>CM074720.1:308585436-308902936 GCA_037306005.1 Rhinophrynus dorsalis | reverse complement strand
GACCCATGTAAGGGCAGGTTCTTGTGTGTGTGTGTGTGTGGCATGTGTGTATGTCTGTGGTGTAGGAGCAAGTGGCAGCCATTTTGTTTTTCTTCTGACTTGGATAGTGGTGGGCGGGCTGAATTGTGGGGACGGGCCAACTCCCTGCATGATTTTCACAGGAGTAGCAGTAGCAGAGTGCAACTCCTGTGAAAATCATGCCCCCATTGAATCCCCCAATGGGAGTAGTAACTCCTCTTTACTGCCGCCCCTGGGTGTGATTGCCAGGCACAAAGAAGTCTTCTTATATATATATATATATATATATATATATATATATATATATATATATATATATATATATATTTATATTTATATATATATATATATATATATATATATATATATATATATATATAATACAAAATATAAATAAGTAGATAATGTCCAATGTACAGATAATATACCTATACGGAATAAGGCAACTAGCGGGACTTGCGAGTAAAAAGTGAAAACATTTTAATGAAAAGATATTGACGTTTTGGCCCCTAACAAAGGCCTTCCTCAAGACAAAGATCAAACAGAGTAAATGCACAACAATGACATTATATACACATATGGTGATAGATTGGGTGCCCCCACTTAGGTGTGGAGGTGATAGTGGAGCCAAATTTTTACAAAAAGAGGCCAGGTGGATAGACTGTTTGGACACGGTGGCTCCAAGGGACCTAAACGGACAACTCTCATTATACTGTTTCAAATTATGTGTGTGTGTGGGGGGGGGGGTGATGCGTAGCACTGGGGACAGTGGCCCCCGTTAGCTTGGAGACTTCTGCCAGTGGTAGTGTTGCAGGACCTCTCTGCACAGACAGGTTGAAGTTGTTTTTCCTAAGTACTGACAATGAGAAATTCACGTTTGATGACACAAACTTATACTCAGTTGTTCATTCAGGCAACCACCGGTATCCGCATATTGTTATACACTGGAGACTAATGATGTATTGACAGCGATCCCATGCTAATGTTTATCTTATGAATTTTTATTTATGTGATGTTGTTTTATTTGGCAGGGTCATTTTTTCCCCTGTCCGCCTGGGGACGATGGAGTTGATAAGGGTCGGTCACACTGGGATTGACTCTCGGTCACCTTTCAGGACACCCAGGACCGGGGATATATGCCTCTAGTAATTTGCCGATATTCCATTCCATTACTACTTCAAGGGTTTAGACATGCCATGGATGCGTTGGCGCATTGCACAGGGATGTGCCCAACTCATTAAAGGCATGAATTACATGATTTGGGACTTATAAGTATGTTGATATGTGTTTTGTCTGGAGAGCCCACTTCAAGTGGTGGCCAGAGCGGGGTTGAGCCACTCGCACTGGATGGCTGGTCTTGCTCTGGCCACAGACCTCTGATCCCCCAGCCGTGGGCGCTCAAAAGGTGTATGCGCATGGTAGTCACGCTTTTATAACCTAATATTTTCCTAGCAATATTATTCTGTTAGTGGCTCATCAGAGGACAGTTATAATGTATATGATATAAAACCTAATTACTATCCTGCTAATATCATCTGTTGATTACTACATTATACCAGATGTACCACTTCTGCCAGGTGGCAGAGGAAGCTAAGCAAATAAATCCATCTTAATATTTAACCTTCTCTCCTTTATAGGTATTGTGGGACTATTTTTTATACTGCCCACGATGTTCCAGGAGTACGACGGATTATGAAAGGACTGAACTACGGTTGAACTCCATAATAGGACTCCGTGCAGTCTATCAAAAGATAGCTCACGTAGAGTCAGGAGCTCCCGGACGTAGGATGTATCACTGACGGTACTGAACTGTTACATTGGGACATATGCACATCCTCAAGTAAGAACTCTTTATTCTTTTTACAGACAGGGATCATGTCTGATTCTGCTAATAAATCACAGTATGGCAGTGGATACATTGTACTGTCTGGGGATGGATCATGACAATGGGGTTACATCAGGATTGGTCAGGTCACAGTGATGATTCGGGCTATATTACATAACATATTATATTCTTGTATTAGACTTTATTTATAACTATTTTTTTGTGATAGCGTGTTTGTCGGTGTGCCGCTATGTGAGGCGCTCTTGGCGGGGGTCATTTGGGGATATACAGGGAAAGGGATTGATTGGTCATTGTAATACAGAAAGTGACCTCAGGGGGTGTTTGACTCACACACTGTAATTACAGTATCAATGGGGGTTGAAGTACCGACGTCACAGGGTTTCCACGTAGCGATTTTTGGCGCCCAACAACCGGTAAATGTGTATATAATGTCATTGTTGTGCATTTACTCTGTTTGATCTTTGTTTTGAGGAAGGCCTTTGTTAGGGGCAGAAAAGTTGACATCTTTTCATTAAAACTTTTTCACTTTTTACTCTCAAGTCCTGCTGTGTAACCTATTCCATATAGGTATATTATCTGTACATTGGACATTATATATATATAGATATATATATATATATATATATATACACTAGCAGTTTGGGATAGCATTGCCCGTCATATTTTTTTATCCTGAACTGTTTAACTGGTAAGTGATTGTAAATTGTTTCCCCTTTAAGGGCAAGAGGAGTGTGTAATCCATGTCTAGGGTCATACTGGATACCTCCAGTGCTGTAGGTGGTAGGCAGGAACCCCTAGGCAGTTGGGTAAAGGTAGTGACTTATTTCATTGCCGTGGATGTGCTTGATAAACTTCGTCAGGGTGGTGAAGTGAAGGCCACAGCCCCCAAAGTGGCAGGCACTGACCAGTGCAGGCTTTCCCTCCACAGTGGCGATAAAGTAACATTGGCAATGCTCTTTCATAGTAACATGGTTATCAGAACTTTTTTTCGTCAGTCTCCCCGACTGCGTAGGAATTGTTGTGTGCATTTAATAGGTTGTTTTTAATGTGGATATACTGGGGACCTCATATGTATATTGTTATAGCCCCAAGTGCTTTAGTTTGGGAACTTTTATGAATTTATCCTTTTGAGTGCCAGAGTGGTATGTAATGCATTACAATGCAGTGCACACATACGTACACTGACACAGAAACACAGATATGGCATGGGCGAGGGGAGTAGATTCCTGTAGGTCTCGGTCTGTATATATCGGCATGGCTCCTTTCCACTGCATCTTCCGGATAGTTTATGACTGTATGAAAAGTCATAATTCAGACAGCAGTGACAGACACACTTGAAACTAAATAAGATGTCCTCTACACATTAACGTTTTGAGTGCCAGCGGTTGTGCAATACATTGCTGTGCATTGCACTGCACACCCCTATGGCACTCTTAGGGTTAATAATATATTGTCCCTACAATGTGAATTAGTCATCCTCTCTTCCTTACCTGTATTCCGAGTTAGACATAGGAGTGAGAAAAGTAGTTTGAGCATGGCATGTACATTTCTCCTCCTACCTGCCACTGGTCCGCAGTGTGTCTCAGGTTATTGGCATCCCACAAGTGTCTTTCGCTACTGGAGTGAGAGCAAGCGTGCTGCTTAAAGGGATAGTAATACTTCATTTTAACTTTATTTTATTTTGTAGGCATTAAAAAAACATGAAGAATGATATAAGTCTTATCTCTGAAACCTTTATGGTTTAAGAGATATTCACAAACAAAGTATCCCCCCCTGTTCAACCAGATCAGAAGGGAGGTGCCCAGGTAGACTGCAGAGAGGGACAATCTTCAATTAAGATAAGGGAAAAAGCTGAAAAACTTGTCAAGGGGGGAAGGGCTTTCATTGTTTTCATACAAAGAAAATTGTCCCCTTCTGTTATCTGTCTGGTCATACAACCAGATTCACATCTGAGAAGAGATGGCTTACACTAGGTAAAAGGGGCGGGAGGGGAAACTTTGCTTGTAAATATCTCATGAACCATAAAGGTTTGAGGGATAAGACTTGTATCATTCTTCATGTTTTTTTAATGCCTACAAAATAAAATAAAGTTAAAACTAAGTATTACTATCCCTTTAAGACTGAAAAGAAACAAACAATCTTGTAAGGATAACATTGTATGTTATCATTAGAGGATTGTGAGTTTCTTTTCAGTCTTAAGCAGCACATTGAGAAAAGAGATTAAGTAAGAGAATACAAGGCTTTCCAAGATCTTAGATACAAAGGGGAGGAGTGAAACTGGATGGTAATTTGAAACACAGGTGGGGTCGAGTGAGGGATTTTTGAGTATAGGTCTGACTATTGAATGTTTGAATGAGGTTGGAAAAGTTCTGGTAGAAAGAGAGGAGTTAAAGATATTAGTAAGGCTGGGAACAAGAGTAGTTGCAAGAGCCTTAATAAGGTGAGAGGGCATGGGATCCGAGGGTCAGGTTGTGGGTGGAGATGAGTATAGTAAAAGAGATACCTCCTCCTCTGTTATAGGGGCGAACGAGCTGAGGGTTGCTTGAGGTGGATTAGTAATCAGGGGGATTGGAGGAGAGGGTGTAGAGGGTATGGTTGTTGAATAGAATTGTTGTAATCGGACGCTGAAATGTTTAACATTCCACTCCGCCTTTCTTTGTTCATATGGCCCTAAGACCACCAAATTTGCACTGAAAAATCTCAAAGGCGTGGGGTTGTGTGTGTGTGTGTGTGTCTAGCTTAGTGCTCCATTTTGCATACATTTAATAGAAGGCTAACTCAAGGCAGCTGCAGAGGGCTACTAGCATGGTACAAGGTCTGGGATCTACCCGGGGAAGGTGAACCCCGTTACACTGGTGGCAAGCGGTTGGATCACCCTGGAACCAGCCCAGCTGGGGGAAAAATAGCCATTGGCTTGACCCCAGGTTCCAGCAACGCTTGGTGGCATTGGATCAGCTACCTTACTGAGAGATCGGATCTTCAGACGGAATATAGCCGAGCTGTACAAGCAGAAGTCGGTGGCCGAATTGCAGCAAATGGCAGAGGAACAAGGACAGGAGGTGCGGGGGCTCAAAAAGACGGACTTGGTCAATTTACTGCAGTCCCTGGATGAGGATATTGTGGAACGAGCCAGGCACATGGATTTACCACCGGAGGATGGGTACAGCAGGGACTCTCAGCAGTCACAGTCGACCAGAGGGATCGTGAACCCTCCGACCCGAGTGGATGTGGTGGCAGAAAGAGTGGCAAGCCGCCTGGCTTTCCTGGGTCCAAATCCCCCTCAGGATTTTGTGGCTAGGACCATTGTGGCAGTGGAGCAGGAGTACCTAAAAGAGATGGAGCAAACACGGTCCAGCATACACAGCCCGGCTACTGATACCCGCAGCAACTCTGCGGAATACACCTATAAGTTACTGCACCAGCTGTTAAACCTTTGATGACTCAGTCGGGGACATTGATGGGTTCTTGCGGGACTTTGAGAGGCAATGCCGCCAGGTCCGACTGGACCCTCAGGACTGGGTGCCCATCCTGGCTGGGAAATTAACGGGACGGGCAGCAGATGCATACAGGGCGATTCCGGAGGAGTGGAGCTCGGACTATGCCAAAATTAAGAGGAGACTATTACACCGGTATGCCATCACTCCTTATACCTATAGGCGGCAATTTAGAGAGAGCCGACGGCAGAGCAAGGACACCCACACAGAATGGGTACATACTCTGGAGAGGGCATGTTAAAACTGGATGCAAGGGTGTGGGGTACAGACTGTGGAGGACTGCTGCCAGCAGATTTTACTGGAACAATTTTTTCACCATGTTACCCCCGAAGTAAGAGACTGGGTGCACGATCACAGTCCCCACACAGTCACTGAGGCTGCTGAACTGGCAGATAAGTTTGAGGAGTCCCGGCGCATGGGGCCACGGGCGGCTACTGTCCATGGTCCAGTAGGCACAGTGGGGACTTGAGTGATGGGGAGTGCGGCGGCTGCTTTCCGTCCAACACATGCGGGACCTCCTGAAGTACAGTCTGGTCCCCCGACTAGGAGCAATGTGGGTCCAGAATGTTATCTCTGTCACCAGTGAGGGCATCTGCGCCCTAACTGTCCACTGAACAGGGCTAACAACCGCTCCCAGACGGCACCATCCCGGTGGGGACATCCATCTACACAAACTCGGATGGCACCAAGGACTGTTAACTGTGTCAGCACTGCAGAGGAGGAGGAGTATGGCTGGCCAGCCCCTAGGGAAATTGTGCGTGGTATGGACGATCTTGATCCATAGGGGCACTACCATGAAGTGGCTCTGGCTCAAGTACCTGTCTTGGACAATAGGAGCCATCATCTACAGAGGATCCAAGTGGATGGCTACCCGGCAGAGGGACTACGGGACTCGGACTACGGGAGCTACATTGACCTTGGTCCAACCGCGGTGTCTGCAGCGCCAGCATCGTACCAACCAAGCAGTGGAAGTAAGAGTGGCAGGAGGAAAAGTTTACCAGCTCCCTACAGCCCGGGTACATTTGGAGTGGGGCACAGGACAAGGCTACCGGAACGTTGGGGTCATGCCAGGACTCCCGACCGACGTTCTACTGGGGAATGACCGGGGGCGCATGGAGAGCCAGTTCATGTCGGATGGTCCTGTCGAAGAATACCAGGCTGTCACCCGGGCACAAGCCAGATCAGCAGTGGTGAGTTCAAATGACCCAACCCCAGCTTCCCCTCCAGACCATGGGGTAACTCAGTGGGCACCCCCGGCAGAGTTTAGGGACGTGGTACAGTCAGATCCTTCCCTAACTGGGTATAGGCGTAGGACGGACAGTGAGGATCTTGGCCCTAGTGGGGAGAGGATATACTGGGAAAACGGGCTCCTATACAGGCAGACGGTTTCCACGGGACGGGGTAGTGTGGAGGTAGCGAAAAAACAACTAATAGTGCCCGCCAGTTATAGGGCTGCTCTCCTGGCCCTGGCTCATGAGGTCCCTTTAGCTGGCCACCTCGGGGCTAGGCGCACAGTAGAGCGGCTTACTAGGACCTTCTTCTGGCCTCAGATTTCCAAGAGTGTCCATACGTTCTGCCGAACCTGTGACACTTGTCAGCGGGTTGGCAAGCAGGGGGACCCCAGCTAAGGGATCGAAGGATATGCCATATAAATGCCCTTAAACCATATGAGCAGAGGCCGGAGGAGATCTTAGCGATCTGCACTCCAACTTCTCAAGAGGCAGAGGAGTGGAAAATTCCCGATTTTCTGCCCGGCGCCCAGGGGAATGAGTCCATGAGTTCCCTTCCCCTAGGTAGTCACCTCCCCGTGGACAGGTGCGGGAAATCGTGGAACGATGGCCTGGGTTGTTCTCTCCACTGCCCGGTCGAACGTCCCTGACTGACCACCGGGTGGAGACAGGGGACTCAGCCCCGCTTCGTCAGCCCGCTTACCGGGTACCGGAGGCTGTTAAGTCCCATATTCAGAGGGAGCTACGAGAGATGCAGGAGCTAGGGGTGAGTGAGGAGTCTGACAGTCCCTGGGCTTCCCCGGTAGTGTTAGTCCCCAAGAAAGACGGCACCACCCGGTTTTGTGTGGATTATAGACGACTGAACGACAAGACAGTCACAGATGCATACCCCATGCCCCGGGTAGATGATCTCCTGGACAGACTCGCTGGGGCTCGCTATGTCACTACTTTAGACTTAAGCAAGGGCAGATTCCCTTGGCCCCAGAGGCCAGGCGTAAGTCAGCCTTCATCACCCTGTTTGGCTTGTACCAGTTCACGGTCATGTCATTCGGGATGAAGAATGCACCAGCTACATTTCAAAGGCTGGTGGACCGCCTGCTCAATGGGGCCCAGGAGTTTGCCTGTGCCTACCTGGATGACATAGCGATCTATAGCGAGTCCTGGGAGGATCATCTGCTCCACATAGCAGCGGTACTAGGGAGGATTCATAACGCTGGCTTGACTATCCACCCTGATAAGTGCCAAATAGGATGGGGAGAGGTGCAATACTTAGGTCACCGGGTGGGCAGCGGGTGCCAACAACCAGACCCGGCCAAAGTAGAAGCCATAGTAAACTGCCCCAGCCCCAAACTAAAAAACAGGTGCTAGCCTTCCTGGGGACGGCTGGGTACTACTGCCGGTTTGTGCCCCGGTACAGCGACCTGGCTAAACCCTTGACAGACCTTACCAAGAAAGCCTTGCCCCGAGTAGTGACCTGGACCCCAGCCTGTGCCCAGGCTTTTGACGCCCTGAAAGCAGCGCTAGGGCAAGCTCCTGTTCTTGCTGCTCCAAACTTTAATCACCCTTTTCTGCTCCATACAGACGCCTCCAACGTCAGCCTGGGAGCGGTATTAAGTCAAGTGGATGAGGCAGGAGAGGAGCACCCCATAGCGTTCCAGAGCCGTAAGCTGCTGGATAGAGAAAAGGGATATGCGGCCATTGAAAAAGAATGCTTGGCTCTGGTGTGGGCAATTAAGCGGTTTCAGCCCTACTTATACGGACGCGAGTTCACCGTGCTCACAGACCACAATCCCCTGGTGTGGCTCAACAAAACCGCTGGGGATAATGGATGCCTACTACGCTGGAGCTTGGCATTGCAACCATATGCCTTTTCTGTGCAATATCGCTCCGTGAAAAACAACCAGAATGCCGATGGACTATCCCGGCAGGAGGACACCTAAGGGCATATGGGACACTGACTTGCTGACCCCAAGTCCTCTTCTCTGGAAATATCGAGGACTTGGGCGCTGGAAAGGGGGGGGTGTGTAACGGGTAGGGACCCGTTACTGGAACTACGTCCTGGAAACATCCAGGGAAACCTATTCCGTGGAAGAGTGGGATTCACGGGGGTGAGGGGCAAACACAGTACAGTGGGACTTTGTGAGGCCGGCCAACATCCCATTGGTGGAGCTGGAGTTAAAGGGACGCCATAGAGTTAACATGGCGAATGGTCGGCCCCTTTCTCATTGGCTGTCGAACATCGAGCCGAAGGAGAATTTCCCATTGACTTAGAATGGGGCCGTCGCTTGCTTCCTGATTGGCCGCTGACCCAGAGACTGAGTTAAAGGGACACCATTGACTTAACATGGGGAAATGTCGGCAGCCCTGGGATTGGCTGAGAGGACTCCTAGCTCGGTCTCCCATTGGCTGAGACCAGAAGCGGAGCTCAGGCCCTGGCATCTCTAAGTCTGCTACCCATTGTTCCATCAGGTTACCCCGGCCCATTGTATGCCCAAACACTCATTGTATCACTAAGTTCCCACGGTCTTCCCTTTGTACCTGTTAATGAAGTTACAATCATTTCATTGTTATGTGAACACAGTCTTTTGTACACCAGATTTGATTAAAGGGATAGTAATACTTAAAATGTGAAAAAAATATGTTGTAGGGTTTATCCCCCTGAGTAAAACAAGAGTACTCCCACTGCTGAAAGGTGTTTCATTCAAAAGTTATTAATTTTCAAAGCTGAATTTTTTAGGTGCAATATCACAGTGGCCTGAAATTGTACAGTGGTGCTGTTGCTACACGATCCTATGGACAGCTCTGGTCCCAGGACCATAAATCTCCATAGGATGGTGTAGCAACAGCGCCACTGTACAATTTCAGTCCACTGTGATATTGCACCTAAAAAATTCAACTTTGAAAATTAATAACTTTTGAATGAAACACCTTTCAGCAGTGGGAGTACTCTTGTTTTACTCAGGGGGATAAACCCTACAACATATTTTTTTCACATTTTAAGTATTACTATCCCTTTAAGTTACCATAATATGTTTAACTGTACATAAAAATGTGCTGAATTTGCGTGGAATAAAGTGTGTTTTTGGTTGATCAAGAAGCGTGTCCTGTCCATTTCTTGAAGGGTGGTATCAAGGGTCTTCTTGTGACCCCCATCCTTGGCAGAGAAGCTGTGGAGGTGACTGAGGGTTCTGCTGACTCAAGGCAGAGGGCTACTAGCACGGTACAAGGTCCTGGATCTACCCGGGGAAGGTGAACCCCATTACAGCGCTATATCTCTGTCGACCGTTAGCTAGGCATTCATGCTATAGCTTCTCTCCATACCGCCGTTGGCGGAGTGCGCAAGCGAAGTACCAGTACAGTGTTCTATCACTGACTGTGTTACTCTGATCTCTCCGTGTCTGCCTCTCATACCTCGCTGGGCTCACTCCCTTTGGGAGTTGCAGTATATCTGGGCGTTTCCTTTGACCCTTTGCATACCTGGATGTTCCAGGTAGAGTGTGGCATATTCCCTCTGCAGGAGCCTCGGGCTCAAGAGCCAGCGTTGTGTTGTACCATCCTCATTAGAGGGGACACTGGTTGCCTATATCTCTATACTATCTGTGCTGCGATCCACCCCTAGCGTTCTAGGGTTTTCCTGGGAAAGTTACCTTGGTCTGTTGCCATCCGGTGCCAGGGCCAGTGTTGCCTCGATCTTTGGGTTCTGTACCGCCCAGTCGTCTGGGTTGTGCCAGCAGTGTTGCCTCGCTCCTCTGGGTTGTGGCAGTCACCTTCATCTGGACCATCTACCATGTAGGTCCTGTGGTCATCCCGCTGTCTACTTATCCTTCTGCCTGTCCTGGTCCTAGCCACTGTCAAAGATTGTCATTATTCTCACATATATCTCTATTACTGGCCTGATACTGTTGTATATACTTGCCTGTATATTACTCTGTTGTGTAGGCCCATAGGCCTATCTATGTATTTGAACTTTGTTCTAATAAAGTTATTTTACCTTTATCAAACTGTTCTGAGTGTTCATCAAAAACCGTGACACTGACCAAGTACTGGCCATTATCACTGATCTGGCTGGGCTAGTGTCTGGTGGTTCTCCTGACTGGCTGTGTCCGTGTGTGCCGACCTGGTAGTGTGTGTAACGCAGTTGTTCACCGGACTAGTCTATTACCTCCGTGTACTGACAGGGAGACACCGGTTGCGGACCGGTTACGTTACGTCCTATTTCTCCCGCTCGCTTACCGCTCCAATAGTCTCCTGGAGCCTGTGTCAGTCCCTGCACTCACCAGTATCTGTGTTGCCTCTGGTAACCCTTTATATCTGGGTCCAGTCTGTACCACACTTTACCCACATTGCCTCAGTTCACCCTATTGGCTTAGGGTCACTTTATTGCCAGTATCTGGTGTCTGTTGCCTCTGTTAACCCTAGCGTGCTAGGGCTCCTTCACTGCCAATATCCTGTCTGTGTTGCCTCCGTTTACCCTAGCATTCTAGGGTTCAGTCACTACCTAAGTCACAGCCACGTTGCCTCTGTTAACCCTAGCGTGCTAGGGTCCAGTTGCTGCCAGAGTCCATTCAGTGTTGCCTCCGTTAACCCTAGTGTTCTAGGGCCTAGCAGTTGCCAGAATACTGTATCTGTTGCCTCGATTAACCCTAGCGTCCTAGGGCTCAGTCACTGCCAGAGTCCTGTCCTTGTTGCCTCCATTTACCCTACTCTCCTAGGGTCAGTCCTCTGCCAGTGTCTTGCCAGTGTTGCCTCCGTTAACCCTAGAAGTCTAGGGCCTAGTGTCCACTTGTACACTATTTGTGCTGCCTCCGTTCTCCCTAGTCCACTAGGGAAGTGCCATTCAGTTACCCATCGCCTGTGTCACCTATTGCGGTGTGAGGCTATTGAGGATATTATTGTTCCTGAATTTTGCTGTGTATCTGCCTACAAGTCCAAGATCATCACACTTATTTTGCTTACTATTTCTGTGTGTTTATTTTCGCCCTGACCTGCGTCAGATCTGGGAAGTACCTGGTACGGACCTTATCTGGACCTGAGAGGGGCTAGTGTGCATTATTTTTCAATAAAGTTTTTAACCTTACCTAACTGTCTTGAGTGTTCTTTACAAACAGTAACAAACCGTGACAGGAATTTAATCTGCCTAAGGTCCTGGCCTTTTTACAGGGCGGCGTGGATAAGGGCCTCAATTTGAGTTCCATTAAGGTTCAGACTTCTGCTCTCTCTGTTTTCTTTCAGAGGCGCATTGCTATCCTTCCTGATGTCATGGTTTTTTTTCCAGGGCGTTGTTCATACTCGTTCTGCCTTCAAGAATCCCGCTTCTCTGTGGGATCTTAACTTGGTTTTGGGCTTTCTTCAGCGCCCCCCATTTGAGTCCTTGGCTACTATTCCTCTATGCCTGTTGATGTGGAAAATGGCCTTTCTCCTGGCGATCGTGTCAGTTCGCCTTGTCGCGGAGTTACATGCTCTGTCCTGTAAACCACCTTTTTTGGTGTTTCACAAGGACAAGGCGGTGCTTCGCACTTCTCAGGAGTTTCTTCCGAAGGTGGTTTCGGAATTCCACATCAATCAGGAGATTGTGGTGCCTTCTTTCTGCCCTCTTCCCACCTCTGACAAGGAGAGGGATCTCCACTTGTTAGACGTGGTGCATTGTCTCAAGTATTATGTACATCGCACTGCGTCTATCAGGCAATCTGATGCACTGTTCATCATTCCTGAGGGTCCCAGGGCAGGAAGACCTGCATCCAAAGTGACTATTCCTTCTTGGATCAAGTGCACTATTCGTAAGGCTTACAAGCTGAGGAAGAAGCCTGTCCGCTTTCGGGTCATGTCTCATTCTACAAGATCTATTGGGGCCTCTCGGGCTTACAATAATCAGGCCTCTGCTGATCAGTTGTGCAAGGCTGCCACTTGGTCATCTGTGCACACCTTTTCGAAGCACTACCGTGTTGATGTGCTGGCATTGGCTGGCACCACCTTTGGGAGGAATATCCTGGAAGCCGTCTTGCCTGTCTAGGATCTTCTTCGGTTCTTGGTACTTCCTTCACTTTTGAGCCCTGTTGGCTCCAGTTCAGTGTGCTGTGTAACAGTTTGGGGTGTTGTTACCCCTGTTTAGTGTCCGTTGACAATTAATTGTTTTGTTGGGCTATCTCTGATCTAATGGTTCATATCTGCTCTGGTGACTTTGGAGGCCTTGCGCCTGGTCCTTGCTTTCCTTCCCGCCTCTGGGAAACTCAATGGTTGGACATCCCAAATTTACCTGTATTGGACAACAGAGAAAAGAGGATTTTAGTCTTACCTGTTAAATCCTTTTCTCTTAGTCCATACAGGTTACTGGTCTCCCACCCTGTCAAGGGACCATGCTTGGCTCTCCTGTGGCAGACCATGGGGGTCCTTCGGGGCATGCTCACAGGAGTCTTCTTTCCCTTCCACTATCTAGTCAATAGTTAGTGTCTCAACTCTTTCTGGAGCTGGTTGGCTAGCTGCAGCCAAGGAGGGAAGGTAGGCTCCACCCCCTGCATACAATTCTAGAATTGTTCCTGCCTAGAATTAAAGGGGCGGATCGCCTAACAAAGTTACCAGTAACCTGTATGGACTAAGAGAAAAGGATTTAACAGGTAAGACTAAATCATCTTATATCTCCTGTTTAACAAATTGTACAGCAGTGATTCACATCTCCGGTCCTAGAGGCACACCAAAAGGTCAGATATTCCTAATTAAGCACAGGTAGTGCAATTAACATATCTGAGTTACTGATTTCTTACCATTGACTAAACAGGGATATTGTACAACAGAAACACTGTTGTGCAGGTATACTTTTTTTTATCCCTTTGAGTGCCAGAAAGTTCTCTAATGCATTAGATACCACTCTGGCACTCAAAAGGTTAATAACTGAACTCAGTCTAAGCTATTTATGTTGACAGGGTCACTTTTAGATTTAAATTTTTACAGCACAAAATCTAGATGTGCAGTGTAGGATGTTAGAGGGCATATGTCCAACCAACATCCCTATTAACTGTGCAATAGAACCACAACAAATACATCACACCAATTATCTGTCAAAATGAAAACTCTTTTTATTCACCTATTTTCACAGTCTAACAGAAATAGGAGTTCAACCACCAAAAAACCCAGTGCGGCATTCCCATTACCTAGGAAGGGGAAACCGAGCCACTCCCGCATTCAGACAATATCTGTGTTCAGACCACAAA
Source organism: Rhinophrynus dorsalis (assembly GCA_037306005.1). Lineage (NCBI taxonomy): Eukaryota > Metazoa > Chordata > Amphibia > Anura > Rhinophrynidae > Rhinophrynus > Rhinophrynus dorsalis. The sequence goes on along the minus strand of CM074720.1, from coordinate 308,889,144 downwards.
TGCATCTGTACACCTTTCAAGGTGAAGCCCCCCTGCTCCATTTCCACTGGCTATAGGGGCAGGCTGGAAAGACTCTTAACTTTCCACTCCCCCATCTGATAGCTAGCTGAGCCACAACATGCAGCTGCTATTGCGAGAGGTACTTTAGGGCATTACCATGGTGCACTTGGTGTGCTCCAGTATTGCTCCTCATTGCTTTTATATATAAGGCCCTTTCTGTTCTAGGGGAGAGTGCAATACAATACAATGCCCACCCCCCGGACATTCAAAAGGTTATCTCTACACTACATGTGTTCACGAGAATCATACAAATATGATTATATTTTATTAATAAACATTGGAAAGACACAGATTAAAAAGATTCATGTTAATCTGCATAACAATAGAATTAAATAATAACATCTGAAGCTATTCACTGGGCACTCGGTATGAAAGACACCTGTTATTCTTGGCTAGAAACATACTTGTTGAGTGATTTGTGCTGTGAGTTGTTGACTACATGGTCTCTGCAAAATGTTTTTAGGTGTCTGAATTAGCTGGTATATATGCAAGGCCAGCAATAGTAACTAGGCAGTCACCTAGGCCCGGGTTGGACAATGTGAGGCCCTTCAGCTACTGCATTGTAGTCCCAACAGCTGGCTTCGCCTAGGGACATAGATGATCATTTCACAAACAATGCAATGATGATGGATGATTTTTGGCTAAGGTGACCAAATCTCCATTTTAATGTAAAATAAGTATTAAAAGCACTCACTGCATAGCTGCACTGGTTCCTGTGCAGAATTACATTTATAAAAGCATCCTGCATTGAAATATAAACGTGGTCACTTTCTTATCCCCAGCTCCGATTATTCTTTATAGTTTTTGGGCCATGAAGAGCATTATTATCATTCTCTACAATGTGTAGTTCCAGAGTAATTGAATCATAAAGCGTCCCCCTCCCACCCCTTTTACCTATGTAAAGCTGCACAGCAAGACCATCCAGACTGATCACAGGAAGGCACAGTCTTCTGTTAGCATAAGGAAAAACCTGTACTCCTCCTTCAAGGGGCAGGGGGGGCAGGATTTTCTTTATTCTCACAGCCAAAAGATTGTCCTTCACTATGAGCTGTACAGTCAAGTGACCAGATTTCACATCTGAGGGGAGGCGGCTTACAATATGTTAAAGTTGCGGGAGGGGGACACTTTATAATTAAATTGCTATGGAACTACACATCATAGTGAATAATAATACCTCTCTACATGGCTCAAAAACTATAAAGAATAATTGGAGCTGCATTTATTTTGAAACATTACTATCCCTTTAATTGCTATAAGCAATGAAATACCAAAGGTTGATGTGCTGAAAAGAAGAGGAATCATTTTGTGGCAAATCAACTGTACCATAGGGGTCAAATAACAATTTCCACTGACTTTAATGATATGTTTAAACCCTTGAATAATAGGTCTCCAATGCATTGCTTCTCAATTGGTTGGCATCCTCTCCAGCATTCAAGGGGTTAAAAGCCCTATTAAAATCAATGAGGATTTTTGGGAATGTGTATTTGTCCCCCATGATGTAGTTGATTAGCTCCAGAACTGTACCAGTTATCAATACATCAGTCTCCCTGTGTCTATATCTGGGCTGTTCACATCAATTGATGGGAAAAATCTGCGTGGTTTTGTAGGAATATTTTCTAACTACCCTGCTTAACCCCTTAAGGACCAGCACGCGCGGCCGGCACTTGCAGACCAGGGGGCATTTTTTTTTATTAGTGCTTCCGGTTCAGGACTTCCTGAGCAGCGTGCAGCCACGACGGGAGCCCTGAACTCCATGCCGTGCCAGGACCGTCATTGGTACTTAAGTGCCGGACCGCCTGGCACGGCAATGGTCCTTAAGGGGTTAAAAAGTATAAGCAGATTTTGTTTTTATTCTAAAGCAGATGTGTCATATTGATATCCAAGAAATATCCTCATACCTGGAAACCTTCAAAATGAGCTGACCCTGAGTTCTTAATAGTATTAACTCTTAAAGCTCCCCAGGTGATATGTTCCTGTTTGCTCTAACCAAGTGGTGCACCAACCAGTCCAAAACGAACCCTGAAAGGGATTGTAGCAATAAATATGATCCTACTGAGTACAATAAGGATACTGCCACTGCTGAGAGATGTTTCATTCAAAAGTTATTTCAGTTCAAACTTGCATTTCATGGCCTAAAATGTAAAGCAGTGATTCTCAGGGCCAGTCCTCTTGGCACTCCAACAGGTCATGTTTTAAGGATATTCCTAAATAAGAATAAATAAAGCAAAATGACAGAGCCACTAATAACCCATCTGTGAACAAGCAGGAATAGACTGAAAAATGTGACCTATTGTCGTGTCCTGAGGACTAACACTGAGGATCACTGACTTAGAGATATCACAAGCAGACCTTTGCCTTTCAGGTAGAAATGGTACCAAGCTAGAGACTAACAAAGCAGTTAATTGGTTCAGCTCATACTGGGGAACACTGAATTCTCTTACACTGAGAATCTGGCCTTTCAGCCTAAGACCCTCCCTGAGTGTCAGGTATCAAGCCGAGAGTTTCCAGGTATAAATATTCTCTAAACATGCTCAAATGGTTACTACATAGTCATTAAGCATATACAGATGTCATCTTTAATGAAAAATACATTCTGCAAGGTTGCTTGGATTTCAGTGCTGCCCTGAAATTACAGGCCAGATCTAGTGCTTATCATAAAGAGGAACTAAAACGTTTATCAAAAATACATTAGTTTATTAAATCCTTCAATATTAATAATATATCCCTGGTGCTACTGGCATTTATTAGCATACCACTTTAAAGGGATAGTAATGTTTCATAATAAAAGCAGCTCTAATTAATCATCATAGTATTTAGACTTTGGAGAGTGTTAATTCAATTCTGTCAGAGCTGTAGTTCCAGAGTAATTCAATGACAAAGTCTCCCCCTCCCACCCCTTTTACTGATGTAACACTGTTCAGCCAGAGCAGAAGGGAGGTGCCCAGGTAGACTGCAGAGAGGGACAATCTTCAATTAAGATAAGGGAAAAAGCTGAAAAGCTTGTCAAGGGGGGCAGGGATTTCATTGTTTTCATAGGAATAAGAGTGTCCCCTTCTGTTATGTGTCTGGTCTATGGACTGCATTCCACATCTGAGAAGAGATTGCTTACACTAAGTAAAAGAGGCGGGAGGGGGAAACTTTGCTTGTGAATATCTCATAAACCATAAAGGTTTGAGAGATAAGACTTATATCATTCTTCATGTTTTTTTAATGCCTACAAAATAAAATAAAGATAAAATGAAGTATTACTATCCCTTTAAGGACCAGAGGAGTGTGTTGTACATTGCTATGCATACTCACCTGGTCCATAAAGGGTTATAAAGGAACACTAACGCCTCCTAACAATAAATCCTCATCTTAATATCGACCAAAATTAATGAATCTTTAATTAATTTTATTATTATATTATGGCCATGGAGGCAGCCATTATTATTTTTGCAGGAGTCTTTGACCAAATTCCACCCTCTGAAGTATTCCAACTTGTGCATAGGAACCAGAGTTGGAATGTCTACCTCTCTGGATAATGTATCTCACCTTTAAATCACCTTCAAAATGCACTGAACAACCCAGCGGCACTCAAAGGGTTAATACATCTCTCCTGTATGAGCCATGCATCAAAGAATCATGTTTGTCTCTATGGACATGATACCCAGCAGCACTCAAAGATTCATTTTAGAGAACCAATCAACACAGGATTGACTCATAATGGCAATTAGGATTTTCTGCTCAGAATAAGGAAAGTGGGTGTTTATTATTAAGGTGAAGTGTTGTCACCCCATCCCTTCAAAAATCAATTAGGGAGATGCATGCAGCAGGGCTGTGCATGCACCATTACAGCCTTGTGCTATCATTTGCAATCTCAGTACCAGGTTTAACGGGGATGTATCACCTCATAACATTTTTTTACCATATGTTTTGTTAATAAAGTAGTATTAGGAAAGCTGGGTTTAGTTGTCTAAATGTACATACCTTGAAATATATTGTATCTTCAAGCTTTGCTGGTCAGCATAATGCAGCACGCTGAATCACCGGCAAAGCTCTTGTTCACTTCCTAATTCTCCTCCCACCTCCCTCCCAGCTGTCCCTGGGAGCGCCTTCACACTTCCCTTTGGTGTGAAAGGCTGCAACCTCAGTATAATGCTAACCAGAGATTGATGTAATGATAGAAGCCATTCACACCACAACAAAGGGGCAGCTGGGAGGGAGGTGGGAGGAGAACAAGAGCTGTGCTGAAGATTCAGAGTGCCCAATATGTGGAAGTGCACAACACAGACGATACAATATCTTTAAAAGTATTTACATTTAGAAAATAATCTAGCTTTCCTAATACTACTTTATTAACAGAACATATGGTAAAATAATTTTATGAGGTGATACATCCACTTTAAAATTAGGTACAGAAGACAAATGCCTGGAGCGCCAAATCTTGAAGAGAAGGATCTTCTGTGGTGACCACAAATATGCTCTCAATTGTAGGGGCGGTCATGGCCAGTGTAATACCATTGCCCCTGCACCAGGCACCAATTAGTTCTGACAGCCAGATTATTTACAAATTTAGATACCTCTTTACTGGTTGTTTGTTAACCCTTTAGATGGCAGAGACTTCTCAAATATATTGCAAAATAACCATGAGGTTAAGAACTTTTTCATGCTTGTGTGAAATAGACTTGAAGGTATTATCTGTGCCTTATAACAGTGGATGGGGCAGGGAGAGGTCTATATGATTGTACATATGGCTGCATACCTCCCAAGTGTCCCTCTTTAGGAGGGATAGTCCCTCTTTTAGACCCAAATCCCTCTGTCCCTCTTTCCCACCCTGATGTCCCTCTTTTTAGGAGATCAGACTGGTGAGATGTATATATAAGTGTATCATATTGCTCTACAGCAATAAAACTCACATTATTGTTTGTTTAACCATCAGTATATGTGTTCATAAATTAGTATGTGTAAATAAAATACTTTGGTCTTGTTATAAGTCATTTATTAGGTCACACAAGGAGGTGTCAATAGGTCATGAAATAGCCTAAAAATTCTCACTAGTGCCCCACCTACCAACCATGCCCCCGGCAACACCCCCTAAAACACAAGTGTCCCTCTTTGGCAATTTGAAATGTTGGGAGGTATGTGGCTGTGGGTGAGATTTGGCTGAGATATGGCTCTGATTTGCAGCATACATTTTTCATATGCCTGTAGGTTTAAGGGGTAACAAAGCAACCGTATTGTTAGAGTTCCTATAAGTAGGGAAAAAAATCCTAATTTTTAAAGAATGAAAGGTGCATATTTAATTTAAAGTACTTGACTTATTTTAGGTAGTACAAACATGGCTTTAATTGGTCATACACTCATCTTTGGTTTCTCATGTACAGGTTTATAATTTCAATGATAACATTTTGAAATCCACCTGTCTTGCTTTTGGCAAGTTTGCTCTTCTTGTTTATGTCTCCAGAATAAGCTATGCCCTATTCTTGGAATTAGACTTCCTGTAGCTTCATGTTGTGATATACAGCAGGGCTGGTGATGCAAGCCCCTAAGGATAAACAATCCTGAACCATGCAAGAGAAAAGCTACTGGATCCTTAAGAGGGATTGGCTTTTGTACTGTTGCCACCCTAAGAGCCATCTTACTATCACAACAGCTATATTTTCAGCAGGAATTTCTGTTAACCCTTTGGATACAAGAGAACTCTCTAGTGCATTGATTCACAATGCGTTGGAGATATCTCTAGCATGGTGGTGGTTGGAAGGCAGTTTAGCTTTAATATGTTTGGCTGTAATTCACCCTTATCAGGAGCTTTATAATGGAGTATTATATTATCATTTACATGCAACTGCTGTGGAAGAATCAGAACATTCCATGCTAGAAGATTATTGGAATGTTCTTTGTCCTGCTTCTATAATAAATAGCCTCCAGTTTTGTCTGGATAATTTCTTGGATGCTAGAAACATCTTCAGTGCATTGCAAACCAATGATGAGAAGCCATTTCTATCATCCAAGAAGTTAACCTCTCAAGGGATTTAAGAGGTTAAAAGCCACATTAAAGGGGAACTACCACCCGAAACAATCTTTAGCTTCACTAAGTCCCCATCTGGCGACTAGCCAGACTAGTCGCCAGAATAATTACCTTATTTAATAGATTTCTGCTCTCTTCCATGGGTGACAGGCAGGATGGAGCGCGGACATCTTGCCATTGTGACGTCCAAGCGCCTGTGCTGTCAGTCCCAGCTGGAGCCAAATGGCTCCTAGCAACGCATCCTAGACCCGGCTGGGACTGACAGCGCAAGCGCACGGACGTCACAATGGCAATTAATGGTAATTAATGGTAGAGTGAAGGAATGAAAATTAATTTGCAACAACACACTTAGATCCTGTGCATAGACTGGACATATTTCTCAATATACTTTAAAGGCACTGAATCTTCTAAATAAATGCTTTGCATACAGGTATATTTATCAAAGTAGCTGCATCTGCTTTATAAATATCCTACTAGCACTTCCCAGGAATGCCCCTGAGTTGGACATTTTCAACCTCTGATAAATCAGTCTGTGGCCTGACTTCCAGTCTCAAACTGGTCTCTTCTCACAACTGGACAGCAGGTCCACTATTTGTTTGCACTTCATAAATGAGGAGCTAATGTCGTGAGAGTTACAGAAAAAAATGAAATTTTTTTGTGTCAGACTTACCATACCGATAATGAAAGTTGAGTACTGAAAGTCCAGGTAAATGTGCTCTGCATTATAGTAATGAAAACCTCAGATGTAAATTTCAGCCTTCCGTGGTCCTCGTGCAATGCTCACCAAGAGCACATGATCCACTTCTGGAAACGCTACAATGAAAACCTCTTTGAGAATTAACTACGTCTCTTTCTTGTATGAGAATTACACTGCTGCACTGCCCTCATATGTAGTCGACTAATATGCATAGGGATATTTTTCCTGTACAATTGTACAAAAAAACAAAAACATAAAGCTTCTCAGTTGGGACCATCCCATGGAACAAGCTATTTATTTATGCATTGTTCATTTCATGGAGTATTTCCCACCTCTTATATCATGTACCCCATACTTATCTCATGCTTATCACAAAACCTCTATTAGTAACTTTATTCATCACTTGCTGCCCCCATCTTTCCTATGCCGCCATACCTGCTTTGCCTTTCCCATATGTGCACCCCATTCATTTAATACAGTTATTTCCAGTTCTATTATAAGATATGTAGTTCTCAAAAATACATGATCAACTTATATGTGATCCCCATAATCTAAAGAAGAGCCTAAATATATATGCATTTTTCTGCTATGTATCACCTGCAAAAGAAAATATATAAACAAAATGTTTAGTACCAGTTTTGTAGAATAATTTTGAAAAGCTCCAGTGAAAAATCTAGATGTACTCTTAAAGAAACAGCCAGGTAGGCAAAGCCTCTAAGTCGGGCATGTCAAACTCAGGCATGGCCGAGGGCCGCATTATCAACATATTGTTCTAAGCAGTGCCATAACAATGATATATATTACAACTGGAACACTTTAAAACATTTAATATGGACAAATATTGTATTAGAAAAAAAAATATATTTAGCAAGTTAATATAAAAACAACACATATACCCAATATGGAAACTCCCCCGACCATATAATGCACACAGTTTCCACAGAGAAAGCATGTACCCCATACAGAACACCCTTCACACACACAGAACACATACAGGTAATTACTGTTAAACTATATCCTGTCCAATTAGTTAATTTACATATGAGCAACATAACTGCTGTGCGAGTAGCCTCTGGGAATATTCATATGAAGAACTGTATAATATTGCTGCCAATTTTAAGGTGATTAACATAGTAAAACTAATCTTTAATAAAAAAAATAAAACCTCCAGGGGCTTACATCTATAGCTCATGTTACATTTATTTTACACTGCCTGCAATTCAGTCATGGTTTGAGAGAATGGCCTATTGCAGGACTATGGGTTTCTCAACCTTTTCAGTAACAAATCCCTCTGCAGGTCTAGAATTTTTTTTGTATGTTCCCCAACATTGACAGAGTTTCACTAAGCGGTGATAGAGGTGATAAAGTGGAGATGACTTTTCCAGTGATATCACTTCTCCAATTCCTGTGTTATTCTATGGAGCTTATTCACTAAGATTTATTCAGCTTTAGCGATCTTAGTGAATAGGCTCCATAGAATAACATAGGAACTGAAGAAGTAATCTCCACATTATCATCGCTTTGTCACCGCTTAGTGAATCTCCCCCATTGAATATCTATTGATTTAATATCCACAAATTAAAGAAACCTGTTATAGAAGTGGGAAAGGGCAGACACTGATAGTAGAGCCTTTCTCACACACCCATTCATAGACACTGTTTTGTTTAATGCTTTCTTATTTTTCACAAACAAGATTTCAGTCATTTTTTTAATGTGGCTTTATACCTCTCTATTAGTTTAAATGAAATTGAAGAATATAAATTATTTTAGGGGGTGTCATATAGGAGAGGAAAAAAGGATTGCTAGTGTTAGCCTTGTGATTAAATTGTTTCACTCTCAGAATCACACAAACAAATTTTAAATGATGCTAAAATACACATACTCATTTCGAACAACAATTATACTGTACAGTGAGTGTGTGTGTATGTGTGTATATTGGTGATCTATTACTAGCTACAACAGAACATTTGCAACATGAACATTGCCAGATTGACTCCACAGGGCCCTAGGGAGGGAATCAATTTGGGGTCCCCATCTCTGCAAACATACATTCAGTTCACCTATTCTATACCCCAGACTTGTTCTGCTGTCCACTTGTAGTCACAGAACCACCCACACTCTCTAATACATTAGCCTTGTTCCACTGGTAGTCACAGAACCACATATACACTGCCTGACACTATAGCCTTGTTTCACTATCCTCTGGTGTTCACAGAACCACAAATACTTTGCCAGGCACTCCAGCCTTTTTCCACTGGTAGTCACAGAATTACACATGCATTGCCTGACAACCCAGCCTTACTCCCTGTATTCTAGTGGACACAGAACCACATATAGTATGTACTACGGCTGATGTACTAAAGACAAGTGGGACAATTCTGGAGCCAATCAGCTCAGCTGTACCCTAGAAGACAATAATGTCACAAATCTCCAGTGATTTAAATAGGGATTTGTGAAGCAATGCTTTGGAAATGTCAAGCGCAGGCTGTAGCCTGCAAGAGAGGGAGTGCTGGGGTGCGATGCTAGAGAGCGGAGCTCGTGAAATGGTGGCTGCCAGAGAAGGACTGTACCACAGTGTGGGCGTAAGATAGAGAGTCCTGGACAGCCCCTCTACTGACAGCACAAGCTCTCCTGCAGGGGAGAGTGAAGGCTGGGGTGCGAAGAGTTTGGTACGAGGCTTGGGGTCATTGGCTGTAAGACAGAGACAACTCTCCAATAAGGCAGAATACAAAAGGATAGTCGGAATGGCTGGGGGCCATACACAGGACATCAATCAGAGGAATGGTCTTAGAGGAATAGTCAAGGATCATACACAGGTCATCAATCAGAAGAATGGTGTTTGAGGAGTAGCCAATGATCATACACAGGAGATCAATTCTGGAGCAGGGCAGAAATACCAGGAGACAAAAAGCCAAGGACAGGGGTCATACACTGGAAGACAAGATCAGGACAAGGTTAGAAGAAAGGGCTGACTAGGACACAGGATGCAGGCACTGCCGCCAAGGACCTGGTCTGCACAGCCTAGGGAATACTGTGAAAGTGCACCGAGCGGCTGTGAACGCTGCCTTATATAGGCGCGAGAGAGTGCCATCACCGGGAGATGACACGTCCTCTGCCAAACCCAGAAGTTCGGCACCCCGCCAAGGGCGAGTGGGGTTTCCGGAACAAGCCGCACATATAGATGGGGAGACACCCGCAGGAACACGAGTGGGGAGACAGCTGGAACGGCGAGGCGAAGGCCGCACCCGAACACCGGGAGAGAAAGAGATGACAGGAAATATCTTTACTTGTTTGTTCGCTATAGTGCAGTTGGTCTCAACCACTTACCTGTTTAGGATAGTATTCTATCCATTAGCACAACATATGGACATTTAGGGGTTATACCTATTACAGCCACTGTAGGTATCAATTCAAACACACCTAGGAGATCAGAAATGCACATCAGCTTCATAGAAGGCTGCATTTATCAGATAGTTGGTCACATGCTTGAAAGGCCAATGCAGCAGCATCCAGTATTAACCTTTTGAGTGCCAGAGAAGTATCCAGCGAATTGCAGCACAATGTGTTTGATACCTCTCTGGCACTCAAAGGGGTAAGGTGTAAACGGGTCTTATATTTGCTACAAATGTATGGTAAACCTATACATATACAGTATTTCCATAATCAGAAAACAAAGATGAATATATCTAAATCATCAAACCCCAGCAAAATTACATTATTTCCAAAAAAAAGGTAGACAGTATTATTACCATTAATTTGACAAATATTTGTTATAAAACTTGATGATGAAACCACTATAATTTGCAACAAACAAAATATATGTTTCAGTTGTTATTCTTGCTCTTCTAGATAGATCAGCCGTGATGCATGTTTAGTTTTAAAGGAATGTTCAGTAAACATATTAGTCCATCATTTACAGTAATGCAAATGTTTGAGTGATTTGGTATTTGGAGATCCATTTTATTTGGACTAACAGTTTATATTCGAAGACAAGCTTCTGAGAGATCAGTGGGGAGATGCACTAAGGAGTGATAACGAGGTGATAATGTGGAGATGACTTATCCAGTGATGTCAGTTCTCCAGTTTCTTTATTATTCTGTGGAGCCTATGCACTAAGATCGCTTCCATCTAAGAGATATTAGCACACAGACATAGGAATTGGAGAAGTGATATCACAGGAGAAGTTCTCTCCACTAATCAGCTCTTTATCACACCGTTGTGCATCTCACCTAAGTCCTCTTCAAAGTCAAATACTGAAACACAAAGTTTGTTCAAAATAATACAGATTTCCCAAGTGAGAGAACAATCTAGGATAATGGAGTGGGAAGGAGGTAAAATAACGAGACAAGGCAATAATTAATGAGTATGAACAGATAGTATGCTAGATGTAGGGGGGAGAGAACATGGAGGTAAGATTACAGATATGATAAAGTTTATATAAATGTCTGGTAGTGAGATAAAAATCTAAGAGACACAGTGAGTCTTATTTTAAAAAATGTTATAGTCAGTTCAATGATCTGTCTTTATTGGATACTTTCGAAATTTCCTTTAAGGATCCTTACTGTAAACTTGTAAATTATGTCCAGCTATGGTCCATTAATTCTCTTCTTCATGATGATGTGCTATTGAGTGTCTGTGCCTGTTCATCTGGGGTTATAATTGTTGGCCTGTTTCACCAATATAGCATTTTTGGTTGCACTTATTGCATTGAATCATATATACTTCATTCATGTCACAGCTGTATTCATTTATTTGTCTGCAAAGTTTGCAGCTTTTGGCATTGTATGGCTTGGACCCATTGTATGTATGATCAGTGTCTTAGGAGTCTCCTACTTATTACATTCTGTTTTACACAGCCCTTATGAAAAACATATATATATTTTTAATGGGAAAGCAACAAAACAACCTGGTTCCCACTCACTTCCCCAGTCCTTCCCCTATCTATAAAGAAGAGTTCCTCAAAAAAGCACAAACTCATTAAAAGTAGATCATTAATGGTGGTACCACCTATTAACATTCACTCACTAATCCTGGGATATATTAAAAATCTATAAACATAAATGTCTAATCTGATAACATCAATATAGTGGCACACGTAAACAAATAGATACAAATGGTAGAGAGGGCCTTACTCAGAAGATCTTTCAATCTTCAGGGGGAAGGGGAGTGTAACACAAGAAGGATTCGGATGGATCCTGTTTAGTTAGAGAAGTGGGAAAAGTTTGCATCAACTGCAGTTGGTCCCCCAGGTTGGTTGAAAAGGGCCATGACAATGTAATGTTGATATCATGGGGGACAGTTAGAGGTGTATTGAGTGTGAGCTTCTTTAAATAGATGGATTTTCATAGTAAGTTGTACCAGATAAATCATAGACTTTATGAGCCAAACAATGATGACTCGTGTAGTGTTGAAGAGACAGTTGAGACTTGACTGAACATGGCAAGAGAATGCAGATATTAGGAACTTCTGCAATATAGGACATCGGTCTGATTTAATATTTAATACATGATTATCTTCACAGGGTTTCAAACATGTTATTTGTACAACTGACAAGTGTAATATCCTTAATGTAAAAACCGGGTCACTTATCTGATGCCTGTTGTTATGATAATTTTAAATTAGATCTGTTAACGCTCTGAGTTCCAAAGGGGTATCCAACATATTACAAGGCAAACTTCTCCCTTCTGTCTAGCTAAATAGAATCCCATCTAAATGTGCCTTGTGTTTTACTAGTTCCCCTAATTCCTCTAGATTGTAAGATCTCTGTGCAGGGTCTACACCTCCATTTGTATCTGTTTATTTAAATGTCTTGTGTTTGTAATACGTACAGCCATGCATAATATGTTAGCGTTATATAAATTAATGATAATAATAATTATAATAATTTAATAAGAACGAAAAAAATGATTTGCTCTCCCTATATTGATAGGATGTTATCAAGTTAGATATGTATGCATATAGATTCTAATATATCTCAGGTTTAACCCTTTGAGTGTCGGAGGGGTATGCAAAGTATGCTTTGCAATGCGTGGTGTACCCCTCTGGCACTGAAAAGGTTAATAGATCTGGGCTGTCACAACACAGCAAAAATGTTTGTTGCACTATATGTAACAAATGAGCACTAGTGCGAATTACCTGCCCATACTTATGGTTTGTGGAAATTCTGTTTGAAGATGCAGTGAGATGTTCCCTGTGTATCTTCTCACTTCTGTTTGGTTTCTTCTGTCTTCTGCAGTCAAACGTAACATTGTTTCTCCTGGTCTTGAGTCAAACAATGTAATGTTTGGCTGTAGAAGACAAAAGCAGCCACCATCAAGGTCTGATGGAGAGAAGATGCACAAAGAATGTCTACTTGCATCTTCAAGTGCATTTCCTGCAAATTATGTAATGGGAGGGGGGCAATGTGTGTCAATGCAATTCCTCTTATTTAATAAAGTGCAACAAACGTTTGTTCTGTGCTGTGATAGTGCAAGTCTATTACTCATGTAAAATGCTAGCCAGAGAGCTCTCTCAAATATAAAGGGTAAAGAAGGATTGATTCAGCTCATACGCTGGGGAACCAGGGCATGGTGACAAGTTTAGCATTTTATGGCTAAACTTGCCACCACACATGGTTCATGTATGATCTTTATAGGTAACTGTAACGGAAGCTAGAAGGGACTGCGTCGCCTTCTGCCGTCGTTCCCAGGTGTCTCCTTCTTGACGCCAGATAAGCTCTGTCAGATGCCCCAAAGTATGGACAGTCACTGGAAACAGTCGCCGGATCGCTGTAAACAAGGGAGCATGGAGTCCACGCCACCGCCTGACAGCATACCAAATTAGATCCGCAGATAGCTGGCAGCAGACGGTCGGCAATGCAGGATACACAGCTCAGGTGGGCAGCAGAGAGGATACTTTAAACCACAAGAGCATAAAGAAAACCAGGACTCCTTCTTAGTTCTTCAAGAAGACTAACTCTTTATTACAACAACCCACAGCATATTTATACAGTTTCAAACCACACTAACTTGGAGCACAGTACATGAGACTTAATACAATCACAATTCCTCCTGGTAGAACACAATGGGGTAGTCACAGGGATAATTCAGTCACCACAAAGGGGTCCAAGAACCAACAACAAATGATTCAGGGAAACATAATAGGGCAGACATGATTGGATTAATCACACAACAGGGGGTCACAGGACAGTGCTCAATACAATGACTTCAGTGGCCAGAATATACAATCCCTTAACAATGGCCAGGGGTTGAGTAATTAAGCAAAAGGCTTGGGGGACTACAATACATATTGAAAGTAAATATGCTCAAACTCAAATGATTAACCCTTTGCAGGTCAGAAGAGTTTGCAGCACCCAAGCCTTGAATTGTTCTTTCCTCTGGCACAGCTGCCTATCCACATAAGGCTAGCCAAAGTCTCTTAGTCCAGGATAAGGGCTTGAGAGATTGTAGGCCCGGGCACAAAGGAGTGTCCAAGAGTGTCCAATATCCATAATCCTTGGGCCCAGGGATGAATAAATGCCATGCCCAGACAAGGCTCTAGTAACGGCCTAAGGCCCGTTACATTTCTCCCCTTTTTAAACTCAACCCAGGGTCCGGAATAAACTCGGAAAATCCAAAGTTCATAGGTCCTCCTGGCGAGATAGCCCATCAGCATTATGATTGTCCTTGCCGGGCCGGTATTGAATGGAAAAATTAAAGGTTTGTAATGCCAGGCTCCACCGTAGCAGTCTCCCATTGTCCCCTGAGACTCGGTTGAGCCATACCAGTGGATTATGGTCCGTTATTACGGTGAATTCTCTCCCGTACAGGTAGGGTTGGAATTTCTTCAGGGCCCACACTAGTGCAAGACACTCCTTCTCCACAGCAGCGTAGGATGTCTCCCTTGGTAATAGCTTCCGGCTCAGATAAGCAATGGGGTGCTCTTCTCCTTCTTGGTTCACCTGGCTCAGGACAGCTCCTAGCCCACAGTCAGAGGCATCTGTGTGAACCAAGAAAGTCTTGTTAAAATCCGGGGCGGCCAACACCGGTTCCCGCCCCAATGCCTCTTTTAGGGTCTGAAAGGCTTGTTCGCAAGCCGGGGACCAGTCTACATTACGGGGCAGGGCCTTCCTGGTCAGGTCCGTCAGGGGTTTGGCTATGGTGCTATACTGGGGCACAAATTTACGGTAATACCCTGCGGTTCCCAAAAAGGCCAGGACCTGCTTCTTGGTCCTGGGGGTAGGCCATTTTAGGATGGCTTCAATCTTAGCTGGCTCGGGCCGTTGTTGCCCTCCTCCTACCCGGTGACCTAAGTACTGGACCTCCCCCATCCCTATCTGGCATTTATCCGGCCGGATGGTGAGCCCAGCACGGGCTATCCTCCCTAAAATAGCCTCTAGGTGTAGGAGGTGCTCCTCCCAGGAGTCGCTGAAGATAGCAATGTCATCCAGATAGGCACAGGCAAACTCCTGTGCCCCTGCCAGCAGATGGTCCACCAACCTCTGGAAGGTAGCCGGGGCGTTCTTCATCCCAAATGGCATTACCTTGAATTGGTAGAGGCCAAAAGGGGTGATGAAGGCGGACTTGGCCACTGCCTCAGGGGCCAGTGGAATCTGCCAGTACCCTCGACTCAGGTCGAGGGTGGAGACAATGCTAGCTCCAGCGAGACGGTCTAGCAACTCATCTACCCGGGCCATGGGGTACGCATCAGTGACTGTCCGATCATTGAGCCTCCGGTAGTCCACACAGAACCGGGTGGTTCCGTCCTTCTTGGGTACTAGGACTACCGGGGAGGCCCAAGGACTGGCGGACGGCTCAATGACCCCCATATTTAACATATCCTGCAACTCCTGCCACATGCTACGCTTGACTGACTCAGGGACCCGATAGGCTGGCTGACGTAGGGGCCCGGACCCTGTGGTGTGGACCTCATGTTGGGCTACTGTAGTGGAACCGGGAAGTGGGGAGAATAGCTTGGGCCATTTTTTCACTATCTTCTCAATTTGCCCCTGCTGAACCTTGTTCAAATGGGTCCCTAGCTTTAAGGGGTGCCTGTTTGCCTGGGTCTGGGATTCGGCTAAGAAGTCAGGGATATCCTGCTCCTCTGGGTCTTCCCCCTCCATGTTACAGATGGCCATTACGGCCTCCTCTCTAGCATGGTATGCTTTAAGGGAATTGACATGGCAGGTCCTTTGGTCCTGCTGTGAATTCCCGCGGCCAATAACATACGTGGTGTCCCCTAGCTGGTCAATTACCCGGTAGGGACCCTCCCACGCGGTCTGCAACTTATTTTGTCTCACTGGGCGCAGGGCTAAGACCTGCTGACCCACGTGGAACGTTCTGTGTTGGGCCTTACGGTCATATTGCTGCTTTTGGGTCGCTTGGGCCTGAGCTAAATTCTGGTGGGCTAGTCCCATAAGGGTCTTCAACTTTTCCCTCAGTTCTACAACGTAGGTGACGGTAGGCGTCTCCTCAGAGTCACACTTCCCCTCCCAGTATTCGCGGAGTAGATTCAGGGGTCCCCGGACCTTCCTCCCAAACAATAGTTCAAAGGGGGAAAATCCCGTGGACTCCTGAGGCACCTCCCGGTAGGCGAACAGTAGGTGGGGCAGGTAGCGCTCCCAATCACGGTGTGACTGGGTGAAAGCTTTGAGCATCTGTTTCAAGGTTCCGTTGAACCTCTCGCAGAGCCCATTTGTCTGGGGATGGTAGGGTGTGGTATGGAGGGGTTTAACCCCGCATAGTTTCCAGAGTTGTTGCATTATATCTGAGGTAAACTGTGTGCCTCGATCCGATACTATCTCCCTAGGGAATCCGACCCGGGTAAATACCCTGACTAACGCATCCGCGACGCTTTCAGCAGAGATGCTGGATAGTGCCACGGCCTCCGGGTAACGGGTGGCAAAGTCCACAATGGTAAGGATATATCGCTTACCCGTGTGGCTAGGCCGAGCGAGTGGACCTATGATGTCAATGGCTACTCGTTGAAAAGGTTCCCCTATCAAGGGTAGAGGGTGCAGGGGTGCTGGCGGATGATCTCCCCTTTTTCCTACCCGCTGACATGTGTCGCAGGTGCGGCAAAAGAGGCGAACATCCCGGGACACTTTGGGCCAAAAGAACGCTCGGGTTAGGCGCTTTTCGGTGCGCCGGATTCCCGAATGTCCTGCTAAGGGAATGTCATGGGCAAGGGCCATGAGGGCCTCCCTATGCTGTAGGGGCACTACTAACTGGGTGCGAGTGACTGTGTTGGGGCCCTGACAGGGAGTCTGGGTGGTCCGGTATAACAACCCGTTCTCCCACACAAATTGTTCCCCCTCCCTCCCAATGGCTCTGGTGTCTGCCTGTCGTCTGTACCCTGCTAAAGTGGGGTCTGTCTGGAGAGCAGACCGGAAAGCTGGGGGCGGCAGCCAAGCTATACTGGGTTCGTCAAGGGTTACTGTTGTAGGGGCGGGAGGTGGTGTTGACCTTACCCTCTGTTGAAGTGCCGCGGATCTTGTGACGACATTGCAGTCCTCTTGGTCCCTGGCGGTGCCGAAGTAACTCTCCAGATTGCCCAAGTCATTCCCTAGTAGCACGTCCGTAGGAAGTCCTGGCATGACCCCCACAATTCTTTCTTGGGGTCCTGCCCCCCAATCCAGTTGGACCTTGGCCATGGGAAGCTTGTACACTCGGCCTCCAGCCACCCGGATCTCCACCATTCGGGGCACTCTGAGTCTGGGGGGTAAGCAGTGAGGTTGCACTAAGGTAAGAGTGGCCCCAGAGTCTCGCATTCCTTGAGTGGTGTGCCCGTTGAGACGTACCGTTTGGATGTGCTGGTGCCGGTTGTCGGTTGAGTCCTCCTGGGCCAGGGTAACTTCATGGAAATAGCCCCATTCGTGACGGTCTCCTGCAGCCTCACCCATATCCATCGGACGGGGCCAGTCTGGGTCATAGGGTGTAGGGTAGGTATTCCAGGGGTTCTCCCCCCCTACACAATGGGCCTGATGTGGGGGCCCCCTACCTGTTGCGGAGCTTTGATTTGCCCGAGGGGCAGATTGATACCTGGCGGTGGGTCCCCTGTTCCTGGGGCAATTGGCTTGGCGATGACCAGGTTGCTGGCATGTAAAACACAGCGCCGGGGGGTTAGTGTGACGAGGTGGGTGGTAGGGGGCCTGTGGAGGTCGGGGCCCCGACCGGTATGCATTAGGGGTAGGGGCAGGGACCCGGGACCCCCCTCCCCCTGGGATGGATGGTACTTTGTGGCCCATGCTCCGATTGTCCTCATACTGATCCGCAAGCGAGGCAGCTTGGCTGAGGGTAGTGGGGTTCCGGTCCCGCACCCAATCCCGCACTGGGTCAGGAATATTTAGATAAAAATGTTCCAGCAGCATTTGTTGACAGCACTCCTCAAAAGTGGTAGCCCCACAGCCTTGAAGCCAGCTCCTAGCGGCCCGCTCAAAGGTATGTCCCCATTCTGAAAAGGTGTCTGTACCCTTTTTCTTAGTGTCCCTGAATTTCCGGCGATAGGTATCTGGTGTAATGGCATACCTAGCCAACAGTCTCTTCTTGACCGCGGCATAATTGCCGATGTCCTGGTCAGGCACCGTGCGGTAAGCCTCGCTGGCCCTCCCGGTCAGTTTTCCGGCAAGGATGCCCGACCAGTGCTGCTGGTCGACTTGGAAGAGTCTGCATAATCTTTCAAAGTCTTGTAAGAACCCATCAATATCTCCTTGTGTGTCATCGAACATGGAAAAGGACTGATGTGTAAGGGGCAGCCCGGTGCTGCTTTTCTCGGCCATCGCAGGAGGAGGTAGCCTCATACCCTGGTGTCGGATAGCCAGCTCCTGCAGATGATCCTCTCGAGCCTTTTCCATGAGTTGGTTAATCAGTTCGATTGAGGGGTTAGGGCCGTAGAGCGGTAGTCGGCGAGCTACCATGGTCGCCACCGGGTCATTATCCACTAACTCCGGTTGCCTCAATTCTCCATTTTCCGTTGAATATCGGTTGTCGACCGATCGACGTCGAACTGGACTGGAATCCCTCGGTAACGGTGTGCTTCGAGCTAATTCGGCATCGTTCTCGTCCATCTCCTGCAGCAGCTGGATCAGATCCTTTCTTCTTAGCCCTTCCACATCTTGGCCTCTCTGGATCCCCATTTCCTTTAGTGATGCCATAGTTGCATTATTGTAGGTGTGTGCCATAGTTCAGGCAGCCTTTTCCCAGGTGTTGTGTGAAACCTCAATTGAGACAACCTCGAATCCTGTTGCTGAATCTGGGGTTTAGCACAGTGGCTCAGTGGTTAGCACTGTTGCCTTGCAGCGCTGGGGTCCTGGGTTCAAATCCCACCGCTGCCACCAGTGTAACGGAAGCTAGAAGGGACTGCGTCGCCTTCTGCCGTCGTTCCCAGGTGTCTCCTTCTTGACGCCAGATAAGCTCTGTCAGATGCCCCAAAGTATGGACAGTCACTGGAAACAGTCGCCGGATCGCTGTAAACAAGGGAGCATGGAGTCCACGCCACCGCCTGACAGCATACCAAATTAGATCCGCAGATAGCTGGCAGCAGACGGTCGGCAATGCAGGATACACAGCTCAGGTGGGCAGCAGAGAGGATACTTTAAACCACAAGAGCATAAAGAAAACCAGGACTCCTTCTTAGTTCTTCAAGAAGACTAACTCTTTATTACAACAACCCACAGCATATTTATACAGTTTCAAACCACACTAACTTGGAGCACAGTACATGAGACTTAATACAATCACAATTCCTCCTGGTAGAACACAATGGGGTAGTCACAGGGATAATTCAGTCACCACAAAGGGGTCCAAGAACCAACAACAAATGATTCAGGGAAACATAATAGGGCAGACATGATTGGATTAATCACACAACAGGGGGTCACAGGACAGTGCTCAATACAATGACTTCAGTGGCCAGAATATACAATCCCTTAACAATGGCCAGGGGTTGAGTAATTAAGCAAAAGGCTTGGGGGACTACAATACATATTGAAAGTAAATATGCTCAAACTCAAATGATTAACCCTTTGCAGGTCAGAAGAGTTTGCAGCACCCAAGCCTTGAATTGTTCTTTCCTCTGGCACAGCTGCCTATCCACATAAGGCTAGCCAAAGTCTCTTAGTCCAGGATAAGGGCTTGAGAGATTGTAGGCCCGGGCACAAAGGAGTGTCCAAGAGTGTCCAATATCCATAATCCTTGGGCCCAGGGATGAATAAATGCCATGCCCAGACAAGGCTCTAGTAACGGCCTAAGGCCCGTTACAGTAACGTTGACTGTACTGTTAAAAGAAAATAAAATTGAAAAATGAGAATCCAATTAAAATAGTTCTGCACTGACACAATGCTCTGTGCATACAGAGGCAGAATTAAATGTGCAAAGTCTTGTTATCACCCTTGCCAATTTAGGACTCATCAGTATGCTGTGACTGGCTTTGCTTGAATTATAAGGCAATCATAGCATGCTGATGAGTTTTGAATCTGCAAGTGTGATGTAAATGCCCCTCAAAATCAGTCTAATTCTCCATACATCCAGGTGGTAATAGAGGAATTTTGACACATTTAAATGATTAACTATATCACATTATTTTGTAAGTAGTATCATTTATGTTTACTTGATGTATCCATCTTTAAATATCACTATTGTGCAAGGTGAATGGCATAATCATGCATCAATAACACTGGGAATGCCTTGGTGTATTATTACATTGCTTAACTCATGATGCAAATAGCCACTTGCTTAATACATTGAATATGACAGAGATATTTGAAATATATTATCCCTTTAAGGACCAGAGGCACAGTGTTGCACACACAGAGGAGTACACAATGCACTCAGAGGGTTAAATAAAAATATTTAGCATTCATACAAGCTGTGATCTCTCTGTTAATGCAGGCAGAAGCACGGTGCAGACTTTGGAAATATGTACAAACACAATTCTGTGTCAAACCAGCAAATAAAAATTCCAGGTGATTCAAACTGTGACTATTAACCCCTTAGATGCAAAAGAGGTGTGCAGTGCATTGCTTTTCAACACATTGAATACGTCTGTAGCATCAAGTGGGTTAATTGAATATGTATTGAACAGTTGTTTTGCCTTTTGTCTTTAAACATATTGTCTTGAGGTAATTTGTCTTTTGGCTTTAAACATATGTCTTGTGGTAATATGTCTTAAATAACACTATTGATACATGCTTATCATACATAGCTGCAGAATGTGGGGTTATAGTAATCATTAGCTCAACAGTAATATCACTTTGAGGCTATGGGGTGTACCATGTATAAATATCCTATATAATAATTCGCTAAATCGTGTGTAACGCGCAACATGCGCAGTGCACACTGCTGTGCATGCTGCAGTCATGTGCAGTAGAGACTGCCTGCGCCGCGGCTGATACAGAGCTGGGCGCTCCGAAGGAGAGTGGGCAATCTGTGGCTTAACTGCTATTGTTGGATTGAAAATCCCATCATTCTCAGCCTGTCAGTGGTAGTCTGAGGATGAAAATAACTTCAATAGCTGGAGAGCCATGTGTTTCCCATCCCTTCTTTATGTAGCTGTCATATAGACTTCTTGTAATAAATAGTCCAGGGGACTAAGTAGGATTTCATGTATAAAAGTGTAGTTAGTTTGGCAGTTCTAGAGAAAACCATCTGTACCAGGGGGTAAAATGTCCAGGAGGTTATGCACTAAGGTGTGATAAAAAGGAGAAAAAGTGGAGATGACTTCTCCAGTGATACCACTTCTCCAGTTCCTATGTTATTCTATGGAGCCTACGTACTAGGATTTTTCCAATTTTATTCTCCAACTCTTTATCACACTTTAGTGCATTACCCCCCAGTTGATTTAAGCCCTGGAATGCTAGAGTGGTCTTCAACACAGTACTTGCAATGTATTGGAGGCCGCTCTAGAATCCCAAAGGTTAAGTTGTTAATTTAAATCAATGGGAATTGTGTGAATTATTTGTCCCCTATGGCACAGTGGTTGGTCCTGAATTTCTCTACTTTTCTTTTATACTTTATAACCCCTTAGTGACCGGCCGCGTGCGCACGTGGCCGGCACTTAACGCCCACCAAACATTTTTCCCCATTACCTTCCGGGACGTACATGTACATCCACTGTCACTAAGTGACAGTTTCTGCGGGACGTACATGTACGTCCATTGTCGCGATGGGGTTAAAAAAAAATATGTTGTAGGGTTTATCCCCCTGAGTAAAACAAGAGTACTCCCACTGCTGAAAGGTGTTTCATTCAAAAGTTATTAATTTTCAAAGTTGAATTTTTTAGGTGCAATATCACAGTGGCCTGAAATTGTACAGTGGCGCTGTTGCTACACCATCCTATGGAGATTTATGGTCCCGGGACCAAAGCTGTCCATAAGATCATGTAGCAACAGCGCCACTGTACAATTTCAGGCCACTGTGATATTGCACCTAAAAAATTCAATTTTGAAAATAAACACCTTTCAGCAGTGGGAGCACTCTTGTTTTACTCAGGGGGATAACCCCTACAACATATTTTTTTTTACATTTTAAGTATTACTATCCCTTTAAGCCAAAAGTGAAGAAAGTATCTACTGTCTAATATATTCAAGTACCTATATATATATATATATATATATATATATATATATATATATAAAAAAATACTCCTATCCTCATCTTTATATTATAATCATAATCCCTCAATTCCCTTCAATCTATTGCATATCCTTGTAGTGATCCCTTACTCCATTTACACCTCCCCAAGGCAGATCCGACTCCCCCCCCATACTCCCTCAATAATAAACCCATTCCGACCTGACCCCATAATTTCCCTGAGCAGTACAGAGAACAATACTACAATCCACCTCCCCAAGGCAGATCCGACTCCCCCCCACACTCCCTCAATAATAAACCCATTCCGACCTGACCCCATAATTTCCCTGAGCAGTACAGAGAACAATACTACAATCCAGTGCTTAAGCCTTTGCAATCCACACCCAGGATAACAATTTCAGTCTTGCCTGGGCAGGACCCAGGCAAGAGTGAAATGAATCTCTATCCTATATAATAATTCGCTAATTCGTGTGTAACGCCGCAACATGTGCAGTAGACACTGCTGCGCGTGCTGCAGTCATGCGCAGTAGAGACTGCCCGCACTGCGGCTGATACAGAGCTGGGCGCTCCGAAGGAGCGTCCAGCTCTGTATCAGCCGTGGCGCGGGCAGTCTCCACTTCGTTTGACTGCCCCGCGACCGGGTGGCAGTGGCACTGCGGCCCGTGTAATGGGCTGTTCAACTAGTAAGCAATAATCAGCTTCATGGGAAAACTCCATCTGTAGCTGATCTTATTTTCCCGAAGGCAAGCAGTAATTTCATTGTATGATCTTCTGGCAGCTCTTGTCCCAGCAGAGATGTCTGAATAGATCAGCAGTGATTTATACTTAACGTTGTTTTGAGAGTTCAGTCTGAATTCTTTCATAAAAAGATCCTTTATATTTGTGAAAACGAACTATAATGTCACTAGAACCAGAAGTGATATTTTGTGGTTTGGACAATCTATGGGCCCTTTCAATTGGCGCCACTCCCAAAATTGCAGAATCCAGATAAGACCTCAAGATATCCAACAAGTAATCCTCCAGGTTATCCACTTGGTCTGGAACCCCCCTAATTGTAATATTTTGTCTCCTCGCCCTATCTTCCATATCATTTACTTTGAGCTCCAAATTACTTAATTTACTTTCCAAAACAACAGTTTTAGCCGCTACATCTGCATTTTTCCTTGTAAGTTGCTGAAACTCATCAGCCATGATCTTGCGAATTTGAGTTATTTCCTCCTTGAATACACTTAAGTTATTTTCCAAATCATGTTTGATCTTCATATAAAGATTATCCAAGGCCAGATGTAATTGGGTAGGCGATATAACACTAGGGGGTTCACATCCACTTAATTCCAATGATTGACCCAGTGACTGCCTATTAGGGTTATTTGCTGTTCCATGAGCACTAAACTGTGAGTTAGGGGAGTAATAAGTGCTGATAGGATGAGAAACAGACCTGTCAGCCCTTTCCTTTTCCTGCTTTTTGTTTTTATCCGTCTTGGGCGGCATAATGTAAAGAGAGATTTCAGTTTAGCTAGTACTGGAGTGCTAGTGCTGAAAGATTACTATATATCATCATCAGTAATCCACACCCCAACAGCGCAGCACCGAAAGGACAGAAGAATAACAAACAACAAATTGCTACTGTCCAGTACGATTTCATCCTCTCTTCTTTTTTCCTTTCATTTCTTTTTTAATTCGGAGACCTCAAAGGAATATAATTAACAAATCAATAGGATAGTTCATCTCATTTTCCTTTTCACTATTTCTTTCCCTCCTTCTCAAGCCGTTCCACCCCTCCTCCTCACTCCTTCTCCTTTCTCCACTTCTAATCCCCTCTTTTATTACAGAAATTATAAAAAACTTCTATTTAACTGCTGAAGTGGAGCAAAAGTTTCCTGTAAACTCAGACCACACTTTGTCTGTATTTCAGCCACATACATGCAGAGTAGAGGACTTTTTCATCAACTTTATTCCAAGAATACCATGCCAACTGCTTCATATATAATTATCAATGTACTCACAGTTCACCTCTTTTATGTCTGGGCCAGTACTCACAGTAATCCTCTTTTCTGTCCGAGCCAGACATCCATCCAGGGTTAATGAATCGTCAGCCATCCATCAGCCTTATACCAAAGCTGTTTGGACGGTTATGCTGAAAATAGCCCCTGTTTTTATATTCTTATGGTTCTTGAAAGCCCCCTTCCTTATTCTCAGAGGCCCCTTGCGTACAAGCCTCTCCACGCCAGAGCGGAACTCCACCTGGTGATAAGATGCGGATCTTAAAAGGGAAGCCTCGAGTATTATCCTTGTCAACCTGCCGTCCAGATAGCCATTCACCAGCCTCCTTAAACCAGGTAGCCGTCGAGGCAGGACAGGCAGGAACAAGGTAACGGGACTCACTCCTCCAAGCTCGAGCGTTCAACCTGCTACCTCCATCCCCCACAGCAGCCAGATGAATCGCACCGCCCTCTGACTCCAGACCCTGGGACGCGGCAGCCTCAACACATCGGCTCCTTACAGTAGTGTGCCGCACGTAGCACTTGGCATTCTGCACTCTAGCGGGGATCCGCCCTCCAACCTCACTTCCTTTCTCACATCACGTCGTCTTTAACAAGGTTTATTATGAGAAAGTCGAGGAAGTAACATAGTGCATCACAAGGATGACATAAAAATGTCCCCATGTCAAAAAAGCGACAACAGAATGTTGTCGGCATCAAAGTGGTGACTTCAAAATGTCACCATTTAAAATTGCACTTTATATGCTCAAATACCCAGTCACTCCACTAGCCTCGTTACCCATACCCCATACCACTTTAATTTTCTTTACTTGCGACTTAATATACAGAGCAGTGTACTCGTCTGGGGCTTTTCGGTTAAACACATCTAGTAAATATTTCAGGACTAGGTAACCTTTTTCTGTACTCCACATATACACTATAGTGACACATCGCCTCATCATGTCACACATACACATCAGGACATCCCTCTGCTCTGTTTACACACATTCTCCTGCAATGTAAGTTCCTATCCTTTCCCAAAACTGGGAGTGATATGTACACAGTGTTGGACTGGGGTGTAGGGCCTTCAGAAGCAGTTGGATATATTGTCCACTGATTATTTGGTGCACACCTGAAAATATAGGTAGATATTATATATAACTGTAGTTATGATAAGGGTAGAAGAAACTTGAGTAAAAGAAGACACACTGAAATTCCCTTCAATCACACACAAGGAGACACAAACACTCAGTGGCCCATTCACACAAGGACTCACTCCGTTCACACACACACTAATATGGAAATACACTGGGGAATTAAACAGAATGTGCTAGTCATGCCATATTGGTCAGACACATCTGTAACAAATACGGATTGCAGATATTTTCCTCACAGACCAGCAAAATATGAATAAACAGCCAGCCCACTTCAAAACACACTCAGACTCAGGTATATATACAAATAGAGTAAAAGAGATACAATTCTCATTGGGTTTATGTAGAATGTGATCCGGTGCCAAGCATTCACTGTTGTCAATCACAGCTCCATAGATAACTTACAGAGAAGAACAACCCTGCACTCTAGGATTCAGGTTATACAGAAAATGAAAGAAATGTGGGATACAGGGTATGGGTGATAGGGGTAGTGGAGTGATAGGGTATTTGAGCAGGTGATGTGCAGTTTGAAATGGTGACATTTTGTTGTGCCCTTTCAATGCGAGTGACTCTTGCAGAGTGCTACACATATGTGGGCAACATTTTGATGTTTCCCTTTTAAGTATCACTATTTAGACTACGCCATTCCCATAGGATACCATAACAAAGAATATAGGAAGTGTAAGGATTTAATGCCCTATCCCTGTGTATGCTGTGTTGCAGGCACACATGGCTTGCTGGCATTTAAGTCCTGATGATGGTGGATAATTCAGGAGGCATGTACTATATTGATCGTACATTGTAGCTCATGCCCCTTGGTGCAGTGGAGCTTCAGGGGCAAATTCATAAATTCATCCCACCATCTCCAATTAGACCTGTATGCTATGTACATGGAGGACATGATAATTGCACAGACACAAACTGTATTCACTGCACAAGGTAATCTTAACCCTTTAAAGGGATAGTAATACTTCGTTTTACGTTTATTTTATTTTGTAGGCATTAAAAAAAACATGAAGAACGATATAAGTCTTATCTCTCAAACCTTTATGGTTTGAGAGATATTCACAAGCAAAGTTTCCACTCCTGCCCCTTTTACCTAGTGTAAGCCATCTCTTCTCAGATGTGGAATCCAGTCCATACACCAGACAGATAACAGCAGGGGACAATCTTCTTCCTATGAGAACAATGAAAGCCCTGCCCCCCTTGACAAGTTTTTCAGGTTTTTCCCTTATCTTAATTGAAGATTGTCCCTCTCTGCAATCTACCTGGGCACCTCCCTTCTGCTCTGGCTGAGCAGTGTTACATCAGTAAAAGGGGGGGAGGGGATACTTTATCATTGAATTACTCTTGAACTACAAATCTGAGAGAATTGAAATAACACTCTCCAAAGTCCAAATACTATGTGGGTTAATTAAAGCTGTTTTTATTATGAAACATTACTATGCCTTTAAGCAATAGATGGATGTGCAACACGTTGCTTCACAATGCATTGCACATCCCTAAAGTCCTTAAAGGGTAAAGTAGACTCATACACTGTCTGCCTTAGGTTAAAGAAACACTAACACCTAAACATGATCAGGGATTATACACACACTTAAATCCATTGTACGCCACACCAGTCTGTGTAACAATTCTTTATTTGTTTCTGCTCTCCAGTACCTCCCATCCTTGCCTTTTCCAGGGCTCCAATTATCATACCGATATCGCTAGGTGTCTGAGAATGATCATATTTTATTGCATGTACTGTGTTTGCCTGAGCTTATGTAAAACATTTCTGAATAGAAAAGCGTTTTTACTGATCCCAATACATTAGCAGCATTAACTCTGATTAATCAAATTGTGTCTATATACGATAGTTTACACGTGCAATGAATTCCAGTTTAGGATTAGACCATTAGAGAAAATAACAAATGGTAGTTACAAGCACATGATATTTAAAATGATATAACCCAATTAAATGTTATTTTGTTAGAGTAACTTTAAAACAGGTTATGAAATGTCAAAAACGACATCAAGTGCCGATTTAAATAAAAAATGAACAAAGCCAAATCCCATAGGGAACATTAGGATTTTCGACCATAATACTCTAAATGGAGCGTGGAGGTTATAATTAAGATGTGTTATTTCCCCTTTAAGGTTCGTATCTATCAAAGACTAGTGGATGTAATGCCAGGACTTGGCATAGCTGCAGCAGCTGATTGGTTGCGAGCACCAGGGGCAAGGTACCAAGTGGTGCTTACACGTGACATACAAATCCGTGCACTTATTTACTGTTACCACAAAGGTCTCCTACTCTGTAAAGTCGCACCGGACTACACTAGCAATCATCCAGCAATGAGACCGGAGATGTGTGCAGTGGGGAGGGGTGGCACTGAGCCCACCACCCTAGAGCAGTGCAAGCAGCGGGCAGCCGAGCTGATACAGCAGGAGTCGGAAAAACTCTGTGCCCTGAGCCAGGACATCTGGAGCCGGCCGGAGCTGGCCTATCATGAGAAGCTGGCCCATGATACTCTCACCAGGTTCTTCTCCACCAGGGAAGGGTGGGCAGTGCAGCCGCACTATAAACTGGACACAGCATTCCGGGCAGAGTGGGGTCCGCTAGCTACTGATCCAGATTCCCCATGTCTACACGTAGGGTTCCTATGTGAGTACGATGCCCTGCCCGGCCTGGGACATGCCTGCGGGCACAATCTGATCGCGGAGGTGGGGGCAGCCGCTGCCCTAGGGGTGCGAGGAGCTCTGGAGAGCGTACAGCATAGCCGCTCAGTTAAGGTGCGGAGTGGGATGGGGTTAGTGTCACTGTGTCATATGTATAAAGAGACATCGTGCACTCTTGAAACAAACTACCTACTATAGTGGACAAAGAAAAAAAGCTCTTAAATTCTTGAGGTGCAATTCTAGAAGCTAAAGGAGAGCCGTTCTGGAGCAAACCACCTTCACCATAAGGTGTGAACGGAAATTCCTTTCATTTTTATTCGCTTGATTGCTAGAGGTCTCCAATGCATTGGGAAGCAGTGCATTTGAAGACCCCTTTAGCAATCGAAATGGATTTAAAGCCTCATTTGAATTAGGGGGGTATTTAGGGATTTTGTATTTCTCCCTTATGGGGCAGTTGGTGCACTCTAGAATTCTACATAGCTTACAGAATTGCATCTTTATAGTTTTAAAAGGCGTTTTTAACCCGTGGAATGCTAGAAATGTTGGATAGCATTTAGTGGGGTAAACTGCATATTTGAGACATCTGTGGGGAAATGCAAAGGGGTGATTATGGAAATACGTGTCAAATGATATGTGGCAAGAACATCACCATGGATATAGAGCAGATGTTCTCAGCTGGTGCCCTCCGTGGCCACTAACAGGCCAGGATTTAGGAATTTCCCTGCTAGAACACAAGTGTGTTGATCAGAGTCTCAGTCAAATTGATTAACTCATCTGTGCTCTTAAAAGGAAATTCTCAAATCCTGGCCTGTTAGTAGCCACTGAGAGCACGGGTTGAGAACCACTGATATAGAGACAAACTTCACTATATGCACTAAAAATTAGGAATTCAGGGAGGGGGAAATTCACACATTAGCTAGCATTTTGACAACCCTGCAGACGATGTGTAAGGGATGTCCCTCCTTACACATCATCAACTGTCCAACAATCATGAAGTCTGAAAGCATTGGAGAGGATCTCCTCAAACTTCCGCACCACAAACAACACTGATTCTTTAACCATTTTAGTGCTATAAGGATTGCATATCCCTGTGGCACTGAAGTGCTTCCAAAATGAGAGAATGGCAGAGAAGGTATGTATCACAGCTTATCTGCCAGTGTATACTGACTGAACCAGGTGAGCAGGCTATCATGGATCAGCTGATTCAGGTAAACACAGGACTCACAAGGCACTCTGCAACAGAGTGACTTTCAAGTCCTGCGTTTCAATTGTATTTGATTGTACTATTTAATACCTCTGTATGTCCATTCCCAATTGTACAATGCTGCGGAATTAGTTAGGCTTATATAAATAAAGAATAATAATAATAACAAACCTGTTGAAAGCATGATGGAGTCATGGAGATGTTTGTGGATTGTGGAGGATTGGTAATAAATTCACAGAGCTATGATGGCAAAGACATCTCAGTGTATACTGTTGATATGTCATATTGCTGAGTTTGCCATCCTGGTGTCTTATCTCCCTTTAGTGCATTTCCCCCCACTGAACATTTGTGGTTTGACCCTGAATTGCACCACATTTGATTTTGTGCACAATGCTATGTGTTTGAATCTCCTAGTTATGACTGCCAGACTGCTAAGTTGTCTTCTTCGCATCACATCTTTCTAGGGCTTCCTGCATTCCTTAAAGTGTTAGTAATGTCTAAAAACTTTTTATTTATATTTATATTTTAGTTCCAAGTTTACATCAGGGATGGCCGTCATGTCTCTTAAGCTGTTGTTGAACTACAGCTCTCATCTTCCTCTAATGGCCATAAATATGATGGATGTTATAGCCCAGTAACAGTTCTAGGAACATGCTTTCTTCCCTTTGACTTACATAACCTCTTGCTTGAATGCTTACAGGCTGATGTGCTAAGATTTATTGGAACAACTCTTGATCAAAACAAGTGCTCCAAAGTGAACAAACAAACATCTCTGAAACCCCATGGATTAAAATGGTGTTTTTAATCACTTGAATGCTAGAGAGGGTTCCAGCTCATTGCTATACAATACATTGGAGACCTCTCTAGCATTTAGTGGGTTAAAGTCCCACTTAAATCAATGTATCTTTTTTTTGTCTCCTGTAGTGCAGTTGGCTTGCTTCAGAATTTCTCTGCTTCTTCTTAGTACATTATCGTCTCTGTTGTTTCACCATCTACACAACGTTAGGTGAACATTTATTATAGTGGCCCAATCCTATATAATAGTTCACTAGGATGTTTGTCAGAAGCCGTCAATGCAGTAGAGACTGCCCGAACTCCAGTCATGCACAGTACAGACTGCCTGAACACAGCTGATATGGAGCGGGGCACTCCGAATTCGGACCCGAGACCTCTCTGCACACCTTCCTGGGACCACCTGTTGTTCAGAGAGGCTTCCAGCACCAGCCAAGGCTGCTGGGTGGCACGTGGCCCGAGTACATGGGCTTTTAAACTTGTTTTACATAATTACATAATTGAATTGGTTGAAAAAGTCATGTCCATCACATTCAAACCTTTGCAGATCTTCTTTGTTGGGCACGATGAAACAGAAGCCAGTGAAAACCATTTCCACGATTTCCTGAAGTGAGTAAAAAAAAAATTAACTAGGGTTGCACCGATACTGGTATCGTTATCGGTGCCGATACCAGCATTTGTGTGAGTACTTGTACTCGCGCAAATGCGGCTGATGCCAGCACCGATACCCTGTGTCAGGGTCGGTGCTGCAGAGAGGGAGCCCGGGGAGCTGCTCGCAATGCTCCCCGGTCACCTCTCTCACTCCTGCAGCGTCGGAGCATTGCCGTGGGTTACCATGGCAACGCTCCGACGCTGGCCTCTGCCGGGGCTCACGAGAGAACAGTGAGCACCCGGCAGAGGAGAGTAAGGGAGGCAAGATGGGGCAGCGGGTGGTGAAAGAGGCAGAGAGGGGGTCCAAGAAAGGAGAAAAAGGCAAAAGGAGGAAGGATCAGGAGAGAGAGAGAGGCAAAAGGGTGAGTCAAGGAGAAGGAGGGGGAGAAAGGGGGATCAAAAGGGAGAGAAAAAGCAAAGGCAAAAGAAGGGGGCTCAAGAGGTGTAGAATGAAGCAAAAGGTAGGAATCAAGAGGGGGAGAAAGAGTCAAAAGGGGAGAATCATGAGGTGGTGTGTGTGTGTGTGTGTGTGTGTGTGTGTGTGTATATATATTTCAAGTACTCACCAATACCAATACTTTTTTTTGCGGTCATTTGCCAGTTTTCCAAGTACCTAAAGCATATAGGTACTTAGAAAACTGGCAAATGACTGCAAAAAAAAAGGTATCAGTAATTGGTATCGGTGAGTACTTGAAAAAAGTATCGGTACTCGTACTCGGTCTTAAAAAATCGGTATCGGTGCATCTCTAAAATTAACGACTTCAAAAAACAATCCCTAAACCAACATCATACCTTAATTGAAACCAATTGTCATAGTTCTCTGTATTTGTCTAATTTAAAGAGGAATTATCAGTCAAATTAAAGTGCCCCCCAAATCATTATGCACATAGTGATACACATATCCATACTAGTATTACCCTGAATAAGTCCGGCGTTATTGAGAAATCCAGCTTGTTCCCAGATGCACAGGCAGGCATCTTACTGTACTGGAATCTGTGCTCCTGTGTCGTCAGTCCCTTCCTGTATCTTAAGGTACCATGCAACTCCTCCTCACCAATCCTAGAGGAGACGGGGAGAGACAGCACATGCACACAGATGTCTCTTTGACAAGATGTCTGCTCTGATGTCTGCCTGTTCATCTTGGAATGAGTTGGATTTCTCGGTAACGCCAGACTTATTCAGGATAATACTAGAATGGATATGCGTATCGCTATGTGCATAATGATTTGGGCGGCACTTTAATTTGAGTGATAGTTCCACTTTAAAAAGGAACCCAATACATTTTAGAAAGTACATACAGTGTTTGTTAACACAGCCTACCCAGTCAAATAGTTCTGCACCCTACTTCCCTTACTATCAAAAAATGCATGCTGTAGTTAAAAGCATATTTCCTTTAAAGGGATAGTAATACTTCGCTTTAACTTTATTTTATTTTGTATGCATTAAAAAAAACACGAATGATATAAGTCTTATCTCTCAAACCTTTATGGTTTAAGAGATATTCACAAGCAAACTTTCCCCTCCCCACCCCTTTTACCTAGTGTAAGCCATCTCTTCTCAGATGTGGAATGTAGTCCATAGACCTGACAGATAACAGAAGGGGACAAGCTTCTTTCTATGAGAACAATGAAAGCCCTGCCCCCCTTGACAAGCTTTTCAGGTTTTTCCCTTATCTTAATTGAAGACTGTCCCTCTCTGTAGTCTACCTGGGCACCTCCCTTCTGCTCTGGCTGAACAGTGTTACATCAGTAAAAGGGACGGGAGGGGGACACTTTGTCACTGAATTACTCCTGAACTACAACTCTGACAGAATTGAAATAACACTCTTCAAAGTCCAAATACTATGATGATTAATTAGAGCTGCTTTTATTATGAAACATTACTATCCCTTTAATGTTAATGGATTCCCCCTTGACCTTTGCTCCATTATTTCAGTAAGGGCTTCCCTGAGTGTTGTTTGTATTAGTATTAGCCTTGAATATATTTGTACCTTCTAATCATAATCACTTTACATGCTGCATCTGTGATCCAAGCAAACCAAGTTGGATGTTTATCGTACACCAAAATTCCATGGCACCCTGATATTGAACCACTGGCTTTTCACATATTGCTATTAGATAATCACAAAGAGTAATATACTTGCATTCCCCACATGGGTTGTGAATTGTGAACCTGATACTAGCAGGAGCAGGATGCCTGAATTCTAAGAAGCCAAACACTCAGAAACTGATACACTCAGCTGCTGAACAGAGGGGATGCTGGTATGAAGGGTATTTACTCTTAACTGTCTCTCAAAGTCTAACAGAAACTGGTTCAATGAAGATTCCAGAAAAAATGGGCCATACTTTTAAGTGTTGGTCATTAACCAAATTTAAATAAACGGGTTCAAATACTCAGGAATATGTTTCTTTTAATTTATTTAACCCTTTATAAGGATCTGTATGGCGGGCAAGGCATTGCAAACACATGGAACTGTTTGTTTAGGAATATGCAACCATATGGATAAGGAGAGAAGTGAAGGAATTACGAGGCAAGTTATCTGCACACTGTATAAAACAAAACTCTTGGTTGTTGGAGAAGTCTTGGATGCAATTCAGAAGAAAGCTTTGGAGACCTCTTTAGAACCCAAGGCAGGACTGGGCAACATGACGTCCTCCAGATGTTGTTAACTCTGGGCCCCATCATAGCTGACTGGCTTGTGACTATGGACATTTTAGTCCACAGGAGCTTGAGGGCCTTGGGATGCCCACCAATAATTTAAGAGGCTAAAAGACCCATGTTTATACATAGGCCCCTGTAACCAAAGAAAAATGTTACGGACCTCTCTAGCATTCAAGGGGTTAACAGAAGATGTTACCTAGGCAGGAGTGTTTCAAATAGCAAACAACTATATCTATTTCTGTATGTTTTTGCATTGCTGAATGTATTTTCTGTTTTTTTTTTGTTTTTTTTCCAATCCTTTGAGTTTCAAGAAGAATTACAGTCAAAAAAAGTAAAAAAAAAAAAAAAAAAACAAGCATTAAAGTGCACAGATTATTACAAGTCAGAAATTCCAATACTTCAAAAGATCTGATTGATTGTACACATACTGTCAGCACCATCTAACACATAAAGTATAATATCTACTTATCTCTCATGCTTATATATTGCTCTGAGAAAAACCTGTCTACAGGGATACTCGGTGCTGCTGTTGTAGGTACTCAATTTGTAAGTCGGGCATGAGTAGTCATAGGAAGAGATAAAGATATAAAACTAAATGATTAATGGAAGAGAATGAGGAATAGAAGATGGAAAGAAAGATTTAAAGTAAGAGAAATAAGATATAAAGTAAAGAGTAGAAAGAAAAAAAGAAAAGAAGAAGTGAAAAGAAGAAAAAAAAAAAAAAGAAGAAGCAGTGAGGTCCAGGCAGAGAAGGTGGGGGGGGTATTTCAGCCCACCTGAACAGCTCTAGTCTCAAATGTTGCTACCAAAGATATCCAAGCAGCATGGAGCAACAGGAGAATGGGAGATATTGTAAGCCTGGTAAGTCTCCAGAGAATACGAGGGTCAATTTGGAAATCAAAGTATTTTTGTGCAGTCCCTAGAGTATGTGTCTGCCACTGGGAGCATAAGCCAGATCACGTACTCATCCGGGTATGTGGGGTTGAGCATGGTCTAGTACCTCCACTCCCGAACTAGGGTCTAGGTCCAGTTCCAGATTAAAATACGTAACATAGCGGACCAGATATAAAGATCCAGTGAACTATTTATAAAGATACTCAGAAGAGTAGTACTTCCCTGCGTCACTCTATGACTGTCTAGCATCAAAAGATTCCCATGCTGCCCAGTTGGTCCTGAAGGCATCTAAAGATCCAGTAGATATTGCATGAAGTTCTTCCAGCCTGTAGGTTCCGTTCACACTGGCCATCCATGTAGATAATGTGGGGATAGATGTTGAATTCCAATTCTTCGGAATAAGATGCCTGGTGTGAAAAAGCAATTGTCTGGTCAGTCCTGAGTAAGAGAGGAATCTCAGGGGAGGTAGGAAGGACGATAAAGAGACAAATCATAGGGTCCAATTTCAGGGACAGAGAAAGGGCAGAATTTATCTTAGCCAGCACTTCCGACCAATAAGGCTTGATCATGATGCAAGACCACCATATATGGTAAATGGTGCCCAATTCTTTCGGACATCTCCAGCATAAAGGAGATGTTAGAGGGGAAAAATGGTGGATTATCGTAGGTGTAAGATACCACCTTGTGAAAAGCTTATAGCTAGATTCCCTCATTACTATATTTGATGTTATGGAGAGCATATTCTGCAAGATACTTAACCAGAGCAAAGTGGTATAAGATATTCCCAAGTCCCCTTCCCATGCTAATATAAATGAAGGCTTAGTAGTGTCAGTGGAAAGATTCAGGAGACTATACACTTTAGTAAGTGGTTTGTGCTTCAGAGACTCCGATTGGAACGCCAATTCAAATGCAGTCAAAGTCCTGCTAACAACTTTTACGTAATAAAGACTGCAGATAGTGCCTAACTTGTAAGAAGCCCCATTTGTGTGATTCGGGTAAGAAGTAATCTAATACTAACTTGTCAAAGTCCAGTATGCCTGTTGTAGGTAAGAGAGTTTGTAGAGTGTGGATCCCCCTAAGTTTCCACTGATTAAACATTGGATCCGTGATGCCGGGTGTGAAGCCTGGGTTACCAAGGATCGAGAGTAAGGGAGATGGGTAAGTAATGTTTTTTGCCTTGATGTACAGTTTATCCCAATGAGTGAGGAGATATTTCAGAATCGGGTGAGATCTGAATATCTCTGGTCTGTCCTCTGGCGAGATCCATAGAATATTATTCAGGAGGCTAGGTTGCAAATCTGGGGCCAGGGCCCCGACCCAATCTTTTTCAGGCCTATATAACATGTCTAAGAGAAGGGTGACTGCAGTAGCAGAATAGTAGTCCACGAGATTTGGAAGAGCTAATCCTCCCTGACTGAGTGGAAGATAAAGATGTGAGGCTGGTAGTCTGGGATTCTTATACGCCCAAACAGAAGCGTTTAGTGTTGATTGTAGCATGTTTAAAGAAGTAGAGGAGTTTAGGTACTGCTATCATCTTTACAAGGTTGATCCTGCCAAACCAGGAGACATGCAAATTATTCCATCTTTTAAAATCTTCAGTAAGTGCATGGAGAATATACTCGAAATTTAAAGTCCAAATTTTTTGTAAAGAGTCTGACAGGAAGATGCCTAAGTATTTGATTTTTTGATCTTGCCATGGGAAAAGGAACTTGCGTTTCAGTGTGCATTGAGTGGAAGCCGGAAGATTGATATTAAGGATTTCAGATTTTGTGGTGTTCATTTTGAATTTGGAAACCTTGCCAAATTCCTGAAGTGAGTGTAACAATGCAGGTAGAGAGATCTCAGGATGAGAAACGGTTAAGAGAATATCGTCTGCAAAACTAGATGGTTTGGTTTCTCTGTCACGTGTAGGAAGACCAAAAAATGTTTGGATGGGATCTAAGTAAATTTAAGAAAGGTTCTAAGGAGAGAATGAAGAGTATTGAGGAGAGTGGACACCCCTGTCAGGTACCATTTGAAATGGTGAAGGGATCCGAAAGATAGCCATTAATTTTTAAATGGGCGCTAGGGGCACTATATAAGCTCATGATGCTGTGGATGCCATGGTAATCCATCCCTAAAAATGCTAATAGTTCTTCCAGATATGTCCAACTGACTCTGTCGAACCCTTTTTCGGCGTCGACAGCCAAAAACAAAGATGGTATGTTCCGTGACAGAGCTGAGTGAAGCAAGGCAATAGTTTTGGCAGTGTTGTCTCGTGTTTCTCTATCTGGGACAAAACCCGACTGATTGGGGTGTATGATATCTGGGAGATAGGTCTTCAGTCGTTCAGCCAGAAGCTTGGCGTAAAATTTTATGTCATTATTCAACAGAGAGATCGGATGATAGTTGGAGCATAACGTTGGATCTTTCTCGGGCTTGGGAATAAGAGTCACATGTGCTTCCAGTGCCGTCGGAGAAAAATGTGCTCCCCAGAGGATCGCGTTAAAGGAGTCCAGCATATATGGAACCAAAGACTCTGAAAAGGTTTTGTAATATATTGTAGGAAAGCCATCCAGGCCTGGAC
The DNA here is from genome assembly GCA_037306005.1 of Rhinophrynus dorsalis. Lineage (NCBI taxonomy): Eukaryota > Metazoa > Chordata > Amphibia > Anura > Rhinophrynidae > Rhinophrynus > Rhinophrynus dorsalis. Next base: position 308,852,246 of record CM074720.1, on the reverse strand, counting down.
TCTTCCCTTTAGGGGAATTTTGGATTATGTCAATCAACTCTTGCATCGTAAAGGGAGATTCTAGGGACTTTAAGGTAGATTCCGGAATACGTTTGATACCTGTTCTTGCTAAGAATTCTCTAATATGAAGACGCTTAAGAGCAGAGTCTTTGGGATCAAGTGGAGTGTCTATATTATATTATATAGATCACTGAAGTATTTGACAAAAGCAAGCGAAATCTCCAAAAACGTATAGCAAGTAGCGCCCGAGGTTGCCCTAACATGAGTTATATAGTGTTCCCTACGTTTTAATTTAACAATTTTAGCTAGGAGCTTACTGCATTTGTTTCCATGCATATAATGAGAGTATTTCATCCACATGAAAGACTTGAGAGAATTCATGGTATAGTAGTTGGATATTTCAAGTTTAGTTGCTTGAAGTTTACTGTAATCCTCGGGGGCTAAGGTGAGTTGATGACGAGCTGTAAGCGAAGCAAGTGTCGACAGTAAGGAGTTGAGACGGGCAGTTTGTTCTTTCTTCCGGCGTGCTCCCAACTTAATAAAAAGACCCCTGAGGACATACTTACTTATGTGCCTCCCAAAGTGAGATTGGGGAGTCAACGGATCCTTCATTAGTGTCAAAGTATTCAGAAATAGCCCTAGATATTTTATCTAAGTTCTGTTGTCCCTTTAACAATAATTAATTTAATCTCCAGGCTGATGGACCTGCACTTCCAGAGGTTAAGGTGAAGATCACCCCGACTGGCGCATGGTTGGACTGGCGCATGGTCGGACCAGGTAATTACCTACAAAGGCTTCTTCAAGAGTGTGGATAGTGTACTGCTCCAGAAATAAGAAATCAATACGTGAATACCTCTTGTGGCAAGGGGAATAATATGAATAATCCCAAGCAGATGGGAATAAGAGACACCAAGTATCAAACAGGTGTAGATCACCGAACAATTGTTTGCACCTATCAATTGTGGATTGAGGGACAGCTGTGACACCTGCTGAGCAGTCTAGGGTGGGATCCAACGGTAGATTAAAATCTCCTCCTAATATAAGCTGCCCTTGTCTGAAGTCCTCCAATCTGCTCAAAGTTTTCAACAGAAAAGATGCTTGTCTGGTATTTGGGGCATACAGGTTGGCCAGTGTGAACGGAACACCGAACGGGAGACCCTTAAGAAATAAATATCTGCCCTCCGGATCCAATAAGGAATCTATATGCACCCAGGGAATTATTTTATGAAATAATATCGACACGCCCCTGTGTTTTTTATTTGATTGGCAAGTAGCATGCGAACTAGATTGATAATATCTAGAATTAAAAGTTGGAGGGCAATCACTGAGGAAGTGTGTCTCCTGTATCATCACTATGTCAGCTGTCTGTCTCTGAAAATCTCTGAGCGCCGTTGATCTTTTCTCTGGGACATTCAATCATCTTGCATTCTGTGAAATAACTTTTAACTGAAACTTCTCCTTAGCCATTGTCATACCAGGCCGAGGACTGAAAATTACAATCAAGTCGACCATGCCAAATCTCCACCCGGGCCCCACCACCGAAAAACGAGAGAAAGAAGACAAAGAGGTGGAAGAATATGAGAAGCAGAAAAGCAAAGCCAAGAGAGGTTAGCCTAAAAGAAATAAGATTACGTCCGATAGTCAACGTCCCTAAGCAGGGACAGTGACTGTCATTTTTCACGTACGGAACAAAACGTTCCTCCAGAGTAGGGGTTAGCTAGATGGACAATTGAGTCCACGAGGCTGGAGACAAACCCCAGAGTGAGAGTAGGAAAATCGCAAAACCCGTAAATTTGCATTCCTGAGGTGCTATGTTAACTCATGAGTGCAGCCTAGCGCCATATGAGCATAAGAAAACTATACAGTAAACATTTTTCGACATTGCAACGATAGTTGCTCTTTACATTTAATCAGTTAAACTCTATGCAATTAAATTCTAAAAGAAACATCAACTCCAAAAATTATTATTATTTTTTTTTAACATTTTCCCAACACAGTAATATGGGTCAGTCAGTACTTGACCCACCTCTGAGTATATGAAGTCAGAGTTCAACCCATACCCCGTCACTACTGTCACAGGCCGCCGCAGAGGACCCCCCCCCCGCACCCACTGCAAGCACTTCCACAGCCTGCGACCGACCCGAAGGGAACCCCCCACCACAGACCGCTCCAGCAGCTTTTCTCCAATCCCCTCAGTTTCCCTCACATGTGTCCTGGCGGGAGGCACAGCAGCCCGCACCGCCATGTCTCCCGGAGAGCCACCAGTGCGGGCTTATATTCAGTCCAGTGACTCCGGCCAGGACACATTCAGAAACCCTACGGTTATCCTCTTGAGTCCCCGTACAAATCCACCACTTTTACAAATGATCAAAACTCCCTTGTGGGTCCTCAGCATTCCCATATGAGCAATCAAATATAGCGGTTTAAGGTTAGACAAAGTCACTGGTAATTCACAGACCTAGCATGCACATATATCTACCCCATCGTTACACACCTGCATTTCCCCAACCAATGTGAATTCCCAGTCTCCCTCACGCGGGAGTCCCAATAAAACAGGCTCACCCCGAGAGGAACCCCGGGCCTCCCCTTCAATACCCCAGATCTATCAATGTTCCCACATGCAGAAAAATAAGCATAAAAACATGAATGTAGCTAACATGACAGTGGTTGAACAATAAAGTTAGCTCCTGAAATGATCTGAGTCAAGCATGGACATACTTGTCGCTGCACAGGCAGCCAGTGAACTGAAGTGTGGCTTCAGATTGCATAGTTCGTTAGGGTTGTGATGCCTCCGGTCCCTTCAGTTTTTTCTGTTTCAGTACAGCCACCTCCCTCCATCTATACAGCTCATCCTTTCTAGGCTGGTCTGGTGCCCTCTGCCCTCCTTCTCTGGGCGTGTTTGGATTTTGTGACTTGGGAGGAGGTATACCCAGCTCCATACAGAATGTTGGGATGTCGGGGGATCGTACAAGCAATTGAGTCCCCTTGTAAGAACAATCAGTGAAAAAGGGTACCCCCATCTATACTGTATAGCGTGTTCACGTAAGTAATCTGTCAGAGGTCTCAATGCTCTCCGTTGTTGCAAGGTGAGAATAGAGATATATTGATACAGGACCACCGTAGCCCCCAGAGATCCAGCCACATGTGTGAATATATCACTGATAAGGACCTTACCTGTATTAGGGCACAAGTAGGGAGTCCTCCAGAATAGATAACAGGGATGATGTCTCAGGGTTCCCTCTGGGGAGACTACAAATGCTTGAGAGAGCTGAGTGCTTTGTATACTAAACTAACTAACCATTTGAGTGCCAGAGGGGTATCCAGTGCAAGGCTGGAAGTTAGAGCTCCCTTCTTCTAATCTCTTCTCCCTTAGGGATAGAGGTACATTGTACCACTATTCCTGCTTTTAGTGTCCCTGGCAGTGAGCTCTCTAGGTAGAATCACTGACATCACTTCTATTGAAAGAAGAGTTAAAAAAAAACTGAAGGGGCTAAAAAATAATAAAAGTACAGATAATTTGATTTTATACATTCTGCTCTTGAAGAATAATTCAAAGTTCATTATCACTTTAAAGATTAATTTTGTGGAACCACGTCACACATGATTCAAAGTGCCCATTATGATTTTTTCTCAAATGTACCCTTTAAGGACCAGCAGGGGCGTCCATAGAAATTTTTCAAGGGGGGGGGCAAAGCCATAATATGACCCCCAGGCCCTCCTCCAGACGCCCATGAGAACCAGCTTTCATATTGGTTTACATGAGATATCAGACTGGATTATAAGATATTGCACTTACCCACATCTGCATATAGGTGTGGTTGGATTATCACTCTTCTCTAGTATTGCTTTAATACATACATTTTTCTGTCACAAATCCTTGTATTTTATTAGAAGTAAATGGCTGCATGCCTTTCAAGGTATTTCTGTCTAGGAGTGTTCTGACATTAGAATTCTGGTAATGGCTTGTAACAGGTGGAGTCCTGAAACAATTCCTAGAAGTGTACCATTTATAGGTTTTTTTCTTAGTAGTTGCCATATAGAAATATGTTTCTGCTTTTCATTGGCTGACTCATGAAGAAAGTAAACACTTCTGCATTTTTTTTCCTCAAACTTGAACTCTAAACCAAAAGTTAAACTATTTTCACCAGGCAGAATGTATTTATGATGCCCTGAAACATTTTGGGGTACTTATATAACAGAAACATAGGGCTATATACCTGGTACTGAGATACGGCTTATGTGTTTACAGTGTTACATGTCCATTGGAATATAGCCACCTGAATCATATCTGGATATACAAATTCCACACTGTTTAGTTCAATAGTATGTCTGCAGTCAATGCCTTAATTTACCCAGGAAAAAAGTGATACTGTGTTAACCAGTATGGTGGATGGGATTCAGAGTATTTTGTTAATAAAGATCTCACAAGATCATATTACACACATATCATCTATGCGGGGTTACATAGGGTGAACTTGAAAAAAGCATGTCTTTTTTTCCAGCCTCATCAACAATGTCACTATATTACTATGTAGGAATGTTAGTGACGTTTCCAGTACATCGGAGATCTCTCTAGTGTTCAAGAAGTTAAAAGCTCCATTGACATCAGTGGCAGTTCTGAGAATTATTTGTCCCCTACTGTGCAGTCATAATAGATTTGTTTTATTTTTACCCCTCTAGTTAAATGTAATTCTGTGTTCCAGAACTTTGGAAGCCTCTGTAATCCCTGCATCAGCCGTGGAGTTATATGTGTTCACTTAACAGACATTCAAAGTATTTATATTTACTAGCTACGGAAAGATATTGTTCTGCTCAAGCCACTATTTATTATCCCTGTGGTGCAGTCAATTTGCCTCAAACTCACTCCAGTTCTTTATTAAATCAGAATCCATGAGAGATTTATAATAGATGTATATTATCATTATACCCTGGATGAAGGTATAAAATACTCATAATGAATTTTTTTTGTTTTTTTAATTAAAGTATTTTACCAGGGAGGATACATTGAGATTGACTCTCTTTTTCAAGTATGTCCTGGGTACTTAGTTTATCTACCTCTGACGGGTGATAGTCTGAGTTGGCCTTGTCAGGACTAGAACCTGCAGCCCTGAGGTTTGAATGATTCTACAGCAGGTGCTATCTCAACAGCATCCTAATGTAAATTTACTTGAGGTAATTTATATTAAGTTGCACAGATAAAAGCACCAAGAGTCCCGGTAAATAGATTTGTTGCAACTAAAAGCATTGAGAACTCATTTGTGCTATAAGGAGGACTAAATCAGAGGTCCATTACAAATAAGTCTTCATTCTAGTAAGGATACAGTCACAGAGACAGGCAAATGGGGCAAACCAGCTGCACCATAGGGGACAAATAACATTACCCACTTATCTGAATGTGGCTTTCAAACATACAAGCAGTTTAACCCTTTTGACTGCGAGAGGAATATGCAAAGCATTGTGTACCCCTCTGGTACTCAAAAGGTTAAAAGCCCCATTTGTATCAGTCATTTTTATTTGTTCCTATGGTGCAATTGGTTTGACCCATGTTTGCATCAGTTCTTCTGAGACCTAATTTTCACACTCCCCAATAGTCTTATTTACCATATATACCCACTCTAAACATCAACTTCACTATTTTGAAATGTTCAGTGTGTTAATTTTGTAGCATTTCCCCTATCATTCAAAATTTGGGGGTCATTTAGAAATGTCCTTGTTTCTGTTATGGGAGTAGCTTGACCGTATGGTACAAAAGAGTGCCCATCAAGTCAATCTAAATTGTGGGAGGTGCTTCAGAAAGAATGGGGTGAACTCTCTTCACATTACCTCAACAAGCTGACAACTAGAATGCCAAAGGTCTTCAAGGTTGTAACTTTTGCAAATGGAGGATTCTTCGACGAAAGCAAAGTTTGAAGGACACAATTATTATTTAAATTAAAAATCATTATTTCTAAACTTGTCAATGTCTTGACTGTATTTCCTATTCATTTTACAACTCATTTGATGGAAAACAAGGACATTTATAAGTGACCCAAAACTTTTGAACAGTATATTGTAACATTTTATGCAGTATAATACATTTAAATTATTAAAATGCGGAATACGCATTAATTACATTGTATTATACCAAATTAAATAAAATATATGGATTTATAGACTGCTATACATGCACACAGTGCTTTATAGCAGACATTCTGTACCTCAGTTTGCTAGTACCCCTAACTGCAGGGATTCTTGATCTCCTAGATTGACAACAGGTGAACAATTAGTGAGTCTGTCTGTCTGATAGCTCACCTGTGCTCAAGCAATGAAATCCAGAAAGCCTGCACTGTTGTGGACTGGGGTAGAGAAACTCTGCCTTACAGGAAAGTAATAATTGTACAAGACAGGGATAAGCATATCAAACTTAACCCCTTAAGGAGCGGCTGAGCGGCTGGCAGTTGAGGACCATGGTGCTTTTTTTTTTTTTTTCTTATCTTCCGGTTCAGGGCTCTGAACTCCATGACATGCCAGGACCGTCACTGGTCCTTAAGTGCCAGACCGGCGTGATGGTCTTTGCACGTCAATGGTCCTTAAGGGGTTAAATGCAAAAATTACATTATTATGGAGGAATAAGGCAAAAAGTGAACCAGAAAATGGGAAGGAAGCCCTAGGTTATGAATGACATAATGAACCAGGTCATGCTAAAAAGCAGTAAGACACAGGATGGGCAACACAGAAGAACAGTCATTGAGTGGAATTTAACTTGAAATGAGTGAGGCAACAAGCAAGGATGTTGCTTATTGTTGACTTGTTGGTGGCTTGTTTGAGGTAGTGGGTGAGAAGATAACAACAGTTGGCTCTTTATCTGCCCCTGGTCATAATTCTTATGGCAGTAGTTGATAGACTTCCATGAAGGGGTGAGTTTTTAGGGAGCATCTGAAGGCTGCAAGAGAGTCTCATAAGTCGAAGGTGGGAATTCCATAGCTCAGGTGCAGCCGGGAGAAATCCTGTCAGTGGGAATGAGAAAATGTAATAAGAGCTGCTGAGATAAGATTATTAGAAGAGCACTGTATGAGGTAGATTAGTCTGGCAGCTTTATGGACTGTAGTGGGGTTTGTCAGGTGAAAGGAAGGCCAATTAGGAGTGAGTTACAGTACATGAGCTGAGACATGATGAGTGTTTGGATTAGAAGTCTGGTAGTCCTTGGATGAGAAAAGGTTGAATTCTAGAGATGTTACATAGCTGGAGGTGGCATGAGTTGGAGATTTACTGAATGTGGGGAATGAAGGATAAGGAAGTGTAGAAGGTGACCCTTAGGCTTTGGAGGTTGGTATGATGGTGGTGTTGTTAACAGTGAGGGAACTATCTGGGGTATGGCTGGTAGGAGATGGTAGGAAAATTATAAGTTTGGTTTTGATTAAGGTTAAGTTTTAGATGACAAGAGAACATCCAGGAAGACACAACAGAGACAATTAGATACACTGGACAGCATGGAATGGGAGAGGTCTGGGGAGGAAAGATACACTTTGCAGTCATCATCATAGTGATGATGGTGAAGCCCAGAGGAGTTTATTAGTTTGACAAGGAAAGAGGTGTAGATTGAAAAGAGCCAGCAAGCACTGAAGGAGCGATTGGAGAACCAAGAGATGAGAATCAAGAGAGGGTGGTATCACAGAGGCCTAGGGAGTGGAGAGTTTTGAAGAGTAATAGGTGATCCACTGTATCAAAGGCAGCTGACAGATCCAGGAGAATGAGTAGGGAGCAGTGTTCATTTGACTTAGTGGAATGCAAGCAATTGGCCACTTGGAACTTGGAGGCAAATAAGCCAGTAGTTTGAAAGTAAATTTGGTTCCAGGTTCGAAGATGGATGTGATTAGTTCATGCTCTAAAGAGAATGGAAAGGTGCTGGTGTCAGAGAGAGGTTGAATAAGTGAGTAAGGTTTGGATCTAATAGAGGAGAAAGTCCTTGAGTGAGCTGTGATAGGATTGGGGGCATGTGGTTAGGTGTGAACACGTAAAGAGAAGGGAAACCTCATCATCTGTAACAGCTGAAAAGGAATTAAGTTTGTAAGTAGGAGAGGTGACAGGGCTAAGCTGGCTGGGTGAGGGGCAAAAGTGATGAAATTTCATGTTTGATAGAGGCGATCTTGTCTTTGAAGTGGAAAGATCTTTGGCAGAGAAGTTAGCGGGGAGGGGTTTGTGTTGGTGAGCATAGAGGAGATTAAAAGGTTGAGAAGAAGAGTTTAGGGTTAGAAGAAAGATTAGAAATTAAGGAGAAAAAATATGACTGTTTGGCCAGGTCGAGGGCAGAGCTATAAGAATGGATAGTAGTATACAAAGTCAGCTGAGGAGCGCAGTTTCCTTCTGTGCCTTTCTGTAATGTCTGAGCACTTTTGGAGGTATTGCTTTTGTGTTTTATGCCAAGGTTGTAATAGGATTCTGCGGGGGGTGGTGTTGAGTTGCAGATGCAGCCCTTTAAAAGGCTATTGTGAGAGTGATTTTGTACAGAGAAGTGGTTTGTTCAGAATTAGTAAGTGTAGAACTGTGATTAAGAAGAGGTTGCAGGGATGTGGAAAATTGTTGTAGATCAGGGGCATGCAGATTTTTCTGCATGCACTTAATCAAAACATGATGGTGGATTTATGGGGCATGATCATACCTGGGAACTTTACATAAGGTGCAACCCGGAGGGTAGTCGCCGGGTGAGCTCTATGACGCGATTCGCGTCATTAAAAAGGGGCGGGGCTTAATCGCGACGGGAGCGGGGGGTTGTAGAACAGAAGAAAAAAACCACAGAAAAAAAATACAGAAAAGCCTGGGGAAGTAGGAGAATGGGGCGGGGAGTGGGAGAAACGGGGCGGGATGGAGCACAAGTGGGTAGAGTTTCAAGGGAAACTCCCCACATCCGGCAAATTAGACTGTGCCCCGGAGACCCGGTAATACAGTGTTAAATCCGGAGTCTCCGGGGCAAAACCGGAGAGTTCCCAGCTATGGGCATGATGATGTGCCGATTATGAGGTGTTAGTCAGAGAGAGGGGAGGGAACATTGGAGAAGTTAGAGACAGAGCAGAGATTTGTAAAGATAAGGTCAAGGAAGTGACCGCCACTGTTTGTGAGAAAGCTGATCCACTGTGGTCATCAAAAGGAGGTTGTTCAGGAGAGGAGCTTGAGAGCAGAGGGGGTGTTGTGGTTATCTGTAAGGATGTTGAAGTACCCGAGGATGAGTCTGAGAGTGTCAAAGAACATAAAATGGCATAACATGACACCGACACACAAGAGGTAAAGTGAATGAGCTTCAAAGTAGGAAAGGAGAGAGGGGAAACAGAGGGGAATAACTGAAATGTACAGTTAGAGGACAGCAGAATGCGTACTTCACCCCCACCCCCCTCACACCTGCTCTGTCCCTTTTCCCTGATTTCAGCTTCTTTTACAGTGAAGGACCTGCCATGTTCATTTGACCAGCTGCCATGGAAGCCATGCACAGCAATGAAACAGAGGTTCAAATTCCATTCTCGAGTCATATCACAGTATCCTAAGTACAAATGATATTGTATGTAGTGCTCAGGATCCATTAAAATGATTCACAGACAGGAAATTCCAACCTCAGTCTCAATGTCAAGTATGGTTGCTGTGGCAGCCTTAGCTCTGGTCTGTTAACCAGGAGCTGATGTCAGAGAAAGTGAGGGAGTTGTGAGAATCAAACTTGAATTTATTGAAAAGGTCTGCATTTTAAAAAGTGTGACTGATAGCATTCACACATTTAAAAGTGGTACAGCACATTTATATCATTTTTTTTTTATACGTATTGCTGTTTCTTGTGTTTATTAAGTGAATACTTCACCTATAAGAAAACCTGCATGCACCTATAGTTTGTTATTAAGAACATTGATACAGGACTTTTATTGTTTCTCCCTCACATAAAATTAAGGTCCAGGGCTTATGTTCTATTGTGCCACTCTTCCCTAAAGGTTGTGTGGGGCTTCTATTCCACCTTTTGCTTTTGTTTGGGCCTAACCTAAATTTTCCTTAACCTCGTCATAGGTTTGGGGTCTTATTTTATAAATTTACCAATGCCATTTGAACTGGGATTAAGCCAAGTACATTGTATTTCTATTTTAATCCTTATTTTTAAAATTTAACTTTTCAAACAAGTAATTAAGTAATATGTAAACACCCTCTCCCTTATAATAAAGATGTTTTGACTTTCCTTCTTTCCCGAAGGGAATGTCACCACCCGGTGGGTAATAACCTGAGTGATACCGACACTGGTACAAAAGCTAGGGTGCGAAGCTAGAGAGCAAAGCTGGAGTTCGGTGACAGCGTGCAAGGTACTCCTGTGATGCAGCCAAGGCTGAGTTAGAGGTGCTGGTTGCGAAACCAGATTGTTGCACCCCAGGGGTGCAACCAGGATAGGAGTACACTGGGAACCGTTCAAAACCAGGTCAGCGGGTCAGGCAGGAAACAGACAGGGGAGTCTTTAATGCCAAGGACAGGAGAATACAGAACGGTCCGGAGCAGGCTGTAGTCAGAACCAGGGGCTGGAGATTCATAATGGTCAGGAGCAAGCTGTGGTCAGAACCAGGGGCTGGAGATTCAGAATGGTCAGGAGCAAGCCGTAGTCAGAACCATGGGCTGGAGTTTCAGAATGGTCAGGAGCAAGCCGTAGTCAGAACCAGGGGCTGGAGATTTCAGGATGGTCAGGAGCAAGCTGTAGTCAGAACCAGGGGCTGGAGATTTCAGGATGGTCAGGAGCAAGCTGTAGTCAGAACCAGGGGCTGGAGTTTCAGAATAGTCAGAATCAACCTGTAGTCCGAACCAGGGGCTGGAGATTTCAGGATGGTCAGGAGCAAGCTGTAGTCAGAACCAGGGGCTGGAGATTTCAGGATGGTCAGGAGCAAGCCGTAGTCAGAACCAGGGGCTGGAGATTTCAGGATGGTCAGGAGCAAGCTGTAGTCAGAACCAGCGGCTGGAGATTTCAGGATGGTCAGGAGCAAGCTGTAGTCAGAACCAGAAAGACAAGCAACTGCAAAATTCTCAATTGAGGCTAACAGAGCTCGTGGAACAGGCACTCTATGCTTGGAGTAGCCCATTCAAATACTAGATGTAGCCAATAGGAGTGGGTGAGGGGCTCGCCAAGGAACCCTACGTGATAGGCGGAGGCTAGTGAAAGACCAGTGGAGCCGGGTGCATGCGCAGACACCAGAAGGAGGACCGCGGCGTCCTGTGCATGCGTGACCGGCCAACCACCGCAACCCAGAAGAGCGAGAAGCGAGCGAGAAGCGAGCGGGGAGGAAGCGGTGACAGGGCAAAAGCTAATATTCCCCTACTTTTAGAATGGCCATATATAGGCATTATGCTAAACCCCCCTTTATACATTAATGTGGTAGGGAAAGCTTTCATAGCCAAGTGTCAAGGGGAATATACACAGTATAATTTCTCCACAACCCATTTTAAGTATAGTAAAAGCCTGCACCCTCCTTCATGGGAACAGAGTATAACATGTATTAGAATTACTCCATGTGAAAAAGTGTGGTGGTTGTATGTGTATGTGTTATTTTTAACCACTCTATAATTTGAATAGATTAATTCCATATCAGTTTTGAGGTTGGGTGAAGGTTGCTGCAAGTGAATGACACTGCAGTTTCTGTTTAGTATCAGAAAATAAGGCTTAGTTCTTCTTCTAGTGCATAGAACTCTGTGTGGAGGCCACGTTCAGTCACAACAAGTGAACAGTTCTTCTTCTGTTGTTCAGAACTTTGTTCTGAAGTCTTTTGTCCTGGAAGGGGTTGTCCAGGATATCGGACACATTTAACATATGGGACTGTCCTGGACTGCCTGGGATATGGGGTCACCCTAATTGAAGATTACTATTAAAAAACATTGACACAAATTATATGGGATTTTAAACACTTAAATGCTTTGCATTCTATGCTAGCCTCTGTAAAAATGTTCTCTTTTTTCCGAGGCCTAAATTCTACTCTTAAAAATGGTCTGTGTTGGCTTCCATTCCTGTCTTTTCCAGGGCTCCCATTATAGTAACAATCTTGCTAGGGTGGCTAAGAAGTGATTTTTCTTTACTGACTTTAAATGGACTGAGATAATGTACCAGCCTTTCAGAATAGAATAGTGGGTGGTAATCTCATTACAATAATAGTATTATCTCTGCACAAACAACTAACCAAAATGTTTCTATATAGAATAGTCTTACACATGCATTAAGAATCCATGTTTAGGATTACATTTTAAGGATCTAACATAAAATAATATTTTACAGATAATTTTTATATTGTTTCAGTATTTTGTGTAAATATGTAACCTCTTAGTATAAAAGTTCTCTAGGACATACTTGATGCAAAAACTCTCAGTGGGGGTTATACAATAAAGAGTGATAAAGAGGAGTAAAATGGAGATAACTTCTCCAGTGATAACACTTCTCCAGTTCCTATCTTATGCTTTAGAGCCTATACACCAAGATCTCCAGAGTCTGAGAAATCTTAGTGAATAGGCTCCATAGAATAACATAGGAATTGGAGAAATGATAAACTGGAGAAGTCTTACCCACTTTATCACCTCTTTATCACGCCTTAGTGCATAGCCTCCAATGTATTTTAGAAAAAAAGAAAGAGAAACAAAGCACATGATATTTAAAATTATATAAAAACTTTGATTTATCAGGTGTAGTGTCCCTTAAGATAGATGCACCTCAGAAGAGATCTTATATATAATATGTCTTTTGAAGAGTGTAGCACATGTAATAACATGAATAGAGAGGCAATAAAGAAAATTAGAAAAAGGCATATAATGTTAAAATATGAACACCCATCTATAAGAATAATCATTTTGTCATACAGTATTCAGAACATAACACAATGTGCAATTTATAGCAAAACCTTTTGTGTTCCCCAGATTACAGTTTTAGGAACTCCTGCTGAGGAAGATGGTGGAGGCAAGATTGACCTTATAGAGGCTGGAGCATTTGAGGACATGCATGTTGTGTTTATGGCCCATCCTGGCCAGGAAGATGCAGCCTACCTTCCAGATGTTGCCGAACATGAGTGAGTAAGAATATGATAATAAATTCAGAAAATCTGACTTAAGGTAATCAGTAGATGTTTAACCCTTTAAGGTACAGAAGTTTAATATTTTGACATGGAAAAGTGAATATGTTTCAGGGTTTTTTTTCTACTAAATTAGTTCTGGATTACATTGCAAGTGATAACGATCACTGGTTTTAGCTATAAATTCCCGCATGGACTTCAGTTGTAAAATATGAAATTAAAAAACACTGCTAAGCATTTACCACACACACAATGTAATCAAGGCCTTATTTAGTGAGCTCATACTGTGTTTTTTGTCCTTGCCATGTAATTTAAAATAATTTTTCATCTATATCTACTATCTTCTGGCAACGAAAATAGCATTGTTAATGCACGTCTTCTATATTTATAAAATACTGAGACTTGTAACAGTGCTTCATGATCTTTCCATTGCTCATTGCCCTGGTTCTTGTTGATCTGCTGGTTTGGTTCCTGTGAGCTCTGCCTCATTCACCCTGTTTTCCTGTCTCTCTTCCTCTCAAGAAAACTTCTTTCTTTCAGATTTACTCTCTTCCCTCGCACATATCTGGTTGATCGGACAAAGATCGCAGGCCAAAGTGTTAGCTACAGATTAACTGGTATTTCAAAAAAAGTGTTGGCGTCTGATTTTGTGCTGATTTAAGTGCAACAGCTTATTGCTGAAAGACTTTTGAAGAACAAATAAATATCTGTGCAGCTGTTGTAAACAAGCTACCTAGTGAACAAGTCACGAATATTTAACCCTTTGAGTGCCATATAGGCATCTGTGTTGTAAACCTCTCTGACGTTCAGAGGGCTGAACATGTCTCCGCTTCATCTTTAAAAAATCCGGGAACCTTGGTTTCTATTTATTAAACCATGAAATAAGCAGTGTGGCTCATTTTGTGTATCCAAGCTAAGGAGAAAATGGGAAAAACTCTTATTTTTTTTTAAGGAGAGAATAAGAAATTCTATACACTTATCCGTAAGTAAAAATGTCATTGGGCAATGCAATATGAATGGGTATAAAATACATGGAAAGTTAGTTAAAACTCATAAAATACATATTCACTAAATGGGATTAGGTGCCTTGCTGAGATGCGTAAAAAATACTCTTTAAAGGCTCAGGCTACGCATTTAATCCCATTAATAAGATGATACTGTAAATTACCAAAATGAATGTAAAAAAAAATTTCTATATAAAGAACAAAGTTGACCTTTAGTAAATAGGGGGTCAGTGTTTCAAAATAATTCAGAAATTCTCAAGAACACATAGCTAGTGAATGTCTAAGTCATTATACAGGATCAGTACTTATTCAGTGCTAGAATGGCAGACTTGCTCAACAACCAGAGAACAGACTAGCTGTGGAGATTACTTAAAGGGATAGTATTACTTCAAAATTACTATCCCTCATATTGTAGCCCTTAATAAACTGAGTTAAATGACACCAGTTGCATCTCTCAAACCTTTATGGTTTAAGAGATAGCCGCTTTCAAAGTTTCCTCTCCCCTGCTGTCAGTGTTCTGCTGCCAGCAGGAGAATCCGGTCTCTGAATCAAGAGGAGGCTCTTCAGCAGAGCCAATATCTCGTTATGGAAGGAAAAATGATTCATTGAAACAGTCTTCTACGTATGCTTGGTAACCAAGCACATGTAGAAGACTGTTTCAATGAATCATTTTTCCTTCCATAACAAGATATTGGCTCTGTTTAAGAGCCTCCGCCTGTCCCGGGACCGGATTCCCCTGCTGGCAGCAGAACGCTGACAGCAGGGGAGAGGAAACTTTGAAAGCGGCTATCTCTTAAACCATAAAGGTTTGAGAGATGCCACTGGTGTCATTTAACTCAGTTTATTAAGGGCTACAATATGAGGGATAGTAATTTTGAAGTAATACTATGCCTTTAAGAAGACACTGGTGAGAAACCTTCCCTGTGGAGCATTGGAAATGAGAGAAGCATGAATGGCATTCAGCAAAATCATGGAGAAGATGACATGCATCTGTTCTGGAGAAAAAGGAATCTCATTGGCTTTATGGATATTTATTATTTTACCAGGTTGGGGCAAAGAAGATGGATCACTGTCCATGAAGGTCGTGGGAGAGATTTTATGAAAGGAGTGGGATTGGAGTATGGTTTGATGAGTCAATGCGGTTATGGTGGCCTGTGTAAGAAGAGACTTTGCTTGCCTATGAGGACTGGATAGAGGAGTGGAAATGGCATGACCCACAATTGCCAAAAGCAACTAGTGAATCAGAAAAAGAAAAAAAGCAATAGAATGTTGAGCTCCGTGGAAATTAAATAAAGATATTATGCAAGGAAATGACATCTACAATTCTTAAGCAGTTGTCATGGAAACGGCCTATCATTTGATATTACCATTTTTATTTTCATCCTGTTTAGAACTTTCTTCCTGCTTACATATTTTAGTGATTAAATTCAAAGTAACAGTAACATTACAAAGCTTACATATACTTTGATCAAAGTAACAGAGCTTCACGCAGGACTTACAGTAATCATGAATCCATTAATAATGATCGCTCAAAGTGAAAATGAAAGGAATCCATCAAGAGGAGGGTGGGGAGATGCAGTGGGGCATGTGAGGGGGTTGAAGTGCATGTGTAAGTGAAGCAGTTGGTAGGTTAAGAGGAAGTAATGTCATTTATTATATAATCACAGTGTCGTATAGCCTGGTAACACTGAAATAATTATTAGTTATATTACCTTGTAAACCCCTTGTAGTGAAATGCTTGCACTCATCTAGAAATGTTTGTGTGGTAGTGTGCTCTGGGTTTCTTCTATATATAGCCTCAAAATACAATTTCGTAATCTTTTTATCTTGTTGTTATGCATTTGCAGTCTTAAGGGACAGAACATTTTTATTATGCAAATATATGGATATTTTATGGATAGAAGAAGGATACATTGCTGGGAGTTGTATTTCAGTGCAAAGTGCACTTTTGTGATAAAGGGTTTTTTTGTGGTCAGGTCCCTGGGTTGTGCTGTTATTGCTATCTGCGGAGAGTAGAGTGTCACTGAACACAACTCTGTAGAAAGCAATAGCAACCTTTACATTGGGAATATGTTCAAAAAAGAAAGTATCGCTGTTAGGTGATACTGCATTCATAAGAAAATTCAGTATCGCCTAGCAGCAGGAATGTGACCTGAAGATGATTTTGAACCATTCAACCCCGTTTTGAAAGCCTTTTTTTAAGACCCTGGAAAAAGATCCAAAATGGGATTGACACTTTGAACTGGTTTGCTGTCAGTGTACATATTATGTATATTATAATAATGGTATGCTGTCCCTTTAAAAAGTTGTATGTACAAAAGTTATATGTCTGGAGTGCTTTTTTTTTTTTTTACCTTTCTTAGTACTGATCAGTGGTTCTTAATTGGAGTACAATGGCATTTGGTATGCCATGGACACCAGTTTAAAGTGAAGGTTTTTTTTTCTGTGGAGACTCCTGACACCCACTTTGTTGTCATCTATGTTCAGATAAGAATGAATACATTAAGTACTGATAATCTGTTGTGAATATTCTTATTTTCAAACTATGATAGGTGGGTGTGTTGGCACTCAGCGATGACTACCAGTCATTGCCTAGTAGTTTTGTTGGATACAGAACAGCATGATAGGCAATGTAAACCTTGTGTTTCAAACATAAATTATGAAAATGATGTAGTATAATTGTTTTGTTTTTCTCTTGGTGACATTCTGATTGTGGGATCTAGGCGTAACTGGGTATATGTCCAAGTCATTATTCTGCTGTCCTGTAAGTTGTCAGGGAAGCCATGGAAATTCAAGACTCTCTTTAGAACCACTAGTGTAGTTTGTGTCGCAGGAAATTTAAAAGGAAAATTACAACCTCAAATAACAAAAGGATTACTTACTGGCAGATATTAGGTAGACTAAAAAAAAAAGTCTCTTTATTCCCCAGAAATTGTCTCTTGTTTTTGACATGGAGAAATTGTGATAGCTGCATTTCTGAGAGCACCCATTTTATCTTTAAAGCTATATCAAAACAGGTAGTTGTGAATGTTGCTTGCATGTCCTTTGGAAAGATGTAAATGTCATCCCTTCCGATTGTTGTTTCCGGTCTAGGCTTTTATGATATTAAAAGTAAAGCCAGGCTTACAGTTGTATGCAAAAGTTTAGATTCATTAGTGTTATGTTTTGTAAGGTCTCGGAACTGAATTTACTTGTTAGACCTTAATCTACGTTAGGTGATGACAATATCAGGGTTTAACAAATCCCCTGACTCTTCCAAACCTCTCAGGTTGCAGTGCTTACACACTACAACCATGGGCTCCTCTAAACAGCTGACCGAGGATCAGAAAATAAAGATACAACTAAAACATGCAAATTTACCTCTGCCTCACATGAATTTTCTGAAATCATTAAATGAATGCTGTCAGCTCTTTAGCTTCAGGAATTCATACATAAAGACCATATAATATGGGCAGATTAATAACCCTTTAATGACATAATTATACTTTCCCTTCTTTTTACAGTGGCTCTGTTATATCATCCTATGGACAGCTGTGGTCAGTTGACCATATATCTCCATAGGATGATGTAGAACAGCGCCAAAGTACAATTTTAGGCCACTGTGATACTGCGCCTAAAAAAATTCAAGTTTGAGCTGTAATAACTTTTTAATAAAACACCTTTCAGCAGTGGGAGTACCCTTGTTTTACTCAGGGGGGATAAATACTACAATATTTTTTTGACGTATTAAGTATTACTGTCCCTAAATTCCATATATAGTTGCTATACTGTATACATACACATTAAGGCAGAAGCATAATATACAAGATCATATCCTTACATGTACATACATCCTTACACATCTGTTATATCCTATGGAAACACATGCATCCTTACACTCCATTTATACCTTTTGGACAGGTGCGTCTTTACACAAACACACATTATATATACCATGTGGACATGTATGTCCTTAGACATATTATAACATGGATACATGAATCCTTACACACCTACTATACCCTTTGGACACATGTCCTTTCACATCTGCCATGCAAGTGTGTCAGAAATAGTGGCATGGCTAGGACTGATTTTTGTTGGCACTGTTTGATTTTACTTTTCCCTCAACCTTCAACATCTCACTTTACCCATCCACCATTATTCTTAGTGTCTTCTCATGTTTCTATAACACAAGTGGTTTGAGGCCTAAGTAATGTGCTCCAAACTTAACACAAATATTCACCCCGGGTTGTACAGATTCTTTTAATATAAACAAACACTGAGACAGAGACACCCCGAGATGAGACTGACCTCGATTACTTCTACCACTTCCCATTGGTTGATGCTGCAGCCTGAAAATGCTTTTGTCAGAGTTTCAGAGCTACTGAAACCCTGTCAGTGCACTACTGGGTTCACACGCACAGCAACACACACATGCTTTTTAAGCTTACATCTCCTACTTCATGGGATTTTGGGATCCTGATTGCCAGTTTCCATAGCATGTCTCTGTGTGAAGCATGTGAAAACATGATCCTCTGCAAAGTGCAGTTACCTTTGTGGGGTTGACTTGTGTATACTGTTGCTGGCAAGCATCAGCAAAGGGATCCCGTGGGATTTTTTTGGCTGTCCTCAGCCTTAATTATACTCAGTGACAATCACAGTATAACCGGAACTGAAGATACCCAGCAAAATCCCCCACTGAAAGCCATTTGCACATGCATATTCATTTTGGGAGGTATAATTTATCAGCCTAAAGCGGGAAAAAAGTAAAAGATTCTTTGGAATGAGTCTCCAGATCCCCTTTCACTCTTCAAGCAGTTGTAGCCCCCAGGGCATGAACAAAAAAGAAAAAAGAAAGAAAGGGCACTCAACAGTGTACTAAGTTTTACTCCAGCATAATCGAAAATATAAATTAAACTAACAATTGTGGTGAGCAGATCAAGGAGTCTGACATTCTGTGCAGGTGGAAAATAATACCCTGTCTCCACTCAGGGACTCCAGATACTTGGATGGAAAAATACTGCTGCTCATGTAGTTTTGTAAATCTAAAAATGTAATATTATTAAAATATGATACAAATATTAGTATGTAATAAAATCTAAACACTTTATGGGCTACTTATACATTTTGTGGCTAAACAATGCAGCTTTATCAAAGCTCCTTCGCAGTAATATCAACGATCAAAACAGAGCAGCCTTCAACAAAGACCTGTTTTAAATAAACCAAATCACGCCTATTGGTTACACAATAAATACATGATATTCAAATACTCCAATGAAAAGTGTGTTTTTCAGTGATCTTTAATAGTCCAGATATTGAAATTAACTTACTAGATAAACCTGTGGACTGTCCTTTATTCTTAATGAATATTATGAACAACCCTACTAATGCTATTTAATCCTAAAGCTAATTCTAAATCTGAAAAATGTATCCTATATATTGATGTGAAAATACAAAGAGAATCTTCATGACAACTGTCTACAAAGTGTGGCTGGTTTGAGGCAGGCACACTTTGTAGACCGTTCTCACGAAGATTCTCTTTGTATGCAATGCTACTTTAGCTCTGCAGATGAGCCATCCTGTCCCAGGGCCAGAATCCAAGTTTGTCAGCTTGAGCGCTGACTTGGCTAAAAGGGGAGGTAGGGGTAACTTTACAATGATATTACACGAAAACTATACAAGTTATGGCAACAAGATCAATTGCTTTATTTATTTAATAAGACCAATATTAAAGCATGTGTAAACAAAGTATTATTATCCCTTTAACACATAATTTATTTGAGTTTGACAGTCAATTTTATTTACAACTTAGGGATACTGAAATGGGCACCGAGTTCGCAATCATTTTTTTTTTTTTGAACGCCAGAAGATTTTGGTGTTAACCCATTCAGCGCAAACTAGATGCTCTATCACAGATTTATAGATAATATAATCATCATTTGAAGGAGATCTGACAGTTTTTTGATGGATTTTATAAGTTATAAGGGTGATAATAGAAGGGATATTTCATTTACACAACTTGTCAATTCTATTACCATTCAATATTTGGATTTAGAGTTGACAGAAATTCACAGGTTTAAATATAAATTCTCTTACACATTTTAAAACCATTGATTAGAAGAGTTTCTTAGATTTTCAAAGTTGCCATCATAAAAATGGCTTAGAAATGTGCTATATGGACAGTTTTATTGTATACGGTGAAACTGTTCCTCTGTGGAGGATTAGGATGAACAGTCTAGGATTCTGGAAAAAATGGTTTTTAGAAAAATGTTAGTGGTGGACTCATGCCGATTGAGCTAGAAAGTGGGTATCCAATGATGCCAATAACAAGAAGAGGGATATGTCTAATGATGAATTTCTTAAAACACCTATATTTATAACTACATTTAACAAAGCCTTGACACATTTGTATAGGATTTTGGATAGACATTGTGGAAGCTTATGTAAAGATCCACTTTTGAAGGGTTGTATCTCTGAAAGACTGGTGTAGCGTAGAGCAAGCACCCTAAAAAACATTTTAGCCCCAAGCCGTTTTTGTAATTCAGATTGTGCTGGCAAAATTTTGATAGGTAGACCAAAAGGGTATCTCAGAGGATCATGTAAATGTGGAAAGGATAGATGTCTTACAAGCCCCTCTATTGCTCATAAGGTTAACCCCTTAAGGACCCATGACGGTCCTGGACCTTCATGGGTTGTTATACCCTTAAGGACCCATGACGGTCCTGGACCGTCAAGGAATTCCGGGCTCCCTGCACGGCTGCACGCCGTTCGGGGAATCCAGAATCAGATTCCAAAAAAAAAAAAGGTCTGCACCGTGCGTGCGCGGCCGGTCCTTAAGGGGTTAAGTCTTTTAATTTGTATATTAATTCTGAGACATATGAAACTGGGTATTTTATCAATTGTGGTTTAAATTATATTGTCTATTTACTGTAGTGAATTAGGTCTGCAATATGTGGGGTGCACAATCCAACCTTTACGCTCTAGGTTTGGACAACACAGAAGAAAAGTGGACAGGGGTTCTGAGGCACAAAAAAGTGTCCTGACATTTTTTAAATAAGCATAATAGGGATCCATCTGGATTGAAAGTAAATGTCATGATAGAATACAACAACTTATAAACAGGGAAGTCTATAGTTTGTTTGTCTACCCTTTTGAGACTCCTACTTTAAATACGTTTTTTTCCACTTAGGTTATTTATTTAGATTAGCACATTATATGACACATTTAGATTTTTTTATATTTATTTTTTCAGATGTAGTTTTTAAACAGATTATAGAATATGAAGGGGGCACGTACATTATTTTACATTTGTTAGTCACACATTATTTCACACTCACATAAGCATAGTTACTCTAAATATATTAATGTGTATATAAATGTATTTTCACATCAATATATAGGATATATTTAGAATTAGCATTAGGTTTAAATATCATTAGTAGGGTTATTGATAATAGTTTTTATTTTTATTCATAAAATGTTTGTTTTATTGGAATTAGGGTCACAAAGGAGATATATATTATATACTCCCTATACGCATATTTATGTTGTTGGTATTTGGTATTATTATTTTATTTTGGAATTAATTAATTTTGTTGTTTTGTTTTTTTATGCATTTAGATTTGTGTTTCACATGATATATTTAGTTATTTGTTTGTTATTATTTTGTTTTATGTGTTCAGTGTGTTTTGAGTGATTTTGGTCCTTATGTTATTATTATTATTATTTTATTTTATTTATTAATATGGATTTTGGGATGGATAACTGTGGGGTATCTTGAAGGAGGCGTGTGCTGTTGCGGCTGTGTGGTGCCCTCCTCTTCAGTTGAAGGCTTGTGTTCCTTTGGTGGAATGCATGACAGATTCCTACTGGAGTAGGTTTGTTGCGTCCAACATCTACACTTCAAGTGTGGACCATTTGTTAGGTTGACAACGTGTGGGATTGCTCCTCTCAGTTGTAGTTACTCATAGGTGCATTAAGAATATTGGACAGTCCACAGGTTTATCTAGTAAGTTCATTTCAATATTTGGAGTATTAAAGATCACTCAAAAACACACTTTTCATTGGAGTACTTGAATCTCATGTGATTATTGTGTAACCAACTGGCATGATGCCGATTATTTAAAATGTTTCTTTGTTGAGTTCTGCTCTGTTTTGTTTGTTTATCTTTGATATTCCCAGGCAGGAGCTTTAACAAAGCTGCATTGTTTAGCAGTGAAGCACGTAAGCAGCCCATAAAGCTTTAAGATTTTATTACATACTAATATTTGTATAATATTTTATTAATATTTCATTTTTGAGCAGCAGTATTTTTCCATCCAAAGATCAGGAGTCCCTGAGTGGAGACAGGGTATTATTCTCAGCCTGCGCAGTATGTCAG
Organism: Rhinophrynus dorsalis; assembly: GCA_037306005.1. Lineage (NCBI taxonomy): Eukaryota > Metazoa > Chordata > Amphibia > Anura > Rhinophrynidae > Rhinophrynus > Rhinophrynus dorsalis. Next base: position 308,829,846 of record CM074720.1, on the reverse strand, counting down.
ACTCTTATCTCTGAGGACCATTATTTGAGTTTATTTTATATTTTCTATTATGCTGGAGTAAAACTTATTATATTATTGGACACCCTTTCTTTCTTTTTTCTTTTTGTTCATGTACATACCGTGTTGGGAGGCGAGTTTTGTGGAGGTGCAGCCCTGAGACATATCGTGACAAGAGTCATTTTTGAATCAAAGCAAATATGCGGAGGATTATATATTTAATTCCCCAGCCAATAATGTTATGAGTATACCACCACAGGGTATTTGGTGTGGTAAATATATTTGTTTGAAGATACCACACAAGGGGCGCTCCCCTTTTCTTTCTCCCTTGCTCTTGTGTTTTTCTAAAATCAATGGTGTTACTTAAAATTAAAGGGGGGAGTGGTCCCCCACTATGCCTAAATTAAAACCCACCCCTACTTCTGTGCATCACTTTGGTTTCATGTTAGTAAAATATCAGAATGAAATTCTTTCTTTGTGGCTTGTGTGTGTAGCCTAACACATGTTTATTAAGCTTTTTTTTTTGCAGATAATAACTTGTTATTCTCCATTAAAACCTGAAATAAATACAAAGTGCTAACTTTTATTTCCTAGCGTGACTGTGAAATATTATGGAAAATCTTCTCATGCAGCTGCATATCCATGGGAAGGAATTAATGCTTTAGATGCTGCAATTCTTGCATACAACAATCTGTCTGTTTTAAGGCAGCAAATGAAACCCACCTGGAGAGTTCATGGTGAGAACTTTATTTAATCACTGATTGTCTTGTTTAATACTGTAAAAAATACCTACTGCTTAATATTTATTGATCATACCTCGATTATCAATCTCTCTTTTTTTACTTTGCATTGTAAGCACATCTCATGTGAAAGCTGCAGACCTTATGTAGGTAAAGTACTGTTTTAAATATTAGTTCTAACCTTTATCGCTAGGATAAATCCAGAGCAATGAGTTGGACACCTCTCCATCATCTAAGGTGTTAAATAATAATAAATAAATAATAAATAAATTAATAATTAACACATTTACAATGGATCAGTACTCTAGTTGGGCTTTTAAATTGCAAGACCCCAGAACTATAATAAATTGCAGATCATTATGTTTTATCGTGCATGTTTCTTTGAAGGGAGTTTATATCTGTTTATAGAATAAGTGAATCTTAATGTGTTTAGCAGAGACTTACGTAATAAAGTTTTTTTCATGCATCAGACAGGTATATTAATATATATATATATATATATTGCTTTGCAGTATATCAGAAGTTGCCTGTAGGCTGCCACATCTTAACATAATAATCTTCAACAGTCTGACAAAACCTATAGAGATTAGCCCATCCATAGTTCTTTATATCATCATTTCTCTGATATTTTGGAATCAGGGATTGGCAGGCTACCTACGTTAACATGGAGTGTAATCAAGGTCCAAGACATTTATGTCTACTGGATCACAGGGTCACCTATAGCTACATATAACTGATATCTGTCAAGATAAAACAAACATCACTTATCTTTGTTCCTCTAACTTATGAATATCTAACAGATGCTCTGTAAGAATGTCTAGAATTTACACATTATTCCATGCTTCTCCAACAGTCTTCTAATTACTGTAATAAGTAATGCTTTTGGTTTTACATCGCATTTGATGCTAGCTATAGTTACTGATATGTATGCCTGCAGTTGGCCTACTCTAGATATTATGTTCTACACGTACAGTATTTTAAGAAAATGTGAAGTATGTGTACATTATTAAGCCTTTTAGTGTCGGGTAGGTGTGAAACGCCTTGAGTTGCAGATGCGTTGTATACCTCCCTGGCATGCAAAAAGTAAAATGATACATTATGAATGTTCTCATGTTTCTTGAAATACACAGCAGATATGGCAAAAAATTCAATAGGGAGTATTTGATCATTTCCTCAAACATTGCAGAAAACACAACTCTTGTGAATGACTCCCATCCAACATACATCCATTAAAGTGGCAGTAAACTTCATTTGTGAGTGCAGAATATGTAAGTTGAATTGCCTATAACTTTTATTTATTTTTCATTAGCTCTCTGGAAACACAGATTCAGGTAACTCAGTGACAGACAAAAAAGCATAAAAAATAGGCGAAGATATCAAAATAAAAAGGATAGGCAAGCTGACTATATAAAAGCTGTAAAGTCGAAAAAGGAGGTGTTTACATATTTTTAAGCTTTAAAAGTGATAATTATTTTTTTTTGAAAGTTAGAGTTATAAGATACCGGTGAAGATGAATAAATATGTTTTGTTACTAATTATATATATATATATATATATATGAAAAAGTGGTGGTTAGTTACTTCTCGTGTTATAAGAAACTTAACCCTTTGAGTGCCAGAGGGGTGTGCATCGCTTTGCTTTGTAATACTGTGTGTACCCCTCTGGCACTTAGATGTTTATTTCTGTGTTTAAGACCCAGTGAGTCTGCCCCACTTTGCAGAACCAAACCACAAATGTCTGATAATATATATTTCTGTCAAGAAACCAAGCTCAGCAACAAGCGGGAGAGATATGCCCCTGGGTGTTTTGCACTTGGTGCTTGTCCCTTCTGCCCACTGTTTGCTATATCTCTTTTGTAGAACTCTGAAACTATCATGAGTTTTGATTATAAGAGGTGGTGAACAAACATTTCTATCCAAAGTGTTGCACACCCCCATGGCACATGAATGTACAGAACGGCAATCCAGGATCTATGTTTTGTAAGTAAAGCCAGGCAGTTGTAATACTTCACATTGGATTAAGATTCCATGACAAGATGCTACAATGTTTTAGTGTGGTGATGGAACTAAGAACAGCTGCTGATATAATGTTGTGCATACTATGCAGAAGAAGATGCAAGGACAACATCTGTACCCCAAGATAAAAGGGGAACAATTAATGATTTGGAAAAATCTCTATCAAGATCAATAACAGAAGAGCATTTGAAAACTCCTTAGTGTTTGGAACAAAATGCAACTGGGGAACATGCTTGGGAGAGCTGCAGAAAAATTACAGATGTTCTCGAAATAGTATGATTAGACCAGTAGAATAGTTATTTTTCCTTTCTAACAGCAAAAAAAAAAATATATATATATATATTTTTTTTATTTTGAATTTAGCTTATTTTTCCTTATTCTCTTTATATCATATTGCTGATATTGCAACATGTTATCACCATGTTTATGTAAAGACCCGTAGCACATATTGTATTCCCCATTTGTTACATTAGACCTAACCCTGTGCTTTGCACAGCCTTTACTTTCAGGTGGCATGAAGAGAAGAAGGATGGGGGCAGTGCCACGTAATACAAGATTTGACATTTAATAAGGGAGTTATTATAATATTTTTATGGATGGGTAGGGTTTGTATTTTTAGTTGGATACTTGTGAAGTATATCAAATATAATGTTGATCCTATTAACCCCTTAGATATTAGATGCCTGCAATGCAGTGCTTGCCAGTGAGTTGGAGGCATCTCTAGCACTGGTTATCGGGACCCTGGCACTTAAAATAGCTTTGTGGATTAACTTTCAGAGTCACCTATATGGTGAATATCATTGACAAGCATACATGCGTGATTTTTGGTAAATACCTGATGTTCTTCCAGAAGTGGGATTAAACCTGTTTTACTGAGTAGACAAAGTCATATACTGTTCCTTTAATACAACATTCTTGACATGCTGTTGGATTCTATGGTACTGGTGATTTTTGTGCAACATATTGAGATTAATATGTAAGTTTAATTATGTCTAAAAGAAGGCTTAAACAACCATATTTTTTTTTTGTTTCAGGAGTAATCAAAAATGGTGGTGTGAAACCTAACATCATCCCATCCTACTCTGAATTAGAATTTTATTTGCGTGCACCATCACGCAAAGAGCTTGCCATTCTACAAGAAAAAGCTGATGCTTGCTTTAAAGCTGCAGCTGCTGCAACTGGATGTAGAGTAAGCATGAATATCACTGCCTTGCTTTTATAATGCCTTTTAAAATAAAATTTATTTTTAAGAAATTAATGCTAAAAGCCAGCTTTCACCTGTAAGGAACAATCTGTCGGGCTATTTATATGAAGGTATCCAAAGGGTTAAACAGAGAACCACTCAGGTTGGATTTCTTCACTTAAATAGGCAATTGACAATAAATATAATTCGAGAACTTTGTCTTTAATATGTATTGACACGCTACTTCACAGTAACGAATTGATCACAAGAATCAATCCTTCATATTTGTGCAAAAATATATCTATTTTATTAAAATACAATATACAATGTATATATAAATATCAGCAACAATGAAATATAGAAGTGACTAGCAATTATAATAGGTACATAGAAAATCAAACCACACTATTTATCATAAAGATTACCAGCGGTGCAAGGGTTAACCACCTATAGGTATATTCAGAGGTATAATAACAATAATTGCATTCAGCAGCATAGAATAAGTTAATTGATTGTTACAATTAATATAATACAGTTGGCTGCAGGGTCTCTTAATACCTCTGCCCCAGAAACTGTATATACTATGCCAATTATGATGTAAGGTATGATGTATGATGTATTGTGAGATGAATTAAATAATTCCTCTAACAATTCCTTGTATCATATATCAATAATAATTAAATTTAGGGAACAACTGGAATAAAATCCCAGATTTAAATCACTATAATTTAATTATCTACTGAATTCAATATTGAATACCTCTGAATAAAATATATAAATTGCTATTAATATAGTCAATCCAAATCACACAAATAATTTACTTAAAATTACTTCATGCAACACTTATCATAATTTTGACTACAGCAATATATATAAAACCTATAGGCACTCCAAGGGTTAATCCATACGTTTAAAATAGATGCCACACCCAGCAGTTATTTTGTCTATTGAATTAATACCTTCAATTACAAAATATAAGCCTGGCACATATACAAAGAACTTTATAATGCACACCACAAATAAATAGACAAACAGCAGTTAGAGAGTTAATAAATGAATTCCAAGAATTCCCTTGATTAAATATCAGCTATTATAATTTTACCAGAAACACAATATTCTAGACATACTCAAAATTATATTAACCAATATAAACAAGGAGAAATATATCTCACTGCTATCTCTATTTTATGATCTCTCTGGTAATTTATAACAATAAATAATTAATTAATTCTGCATAATTTCTTAATGACTATGCTAAATATATAGCAGATTATAATATTTTCCATAAAACTGGCCAGGCTTCTATGGACAAATATGTATATATATAATTTTCCTCAATTATCGAGGAAATATACTTATTTTGAAATTAGGCAGAATTAGAATAAATAAAATATAATTACCAGGTCAATCAGTGTGGATTCTTGAAGTTATAAGGTGTGGTCAGGAATTTGATCATCAGCCAAGAGAGCCCAGGAACTTCTTATTCAGGAAGTCACAAAGAGACCTCTTAACTAAGAGTATTTCCATTATATTGACAAATTTTTCCGTATCAGTTATCCCCACCTTTTTCCAATGATTGGACAAAGATCCATCTCATTATACCGTGACATCACTGGTCTGCCCTGATTGGATATTAATATATCCCTAATTATTCAAGGAATGTGGATAATCCCAGTCATAAGGCTCTCAAGACTCTAGGTGGAGCTCTTACTCTACTTAATTTCTTACATTTAATCAGCTTTTATGTCATCAATGATGTATGTAAGAGGGCATTAAACGTCATATAAATTTGTCAGTTTTCACAGACGTTTTCATAGAGGAGGATTTTTCTCATAAGATAAGACACTAAGAATGTCTGGCAAAACCCACTTTATCACCATAAATGTCATTTAGTTATTTCCCTCATAGAGGCCCCTGACTATTTTAACAGGAGATAATTTTAACACATTTTAAACAGAATTTCAGCTAATTTCTACAATTAGAATTAACCCTGTATGGTCCCCCAGGACAAAGTCTCTGACAAATCTAGCATTACTGAGGCTGATTCATACATGGTACCCTTGCTGATTGGTAATAGAATGAGTTAGTGAGAGAGAAAGAGAGAGAAATGGAGGACTGTGAGGTGTGACTGTCAATGACAAAGTTCTAGCTGTCTGATTAGACTGTGAATTGATATATTCAATGTTGCACATATAATGTATCAGATTTGTCTCTTGCTATCCTGCAAGATAAAGATTATATCAGTTTAGTGCTAAATGATAAAATGTATAATTCCTCCATGGCAGAAATGGCTAGAAGTGATACTGTTCTTTCTGTCAGTATTTCTGTATGTGTAATGCCAGACAGAGTTGAGGGCCAGGGAAATATCAGCCTGCTGGCTGTATTGCTCCAGTGCATATCCAGAAGTGCAGGTACGTGGTTAGTAAGCCAACACCCAAGAGCAGAAAATTAAATGTGCACACATTTCCCCTAATATTTATAAAATGAACCTCTTGGATGCTAGAGAGGTTTGCGATGCATTTCAAAGCAATGCGTAGGAGACCTCTTTAGCATTGAGTGGTTAAAGGTCCCATGTGAGTAAAATGGAATGTTTATTTGTTAGATGTTGTATAGTCATTTGTCCCACAATTGCTCCGCTTTTGTTTTATACATATCCTCCTTACCTTCTCTGTAAGGACTAAGTGCAGAGAGCACGTATGCTTGCCCAGGGTTTGTGCAAGGAAGAGGTTTGACCCTTCTGGATATGGATGATGGGGGCTGTATTCTCCAACAGGTGGAGGCCCAACAGATGACTACTTCTATATTAAAAAACGCCAATATATTAACATTAAATTGGTCTAAATAATGTTAAATATTATGTATTTCCATTTACCCACTGTAAAAGAATAGCGATTTTATGTTAGATCCCTAACACTCGATCCTAAAGTACATTTTTAAAGTTCATGAAGACTGTGCTGTACAGACTCCTTTTGTTAATTATATTTGTGAATTTTGAAATGAGAGTCAAGCCATAACAGTTAATTTGCTTCAAAATGTACCCATTGCTCTACTATTCAGAAAGGGTACCTTGTATCAGCCCATGTACAAACATTATAGCACTGCCATTTTACACATATCTATCAAGAATGAAGTCAGGTTGATGTGGAAAAGGCAGGAATGGTTGCTGTTGCAGAATATGTGAGACTAGATTTAAGCCCCCAAAATAAATAGGAAGTTTGATGTGTTCATCCTGCTTGCCCTTGTTTTTTAATCATGTTAATTAATTCACCCTGCCAAATAAGCACTACCTAGTTGCTAACCTAGATCTATATGCTTCTTCTATAGGATTGAATACATGTAGAAATAACTTTCTTGGTTGTTATTCATATTAATAGGGACGTTTTCATATGTTTTGGATACAGGTAGAGTTGAGCTCTAGTGGCCATGACTACTATAATGTGCTTCCAAATAAAACTCTTTCAAAAGCCTATATGGAGAATGGCAAGAAACTGGGAATGCAGTTTACCACAGACGACTTGGTTTTAAATAGTCTTTCAGGTAAATGTTTTTATTTAACATGAGATCACTCTTTGGGGTACTTATTATTTCATTAGTTGCACACGTTCCTGCATACATTTGCACATTAATAGCAAATGGGCAATATCACACTTAAAAATGTGTTTTAGACAAAGTTTAACCTCATTTTTGTGCATATGCCCGAATAGATTAAAAGTGCCTTTTAAATCGGTTAAATGTTTTTTGTTTCCTGTAGTGCAGATGTTTTGACCAGGATGTACTCACTTTTGCCTTTGTACATACAGTTGTAGCTCTTCTCAGCATTGTGCATAATTTTCCTCACTACCTGAAACGTTTTGTGTTAATTAAACGAAGATAGCATTGCAAGCCAATGGGAGTTGCTTATCAGATCGAGATGTCTTAACTCAGAAAATGTGACATTAAGGAAAGATACATCTGCATGACCTCCTGTCTCTTACTGAGATTTTTAACATTTAAAGGAAATGTAACACTTAAAAATAACTGCATTTTAAAGATTCAAGCTGAAAGTACGACACTTAAAATTAATAACCCAATTTAAATTTTAGGTATTATTGTCCCTTTAAGCAATTTACTATAGAGAAACCCAATGCATATAATATTAACCAATATCCACTCAGATGTGCTTTGCAGTTGATACAATCTATTACCTTTTCTTGACCCCCCCAAAAAAAACAAAACAAAAAAACCCCCTCTCAACGAGAACAATTCAGTCTTCTTCTGAATTACCTATATGTCTACCTATATATAATTTACTGCTATTCCTGTGTTTTGGTTAATTGGATGTAGTTCTCTAGTTCTTATGAAGTTTGTAAGCAGCTGTATCCAAACTTAAGACAGGACATCTGTTTGATTGTCATTGATTGTTATTACGATGTTTGCATTACACGCACACATTTAGTAATATTTTACAATGTATAATATACACATATATTTTTTCTCTTACAAACATGACTTATTTTGAACCAGAAACAAACACACAACTACATAAAACATGCGTTCCTACTGAATCTGATGTTGTACAAAGAACTAGAACAATTCTGCACAAACCAACTGTACCACTGGGGACAATACAAATTCCTATTGATTTTAACAACCTGCTGCTAGAGATGCATTGCTTCTTTATACTTTGGAGACATTCAAAGCGGTTAAAAGCTTAATTTAAATCAATGGGAATTTTAACACATTATTTGATTCCTATGGTACATATGGTGTGTCCCTGATTTACTGCTTCTTAGTACCTCAGCCTCATTCTGTACATGTACTTTATGTAAATTCATATGGCTTCACACCTTAAACAGGTACAAAATGCAGATGCACCTATACTCATGGTACAATATTTCCCTCACCATCTATAACTGTCTTTGTTAAGTAGACAAGGATCCCCATGCAAGTCAATAGAAGTTGCTAGATCGAGCTGGCTTAACTCAGAAAATGTGAGGTTAAGGACAGTTACATCTGCATAGCTGGGAACTCTCTGGATTTGCACCGGAGACTCCAGTTTTGGCTTCTAATTACCGGGTCTCCGGGGCAGAGGCTGATTCTCCGGATGTGGGGAGTTTTTAATAAAACTTTACCCACTTCTGTGTCTTCCAATTGTGCTCCTGGCACCTGGCACCTCCTTCCCAAGCTATTTCTCAATGTTTCTGTATGTTTTTTAAAACACCGCCCCCACCTGTGATTAAGCCCCACCCCTTTTCTGATACGAATCACATCATAGATCTCCCCCAGTGGCATCAAAGGACTCCCCTCCGGGTAGTCCACTTTGCAAAGTTCCCAGGTATGTATATCTGTAAACACAGGCACAAAATACCTACCTATGCCATACACAAACAATGTAGGACAGTCTGCAGAGATTGCAACTTCCTGTCCAGTTCTTAAAGGGGATCTCTCACCTATATATAAGTAATGTTCATTAGTTAGAGCATTTAGCCAAAACATTTAAAACTTTGTTCATTTAAAAAAAAAAAAACATTGTCAGAGCAAAAATGTATGTTTAAAAAGTGTCCGGCAGCCTACTTCCTTCTTGCAGCACTGCCTCTGCTCTCGTCCCGCTACCCAGCATCCTCCGATGACGGAGGCTTTCTTTCTCTAAGCTGGAGCGATCTCATTGGCAGAGATCGATATCTAGCCAATGAGATTGCTCCAGCTTAGTGACAGATAGTCGCCCTCATTGGAGGATGATGGGTAGTGGGACGGGAGCAGCCTCTGTTCGGCAAGCTTCGGCAAACCGGAAGTAGGCTGCTGGGCACTTTTTAAATATAAATTTTTGCACTGATAATGTGTTTTTTTTTTTTTTTTTTTTTTAAACGAACAAAGTTTTAAATGTTTTGGATAAATGCTCTAACTAATGAGCATTACTTATATATAGGTGTGAGATCCCCTTAAAGACACCTCTCTCAGGATGACCAGTCATACAGTTTGCTACCCCTGCTTTCGAGGACTGTTGCTTTTTTACCAGTCTATTCTAGCAAGTATTAATTTTAACAACAACTATTTGTCAAATGTATGGCAGCAGTCAATAATGCATGTCTAATCATGTTAGTAGTTTTTGCAGTGTACTACCTCTGTGGCATTCCCAGAGACGTCATACTTGCTACAGAAGTCCTTTGTCAGTGCGAATATTGACATATTTGCAGTCACACGCTTTTTGGACCTACAGGAAAAGGCATGCTAGGATGATCATGCTTGCTAGGTCTGCATGATTAATTCAATGGTTATTTTGAATCCTGTCAGTGATAGACCAGTTGTGAATGTGGTTGCACTTAGGGGAATACTTTTAAAGTGTAATTGTTTTCATAAATATTTCTTAGCAGTAGGAATAAAATTGGTTGTATATTAGAAGTCCTGCAACTTAAACATATTTAAATTCAATGGATAAGAGTAAGCCAGTACAGGAGAAATCAGCTGTTTTACTTTAAAGTGATAGTAATGTCTTTTAAAAACCTAACGAAATATTGTAGCTATTAAAAAAATAAACTAAATGATCCCAGTCCATTCTCTGAAGTCTTTATGATTTGAGTGATAGAATGTTTAACGTTCCCCCCTCCCTCTCATTTCCCTGACGTCAGCTGTAAGCTGACAGCAAGAGATCCTGGTCCTGGAACCGGCAGGTGGCTCTTCAGCAGAGCCAAGATACTGAAGCTAAAAAAGAAATACTTAATTGGAATGGTCTACAAAGTACACTGGCAAACCAGGTATTTCTTTTTAGATTTCGGTATATTGGCTCTGCTGAAGAGCTGAATCGAGTCGGCCTACACTCATCTCCTGCTGTCAGCTTAGGAGCTGACATCAGTGAGGGGGAACTTAAAAACATTCTATCTCTCAAACCATAAAGGTTTGAGAAATGGGACTGGGATCATTTAGTTTATTTTTTTAATAGCTACATTATTTAGTTAGGTTTTTCAAAGACATTACTGTCCCTTACTATCTGTTGTTATAATCAACAGGCCTGAATAGTGGCTGCTTCCTATGCCTGCAGCCAAACGTCAATGTGTTTCACATGGTCCTGAGTAAAAAAGTGATATTTGGCTGCAGGAGTAGGAGGAAGACATTATTCAGTTGTGTTGGGAAGTGCAACGGCTTATTTACACTGTAATGTTATTATTAAATAGTGGAACAATTTGTGAGCAAACCAGCTGCACTGTAGGGGACAATTAACAATTCCCCGAATTTCTATTGATTTTAATTGTGGCTTTTAACCCCTCTGTAGCATTCAAGGGGTTAATAGCGCCATTTAAATAAGTTCAAGTGTTTATTTGTCCCCTATAGTGCAGTTGGTTTACTCTAGAATTCCTCCTTTTTGCCTTTATACACAAGGAACATTATTGTTTTTTTCTATGAATATAATGGCATGAATACTGTTCAAATTGTGTTTTCTAAGAGCTAGATTCCATGAACAGGATTTCACAAAACAAACATATTTGTCCTCTTTCAATATCTTGCAAAATAAATATATATTTGCATTTTTCTGTCGTCCAATACAGGTGACTGGTAACTGGGTAGGTGAGCCACCCCTTTAAGTAGGCAGGAACAATTCTAGAATTGTATGCAGGGGGTGGAGACTACCTTCCCTCCTTGGCTGCAGCTAGCCAACAAGATCCAGAAAGATGTGTTCCTTGGTGAATATAACACAGGCAAGAGAACAGTTCTGCTATAGCTTTAGAAGTTTTTTATTTTTCTGTTAGAAATGGAATACCACCATTAGGCGGATTACCATAACTGACAATGCCCTTAGATGTGGCTAGCTCAGTGACCAGGTGCTTTTTGTGGACTTTAAGCCCTGGGGGGAAAATCTTGGCTACAAGTTCTTTCCTCAGGAGTTGCCCACCGAGGCTTCTTCTTTAAAGGGATAGTAATACTTCGTTTTAACTTTATTTTATTTTGTAGGCATTAAAAAAACACGAAGAATGATATAAATCTTATCTCTCAAACCTTTATGGTTTAAGAGATATTCACAAGCAAAATCTCCCCCTCCCGCCCCTTTTTCCTAGTGTAAGCCATCTCTTCTCAGATGTGAATCTGGTTGTAAGACCAGACAGATAACAGCAGGGGACAATCTTCTTTGTATGAAAAGAATGAAAGCCCTTCCCACCTTGACAAGTTTTTCAGCTTTTTCCCTTATCTTAATTGAAGATTGTCCCTCTCTGCAGTCTACCTGGGCACCTCCCTTCTGATTTGGCTGAACAGGGGGGGGGATACTTTGCTTGTGAATATCTCTTAAACCATAAAGGTTTGAGAGAAAAGACTTATATCGTTCTTCATGTTTTTTTAATGCCTACAAAATAAAATAAAGATAAAACAAAGTATTACTATCCCTTTAAACACAGTAATCTGAAGACAGAAGATCTGCAGGAAAGGTGAGCAACCCTTTGAGTGCTGCAGGTCCACATGTCCCACAGTGCCCCTCTGCACAGGGGTTTTTCATTTGGAGTTCCTATTGCACGCTCCTGTACTCATTGGGTCTATCTGTATGTCTGTTGGGTGTTTGGAGCAGGCTTATGTGGTATTTAACCCTTTAGCTGCTGGTTTCGCATTAATTTGGGGGGGTTTCTGACACTTTTCCTACTGGTTCAGTGTTTTTTGGGTATCCTAACATGTTTTAGTGATGTTTCATGTCTTTTTATATTACACCTTCAATTTTGTAAAATTTGAGTTCCAGGTGCGCTTTACCGCATTGGCGCCATTGCTCCATTCACTCCTATGGGACTGTACAGTTTGGGATGTATCTCTGCAACCGTTTAACCTAGCAACTTCAGTGATAGCTCATTTTACTTGTCTGCCCTTGCTCTATCATCCAGTTCATGTTTCTAGTGTGTTGGGGTGCTCAGGAGGCTTCGGGGGGGCTTTTCTTGGAAACTATATTTCCCATGAGAGCTTGCTTCGCTCGCTCATTTCTGATTGGCTCCCACCGTGGCAGCCATTTTGTGATCTTTCCAGAATGAGTATCCTATGCAGGGCTTGGACTCTCCTTCTCTCCTCTGCTGATTAACCCTTCGACTGCCAGATAAGTCTATTTTAGCGATTTCTGGGGTGAAACTTTAATCATGCACACTGTAATTGGGTGATTTCTTATACAATAAGGTTATTGACACTCTGAGAATGTCTATACCATTGGAGCTTGGGGCCAGACCTAAGACTAAGGATGCTGGGGTCTCTGTATCCCCTATTGCGCATTGTTCTTCCTGTCATTCAGGGTTTCCTAGAGAATTCTCAGGTCATTTATGCCCAGCATGTTCTGATGTCCCTGAGAATCTCCCAGCCATTCATTAGAGCCAGTCTGGGTGCAAGAGTTCAAGGCTGCTACTAGGAACCTTAGGTCCACTTTGCAACTCTTTTCATCCCAGTTACAGGGGGTCTTTCATTCTTGGCAGACCCCCTCCTTCGTCAGGTCTTCCCTGCCAAAGCCTCAGGGTGTTCCTGACGTGTCAGATTCCTCTGAGGAGGAACTGTTGGTGGATTCAGATCTGAGGAATGTTCTGTGCGGTGAGCGCCTCTCGGTTTTTTTGGGACCCTTTTGAGGCTGATCCTTAGCCCTTTGAGGCTGAGGGCCTAACTGGGGCTGTTTTAAATACCCTAAACATTCCCTTAGTGCAGGAGGTTCCTTCTGATGTCTTTCAGGAGCCTAAAAAGCCCCTTACTTACTTTCTACCTAACCCAACTCTTGATCGCCTTGTGTCTGAAGAGTGGAAGTCTCCGGACAGTAAACCTTCTGTCTCCAAGAAATTTGCTAAGCTTTATCCCTTTTCTGAGGAAACGCTTGCTCAGTGGGTTTATCCTCCTAAAGTGGTTGCTCCTATCTCCAGGCTATCCAAGTCTACTGCCTTGACAGGACTGAACTGACAAGAAACTTGACGTCTCCCTTTGCCACTGCTGGTTCTGCCATGCATCCAGTATTCACAGCAGCATGGGTGAACTGGGCCATTGCAGTCTGGACTGAACAGCTTACTCTTGCTGTCCGTCAGGATGCTCCTACTTCAGATAAGTTGCGCCTCGTTGCCAACGTTTCTGAGGCACAGCACTTTGTTTCTGCTGCCCTATTTGATTCCATCCGTTTGGTGGCTAGGGTTTCCACCATGTCTGTGGTTGCCAGACGGGCTCTTTGGCTAAAGATCTGGTCTGCTTATACTGCTTCTAAGAAAGCATTGCTCTCCTTGCCTTTTCAAGGCAGTGAGGCTACAGGGGGTAAGAGTACACTTCTACTCTTAGTTCCTAGGAAGAAAACACTGCTTAAGCGTAACCGGTATTTTCGCTCCTTTCAGAATGAGATACGTCCGGCAAACCAGACGGTTCCCTCAGCTCCGTGTATATCCTCCAAGCCCAAACAGCAATGGAAGCCCAAGGTCTCCTCCATGCCCAAGGCTTCAAAGCCTTTTTTCAGCATGAGTCACCGAACCCGGGTCCAGACTCTGCTGTGGGTGGTCATCTTTGTCACTATCACATTATTTGGGAGGATTCAGTGAGGGACCCATGGGTTTTGCAGGTAGTGACGGAAGGGTACAGGATCCCTTTCGTCTCTCTTCCTTTTTCCTCCCTTTCTCTTTCTTCCTTCTCATATGCCACAGGGTGCATAGAAACGGCGTCTGTTCGACGGCGCTGTGCTCTTCTGGACAGGGACGTTCTGGAGCCGGTTCCAGTTCAGGACAGAGGTATGGGTTTTTACTCAAACCTCTTTGTGGTCTCCAAGAAGGACGGCAGTTGTCGTCCCATTTTGGACTTGAAGAATCTCAATTCCTTTGTGACCCGGTCTCATCACCAGGAGTCTCTACGGACGGCAATTGCTGCCATGTCCCTGGGGGAATTCCTTGTATCTCTGGATCTTCAGGACGCGTACTTACACATTGCTATTCATCCAGAGAGCCGGCAGTACCTCCGGTTTGCCTGAGACCGTGGACATTTTCAGTTCTCAGCTCTTCCATTTGGCCTGTTGACAGCTCCTCAGGTCTTCAACTGTGTCCTGGGAGTGTTGGTGTCCATCCTACACTGAGACGGCATCAGAGTTAATCCATACATGGACGACCTGCTTCTGAAAGCCTCTTCTGCGGAACTTCTTCATCAGTAGGTTCAGCAATGCATTTATGCTCTCACCCATCATGGGTGGATCATCAACTTGGACAAATCAGATCTTGTCCCATCCCAGTGTCTGGTCTTCCTGGGCCTCCTCTTCGATACCCGGAAGAACATGGTGTTTCTCACTGACGAGGTGGCTCACCAGATCGCCCACAGGGTTTCTGCGATACTGGTTCAAGATCCAGTTCCAGCTGTCATCTCTTGTGGGGAAATTCATTTCCACCATAGAGGCAGTACCGTTTGCCATGGCAAACACCTGGAAACTCCAGCTGTTTGTGATCCACGTGTGCAGGGGTCAGCCAGACCTTCTGAAGACATCAGTGTCACTTCCTCTTCATGTGGAACTGAATTCATCCTGGTGGCTCGACCTCTCCAATATGCTGAAGGGCAAGTCCTTCCTAGTTTCCTTCTAGACCACTGTGACGACTGATGCCACCCTCTCCGGATGGGGAGCGGTCCTGAGTGCACAGGGTCGGTGGTCTCTGGAAGAATCTCTCCTTCCCATCAATGTGTTGGAGCTTCTGGCGATATTTCATGCCCTTCGTCATTGGACACCTCAGCTGGAAGACTGTCCAGTCCGGGTAGAGTCCGACAATGCCGCGGCAGTGGCTTACATCAACAAGCAGGGCGGAACAAGAAGTCTCGCCGCTTGGTTAGAGGTCAAGGCTATTTTTTCCTGGGCAGAAGAACATGTTCCTGCCATATCCGCAGTGCACATTCCTGGCATAGACAACGTCATGGTGGACTTCCTCAGTCGAAACACATTGGACAGTGGAGAGTGGGAGCTGCATCCAGAGGTGTTCACCTTCATTGTTCAGAAATGGGGTCTTCCTTACATCGACCTCATGGCAACAAGACACAACAGGAAGGTTCCAAGCTTCTGCTCTCGATGGAGGGACCCTCTAGCTCTGGGGGTGGATGCAATGTCCATTTCTTGGTTATTCCCACTGGCCTACATCTTTCATTTCCTCCCCATGTTGCACAGGGTGTTACGGAAATTACGACTGGAGCGTTGTCCAGTAATTCTGATTGCTCCGTACTGGCCTTGCGAGGCTTGGTTTCTGAAGCTTCTGGATCTGTCAGGTGGTGGAGCCATGCCGGCTCCCTTGCCGTCCGGATCTTCTTCTATAGGGTTACCTGTGAAAGGAGGATGTTCATCGTCTAGCCTTGACGGCTTGGAAATTGAATCCTCAATATTGAGGAAGAAAGGGTTTTCTTCTGGTGTGGTGGCTACTATGCTCAGTGCCCGCAAATCTGTTTCTTCCAAGATCTATCATCGTGTCTGGTCGACCTTTCTCTCTTGGTGTGCTGATAGGGACCTGTCTCAGGAATTCGATCTGGCCTTTTTGCAGGACAGTGTGGATAAGGGCCTCAGTTTGAGTTCCCTTAAAGTTCAGATGCCTTTTTCTTTCAGAGATGCATTGCCATCCTTCCTGATGTCAAGGTTTTCTTCCAGGGAGTTGCTCATACTCGTTCTGCCTTCAAGATTCCTGCTCCTCCATGGGATCTTAACTTAGTTTTGGGTGTTCTTTGGCACCCTCCATTTGAGTCTTTGGCTACTATTCTTCTACGCCTGTTGACGTGGAAAATGGCTTTTCTCCTGGCAATTGTGTCTGTCTGTCGTGCCGCGGAGTTACATGCTCTGTCCTGTAAACCATCCTATTTGGTGTTTCACAAGGACAAGGCTGTGCTTCGCACCTCTTAGGAGTTTCTCCCAAAGGTGGTTTTGGAGTTCCACATCAATCAGGAGATTGTGGTGCCCTCTTTCTGCCCTGACCCCACCTCTGACAAGGAGAGGGATCTCCACTCGGTAGACGTGGTACGTTATCTCAAGTTTTATGTATATTGCACTGAGTCTGTCAGGCAGTCAGACTTGTTGTTCGTCATTCCTGAGGGTCCTAAGGCAGGAAGACCTGCATCCAAGGAGACTATTGCTTCTTGGATCAAGTCTACTATTCGTAAGGCTTATGAGCTGAAGAAGAAGCCTATCCCTTTCAGGGTTGCAGCTCATTCTACTCGACTTATTGGGGCCTCTTTGGGCTTACAAGAATCAGGCCTCCGCTGATCAGTTGTGCAAGGCTGCCCCCTGGTCATCTGTGCACACCTTTTCGAAGCATTTACGTGTTGATATGCTAGGATCGGCTGACACCAGCTTTGGGAGGAAAATCCTGAAGGCAGTCTTGCCTGTCTAGGGTTTTCTTTGTTCTTGGTGCTTCCTTCACTTTTGAGCCCTGTTGGCTCTAGTTCATTGTGCTGTGTAACAGTTTGGGGTGTTGTTATCCCTGTTCAGTTATTAGTTGACATTTCACTAGTTTTTGGGCTGTCTTTGATCTGATGGTTCAAATCTGCTCTGGTGACTTTGGGGGCCTTATGCCTGGTTCGTGCCTTACTACCCACCATTGGGAAACTCAGTGGTTGGACATCCCAGAGTTACCAGTAACCTGTATTGGACGACAGAGAAAAGTGGATTTTAGTCTTACCTGTTAAATCCTTTTCTCTTAGTCCATACAGGTTACTGGTCTCCCACCCTGTCAAGGGACCATGCTTGGCTCTCCTGTGGCAGACTGTGGGGGGTTATTCGGGTTCATGCTCACAGGCGTCTTCTTTCCCTTCTACTATCTAGTCAATAGTTAGTGTCTCAAATCTTTCTGGAGCTGGTTGACTGGCTGCAGCCAAGGAAGGAAGGTAGGCTCCACCCCCTGCATACAATTCTAGAATTGTTCCTGCCTACTTAAAGGGGCGGATCGCCTACCCAGAATTACCAGTAACCCGTATGGACTAAGAGAAAAAGATTTAACAGGTAAGACTAAATCCTCTTTTTTGTTTTCAAAAACAAGATACGTTTCTTGATTTGTATACATTTTTATTCAATATTTTTTATTTTTAAAAGACCATATAAGGAAGACCAGAAGATAACAAGAAAACAGTTATTATAAATCTTAGTCTATGTTCACACTGGTGATAGAATGGTTCCTTGATACAGATGAGTTCAAATTGACACTTATTTGCATTGGCCCTGCATTCCTTTGATTCTATCACTAGTTGGAGTGATGGAGGTGTGAGTAGTGCGTGACCCACCAGTGTCAGTCACATATCATTAGCTGATAACCACAGGCCACTGTACAGATCATCGTGGCAGTAGCTTCACTGTATCCTGCTCTGAACACAGCGAAGTTAAAGCAAGTTGCATTTGTCTATATCACATATGGTAACACCCACCAGTGTGAACACCTACATTGAGAACCAGTAATTCTATTTACTGGCAGTTAGTGCAGGATTAAAACGTTTGCTGTAATGTTGCCAGTGTGAATGTAGCTTGATACATAGGTATAACAGTCGCTGTACCTATGCTAATAAGCAGGATAGTGTTGTATAATATCAAGTTGAAAACCAAAAAAAACCTATACCATATCAAAGCTAAATAGAAGTGTCTAATAGTAACACATGGCACCCCAATGCCAAGTGAATAATATATGAAATGAAGTAATAAATAGGAATCAAGCGTGTATATCACCATGAACAAGGAGAATGTCCCGTTACTGCAGCTACAGTCCTCAGTAACTGAAGTGGTGTCCAGGAGAAACTGAAAAAGACCAGTGGAAAGGGAAATAGGGGGAAAGCTACCACTATGAGGCTAATGTGCTAAATGGAAGTAGAGCAGTTCTAGAGCACCCCAGGTCCATCAGAGAGGTAAAATAAACATTCCACAAATTCACATTGATTTTAACCTGAATGCTAAATTGGTCTCCAACACATTACTTTGCTCTGTTGTTGACATTTCTAGCATTCAATGGGTTGAAAACCGATTTAAATCAATTAACATTTTTATTTACCCTTTATAATTTTCCCTAAAATTTCTCAAGTTCTTAGTATAACTGCCTCTTTATGCAACATATCAAAACTGAATTGTATAAAAGCAACTAAAACAAATGGCTTTAACTGGTATCGCACTGAAATGTTCCTGAGGCAGTGACTGTCCTCACAGTAGAAACATATCAACACAACCACCCAAACTGCACATATCTCATCAATGCTAGCAGTCCTGTAAAACGCTCAGTAGAAAGGATAAGGCTGCTGTCAAACCTCGTCTCACTGTGTGGAACAGGTATCCAGGCGTCTTCATCTCTGCTTGTGTGAGGCCAGCCAATCAAGGAGTGGAGGCGTAAAAGTGACAACACACATGACCCTCTGCACTTCGTAGCCACTGATAGGCCACTTCTTCTGGGGGAAATGTTAAGGTACAGTATGAGAAACATGGAGGGAAAATAAATAAACATATGAAAGCAAACAGATGATACGATGAACAGAAAGGAGCAAAAAAAAAAAAAAAAAAAAAAAAAGGGGGGGGGGGGTAGCACTTGTGTTTGATCACTCCAGGCCCCAACCTTTGGCTATTAAGGTTCTATGTGCAATATTTACGGAGAAAAAGTGGAACAATTCTGGAGCAAACCAGCTGCACATTAGGAAACAAATAAAATGTACCAGTGAATTAAATGGGACCTTTAACTCACTTAATGCTAGCTCATTTAACCCTTTGAGTGCCAGAGAGGTATTTATTGGATACCTCTCTGGCACTCAAAGGGTTAAACCAGTGGTGATTTTTGTTTTTCATTTGGGTGCAGATGGTTTGCTCCCGAATAATCCCATCTTTGTGTTTGTGCATATGTCCCTAAGAGAGTCTTATCACAGGGAGTGTATTGAATCCTGATTTTTATATATTTTTTTAATTTTCAGAAAACATCCACCCTACAATAGTTCACATTTTACATAATCAGGAGCATATCCAGGAAGAAGAAGATGTGCAATTCTAGATAAAACCAACTGCAATCCTATGAGCTTTTATCTGTCCCCAATAGTGCTGTTGGATTACTCCAGAATTACATCTCTTCTTCTTCTTCCTGAATATGGCCTTTAGTATATTGTTTGGTTTGCCAGCGCTCTGATTGCTTATTTTTCAGGTCATGATGCTACAAACTGCCTAGACACAGCTAGAGATGCACATTAATTGGTCAGAACTGCACATTATGGTTTGTATGACATGTACTTAATTTTTAGACTATAAAACTTTATTAATTAAAGGGGAACCATCATCTAACAGTTCCGCGTTGGTGGGTCTACTCCTGTTGGAGCAGATATGCAGAACTAGAAGGGGATTGCCTTGCTCTTGGTATACCATGAGCCTTATGTTATTACTGTTCCTGGTTTTAGTGGGTCATCAGATTCATAGAGGCACTGGGGAAAAGTAAAGCTTAAATTGCACCTACAAGGTTTAGTTTGTTTTACAGAGAATTAAAGCGCAATTATCATCAAACTTAAATTGCCCCCCAAATCCTTGTTACCTTAGCAAAATGCATGTACATCCTTTTTATTTTGCTTAATAAGTCTGGAATTAGTGAAAAATAGAACTCAATGACCTCCAGGATTGGTGAGTTGAGTTCCTTGGTACCTTAAGGCATTGGAAGGGACGGCAGCACAGACACAGAGAGACTACAGCAAGATCCCTGCTGCTGTTGCCTGCCAAACGAGTTCTATTTCTCACTAATGCCTGACTTATTCAGCAAAATAAAAGTATGTATATGTATATTGCTGTGGTAATAAGGATTTGGTGGGGCAATTTAAGTTTGATGATAGTTCAGCTTTGAAATCTACATTTATGTTGTACTAGCTATTTTTTTCTGTAAAATAGTTTTAGAAATTAACCTTTTTTTGTTTTGATGGCACAGTGTGACACTTTATGCCACTTCCCTGCACAGTATGCCAGTTTGTTTTGTTTGAGGCCACACATTGTATTATTAGAAATTCCTCCAATGTGCAGGCTCTGCTTAGATTCATTCATAGTACAGTTTCTGGTAATATTGGTTCACAAATGAATCAGTGTAAAGTGCCACTGTGCCATCAACAAATTAAGGTATATTTTTCAAATATTTATATTACAAACAAATGGTCATCTTAGCATATAGACAGTTTTAAAGTATCTTTAAATGAACTAATGTTATGGTGGTAGGTCCAAGCTAAGAAATGTAAATTATGTAACATACATCAGGCTGTGACAAGAGCCTGGTTCTTCAAACTGATGAGTGAACCAGTATGTTGCCATAGAACAATGGAGGAAAGCGGCTGAGGTTAAGAAACGTTAAAAAATGACAAAGGGGGTTCAGTGTAAGTGGAACAAGTGGAAAATATGGTACATTTGCCTGCAGGCTCCTCCTGTTATAATGTAGAACTGCTAGACGTTTGTAGAATGAGTTTAGCTAGCCACGTTTCTGAAGTTTCCTTACAGTAACCTCACAACATGCTAGCCACCAGCTAAACATTTCAGTCTCTTTTTATTCTTACACTCCCATTTGTCTAACTTTTTCTTCCTTTGGAGGGGCAGGCTGGGGACCTTTTTATCTAAAAATAATGTGCATACTTTAAAAACAGTAAAACTTCTTAACTAAGAAAAATATTGTTAAAGCACAAACTACATAATAAACTAAACTTACTCTTGGCAGGGGATTTCACAAAAATGTGTGGAAAGCCATTGAATTAAAAATGAATAGCAAAAAATGCTCAATGTTACCATGTTGACAACATTATGTAGAACACTGTCAGTGCACCCCATTTACTGTGCTTTGATATTGGCATACAAAATACTGTGCTTGCCCTTACTACAGGGATTCTTAGCCAGGGATTTCTTATCGGTGTGCACTGAGGCCTAATGTTACAAAACTCTGGTTTATACATGGATCTTAGACATGCTTTTCCCTAATAAATCCAATTCTATTGCCTATTTTAGATCAGAGCAATGTTTTCCTTCATATATATACTACATACTACCCCAGAGCCTCCTAATGCTAAGCGGAATGTGTGGAGCTTAGGAGGTCAGTGTTCTGTCAGAATAATATATGTTGATGTTTTTATTCAAATTTTAGAATTCAATCTAATTTAAAGAAAAATGGGTAATAAAACAATTGATAAGTGAGAAAAAGGAACTGCATTTTAGCTTTGGTAAATGCACATCATAGATTAATATTACAAGACTTGAACAACATCATTAAAGCCCTTTGCATGCCTAATGATGCCGGCTGCATCACCAGATTCTAACAACTGTATTTTGCACACAGTGATCTAGGAATCCATGATTCCCATTAAGTATACATTAATTCTATAAAATGGTGAACTTGTGCAGTGTGGGACATCTGCCACATGATTAAAGTTTGTATTAATACATAGGTCAAAATGTATTGATGAGAAAATGTCAATTTATACAGGAGATAGGAGAATACTGAGGACATTTTCATTAATTTATTAGCAATCTTTGTTTATAAAACTGATTTTGTGTGAGACCTGAGGCAGTTGTGATGATTTCTCCTTACCTTTCAGGAGTGCTGGGTAATCCATGTTATTCTGTGGGATCAGGGCTCCAACTAATGAAAGCTATTACTGAACCTGACTTTCCCCTTAATATCCTTGTGGGCACAAGGGTTGTGCTTTTTTCAAACCTTGTCTCCTCAATGAGTTAATATTGAAAGTGGATCTTTCACTTAGCTTAAATGCCTCCCCCAATATTTCTAAACATCCACATGAGTCCGAAATGGCTTATGTTACCTGCATTAAATTTTCCCAGTTGTTTAAATACTCTCTGATAGTGAGTCACATAGTTGAAGGCATCTTGAATAGGTAGATCATGATTGGCAATGCTCCCCCACCCTAAACTCTGCACCTGTGCCTTCTCCCGGGGGCTCTAGTGCTCAGCATTAAGATGGCATTCTGCCTTGTAGGTGGTCGGTGGGCATATATAGATAAAGGGAACGGCCATCATTGCAATTAGTTGCCTGTGGTACAGCTTGTACTGCAGGCAACCTCCTGACAACATAACTGTAAAATATGTAAGTACTTTTTTTAAATAAATACACTACTTATACTTGGTTTGGCTTGCTTATTCACATGGGTGCATGAACATTTGAGGAGAAAGATCCACTTTAATTTTGCTTCTTAGAAAATAGTTCCTATAATGTTGACATATATCATCCTGCGCATTGTAAGTTGATTTTTTCTTAAACATTCATCTGATACATTGTTCAGAGTATAGTGCAAGGTGGTACCTTCAGCTTAATCAGATTGGTATATTTTTTATAATCAGAACTTAAGCTTTAAGCTTATTTAAAAATTTTACTATTTTTATAATTTTACTTATTTAACCATTTGGTTTGTTCTTTGTCAACTGTAGGTTCCACGGATTTTGGAAATGTTAGCTTTGTGGTTCCTGGAATTCATGCCTATTTTTACATTGGCTCTGAAGCCCTGAATCACACAGAAGAATACACTGAAGTTTCAGGTGAGCATGGACAACAAAATAACATTTAGGGGTGCACTGAAATGAAAATTCTGAACCAAAACCGAAACTTCAGGATGCACTTGGCCGAAAATTTATAGGACAATGCCGAAAATTTATGGGACAATGCCTAACAAAAACACCCAAAAAATATAGCAGAGCAAGTGCACATGGCGCAGTTAAAGTGAAACTATTAAACACTTCAGTGTCACAGGAGAGTTGTCCACTTCCGGCAATCTGATGGCAGCAATATGCTTCAGATTACAACCTACTTGTTGTAAATGTAAAACTCTGTTTGTTCCTCCACCTTCCTCGTCTGATTGGTGACTGTTGTAATGATAGGACTGATGACTCATGTCCCCATAGAACCAGCGCACATAAGGGCCATTACATGTGGTCACCTGGATACTGAGTTATCACATTACCGTAGTAAGTTAGCACCTGCACTCCCAGTCACCTGAGGCATCACATCATCATAGCAACACAATCACTCCAGCCACCTGTCACATCATACCACCACCATGGCAACGCCATCACTCCAGTCACCTGAAGTATCACATCTCCATAACACAATCAGTCCAGTCACTTGACTTATGAACTATCACATAACCATGACAACACCATCACTTCAAGTCACCTGAAGTTTCATATCACTATGGTAAAACTATCACTGTAGTCATCTGACATACCATATCACCAAGGTAAAACCTTCACTACAGTCACCTAACTGCCGAGATATCCCATCATCATTGCTGTATGTAAACAACTAGATGTCTTGCTATCACTAAGCTCAAAAAAGACTATCTACACTTGGGTCTTTTGTAATTTCACTGACAGGTAACTACAGCATATAGATGTGTGATCAGCTTAAATATGTAGCCGACTACATAGGAATACCCAGTAGTAGAAGTTTGACCTCGTGGTCAGCTTTCTCTCCATCCTCCCGTAGGTTCCTATCTATCATTTTACTCCTCTCTACCGCCGCCTTATCCTCGGCACTCACTCAGCGTGCATCCCATGGTGATCGGTGATGGGTCTCTGAGTAACCCAATGGGGAGCAGCAGACCAGGGCAGCAGCAATAAGCACAGGAGACAACCACTCTCCCCACTGCCCGCACTGTTGACAGCCGGGACAGTGGCACAAGTAGAGACGCCGCGTGGAGCATGCCAGTGTTTTCTTCCTCAGTTCTGAGGTCAGTGCAAGTTTAAAACTGGTGCTCAGACTGAGGATGAAAACCCCAGCATGCACCACACGGCATCACAGTGTGTGACACGGCCCCCGGCTGTCATCAGAGCAACACGGGCTATTTAATTGTGAGGGGATGAGGGAGGCAGTGCCCGTCTGGACACCCAAAAGAAGGAAGCACAACACTGACACACAGCTGGACCGGGACATGCTTACTGATAAATAGTACTGCTGCACACACTGATAAGCACAGCATAGCGGGAGTAGTCGGTCACCTCACTGACCAACAACAACACGCTGCTAGGCTGGCCAACCAATCAGCCCCTATAAAGCAATGAAGGGCAGAACAAACAAGCTAGTAAACATCTGCACATCTGCAGTGTTTACTTCCCCCGTTTCAGCCATTTTCAGCTGAAACATTTTAGCTGCCGAAATTTCGGTGCACCCCTAATAATATTATTTGGAGATAAAAGAAGACTGTTTTAAAGTTCATTAGTGTTCATGTTATCAAGGTATTTGTCTAATTCCCGATCAGTTTATTGTTACCCATTCTTTCGTCCTGTGTCTATGTGTCAGGGGGTAGTGCTGCTTTCCCCATTTAAAAGGAAAGCACAAATCAGGTGGCTATATTCATACCGAATTATTAGGTCAGCTACAGACATGCATATTTCTGTCATTCTAATTTATATATTCATCTTCTGTAGTAAAAATATTGAAACTATCGAAATAGCATGTAAATAAAGTTTCTCTGTCGTCCAATAAAGGTTACTGGTAACTTTGGGTAGGCGATCCGCCCCTTTAAGTAGGCAGGAACAATTCTATAAGTGAATGCAGGGGGTGGAGCCTACCTTCCCTCATTGGCTGCAGCTATTGCACACTCCTGCACTCATTGGATTTATCTATATGTCTGTTGGGTGTTTTGGAGCAAGTTTCTGTGGTAAATTAACCCTTTTGTTGCTGGTTTAGCATCTTTTGGGGGGGGGGGGTTGTTGGCACGTTTCCTACTGGGTTCAGTGTTTATTGGGTCTAGTGACATGTTTTTGTAATGTTTGGTGCACATTAACTTCTCAGTTGTAACTTTGTAAAAATTGCAGCTCTTTCCATCCCAGTTACAGGTGTCTTCCACTCCTGTCAGACCCCTACTTCCGTCAGATCTTCCCTGCTGAAACCGCAGGGAGTACATGACGTATCCGATTCCTCTGAGGAGGAACTCTTGGTGTATTCAGACATTGAGGAATGTTCTGCTGTGGGCTCCTCTCAGTTTTTTGGCGACCCCTTTGAGGCTGAGGCTGAATCCTGATCCCTCTGCTGAGGGCCTGATCAGGGATGTCTTAACTACCCTAAACATTCCCTTAGTTCAGGAGGTTTCTTCGGATCCATCTGATGTATTTCAGGAGCCTAAGAGGCCCCATACTTGTTTTCCACCTAACCCCACTCTTGACCTCCTTGTGTCTGATGAGTGGAAGTCTCCGGACAGGAAACCTTCTGTTTCCAAGAAATTTGCCAAGCTTTACCCCTTCTCTGAGGCGGTGCTTGCTCAGTGGGTTCATCCCCCAAAGTGGATGCTCCTGTCTCCAGGCTGTCTAAGTCCACTGCCTTGCCAGTTGCTGATGCGTCCACTCTGAAAGACTGGACTGACAAGAAATTTGAGGTCTCCTTCAAGTCCATTTTTGCCACTGCTGGTACTGCCATGCGTCCAGCGTTTGCTGCGGCATGGGTGATCCGGGCCATTGCGGTCTGGACTGAACAGCTCACCCTGGCTGTCCGTCAGGGTGCTCCTACTTCTTATATGTTGCGGCTTCTTGTCAACATTTCTGAGGCCCAGCACTATGTTTCTGCTGCCTTATTTGATGCCATCCGTTTGGTGGCAAGGGTTTCTACCATGTCTGTGGTTGCCAGATGAGCTCTTTGCTCAAGATCTGGTCTGCTGACACTGCTTCCAAGAAAGCTTTGCTTTCATTGCATTTTCAAGTCACCTCTTTGTTTGGGCCAGATCTTAAGGATCTGATTAGTGAGGCCACAGGGCGTAAAGTACCCTTCTGCCTATGGTCCCCAGGAAGAAGATGCCTATCAAGCATAATCAGCTTTTTCGTCCCTTCCAGTCTGAGACACGTCCTGCGAACCAGATGGTTCCCTCAGCTCTGTGTTCCTTCTGCAAGCCCAAACAACAATGGAAGCCCAAGGTCTCCTCCAAGCCCAAGGCTTCCAAGCTTTCTTTGGCATGACTCGCCGAACCCAGGTCCCCACTCGGCTGTGGGTGGCTGTCTGCATCACTACCACAGCGTCTTGGAGGATTCAGTGGAGGACCTGTGGGTTTTGCAGGTGGTGGTGGTGGAAGGGTACAGGATCCCTTTCGTCCTCCCTTTCGATTTTTGCCCTCTCATATGCCCCAGGGCATAGAGAAGGCTATTTTGTCCTGGGCAGAAGAACATGTTCTTGCTTTATCTGCAGTGCTTATTCCTGGCATAGACTGAGTCATGGCAGACTTCCTCAGTCGACATACGGTGGACAGCGGAGAGTGGGAACTGCACCCAGAGGGGTTAAACCTCATTGTTCAGAAGTGGGGTCTTCCTTGCATCGACCTGATGGTGACGACACAACCGGAAGGTTCCGATGTTCTGCTCTCGCTGGAGAGATCCTCTAGCTCTAGCGGTCGGTGCCATGTCCATTCCTTGGTTATTTCCTCTGGCTTACATCTTTCCTTCCCTCCCCATGTTGCACAGGGTGTTACAGAAATTGGGACTGGAGCGCTGTCCAGTAATTCTGATTGCTCCGTACTGGCCTTGACAGGCTTGGTTTGTGGAGCTTCTAGATCTGTCAGTGGTGGAGCCATTCCGGCACCCTTGCCGTCCGGATCTTCTTCTACAGGGTTACCTGTGGACGAAGGATGTTCATTGTCTAGCTTTGACGGCTTGGAAATTGAATCCTCACTACTAAAGAAGAGAGGTTTTTCTTCTGGTATGGTGGCTGCTATGCTTAGTGCCTGCAAACCTGTTTCTTCTAAGGCCTACCATTGTGTCTGGCCCACCTTTCTCTCTTGGTGTGCTGATAGGGAACTTTCTCAGGATTTTGATCTGCCTACGGCCCTGGCCTTCTTGCAGGATGGCGTGGATAAGGGCCTCAGTTTGAGTTCCCTTAAGGTTCAAACTTCTGCTCTCTCTGTTTTCTTTCAGAGGCGCATTGCTATTCTTCCTGATAAGGTTTTCTTCCAGGGTATTGCTCACACTCATCCCGTTTTCAAGACTCCCACTTCTCAGTGGGATCTTAACTTGGTTTTGAGAATCATTCAGCGCCCTCCCTTTGAGTCCTTAGCTACTATTACTCTACACTTACTGACGTGGAAAATGGCCTTTCTCCTGGTGATCGTGTCTGTTCGCCATGTCGCAGAGTTTCATGCTCTGTCTTGTAGACCACCCTTTTTGGTGTTTCACAAAGACAAGGCGGTGCTTCACACTTCTCAGGAGTTTCTCCCGAAGGTGGTCACTGAGTTCCACATTAATCAGGAGATTGTGATGCCTTCTTTCTGCCCTGACCCTACCTCTGACAAGGAGAGTGATCTCCACTTGTTAGATGTGGTGCGTTGTCTCAAGTTTTATGTACATCGCACTGAATCCATTAGACAATCTGACGCGCACTGTTCGTCAGGGCAGGGAGACCTGCATCAAAAGTTACTATTGAGTCTTGGATCAAGTCCACTATTCGTAAGGCTTACAAGCAAGAATGAAGCCTGTTCCCTTTCGGGTCACGGCTCATTCTACTAGATCTATTGGGGCTTCTTGGGCTTACAAGAATCAGGCCTCAGCTGATCAGTTGTGCAAGGCTGCCACTTGGTCGTCTGTGCACACCTTTTTGAAGCACAGCCGTGTGGATGTGCTGGCATTGGCTGACGCCACCTTTGGGAGAAAGATCCTGGAGGCAGTCTTGCCTGTCTAGGATCTTCTTCGTTTTAGACCATTCCATTGAAGGGATTTCTTGTAGGTAACCAGATCTCGGCACTTCTCAAGCGCCACTGTGTCGACCGACACGAATCTCCTGCTGACAGCTTTACAGCTGTCAGTAGGAGAAATCAAACTTTAAACGCCCGTATCTCTTACACCATAGCGGTTTGATACGTTTTTTTGCATTTAGATCAGTTTTTTAAGCTCTTGTAAATGCAAAAAAGTTTTTTTTAGATATTACTAACACTTTAAATCGATATTGTGGCATTTACAATTTGTGCCATTTTATCACTATTAAGAAACAATTTATTTTTAGTGATCCATCTTTCAACCTCAGGGAAATCTTTCTGTAATGCAGCCTCAAGTTGTATATATATTTGGATATGCTGAGTAGATTATGGTGTCTTCTGTATAAGAAACACAAAAAAACTGTGGGCAAATCATGTAAATAATAAGGGGCTGAGAATGGAACCTTGGGGTACCCCACATGTAACTTGGGATCAGACAGAAAACTGTCAGCAATAGACTCATGTTGAGTTCTGTCTGATAAGTAGGAGCAACATCAGTTTAGTGAATGATTACCTATCTACAAAAATAGAAAGGCAAGTGGGACCATCTAAATGCAGAGTTTATCAAAATATATTCACCTGCACACAATGCAATTGCACTTACAATTAAAAATCTCACATATATCTCTCTCTCTCTCTGTTCAACACCTCAGTTCTAATTCTTCCTAGACCATGTCCCTTTGTGATTCCACTGGTAAGTTCTAAAACCACAATAATATCAACTATTACACACTTACGGCATCATCGCTGTCATTGCAGATGTTCTGTAACACATTCGAAACAGATATTATTTACTCACGGACTGCTTACAGGATAAAGTGACCCAACCAATTCCAACCTCAATGTTGTTTTGTGGCTAATCTGACTTCAGTGGCTCACACTTGGCTCTAGGGTTTCCACACAGGCATGACCGGAGGAGATCTGTTTTTCATAGATACCAGCCAACACTTATCACAGATGGAACTGTCCGCTTCGTCAGGGCTTACATGTGGCATTGTCAGTCCGGACTAAATACTACCATGTTGTCATATCCGGTCCAGATCTTATCCATTGGATGAGTTTCTACATTTTATTGAATGAAATTCTTGTCTAAACGTACCAGTTTGTTAATTACTGAAAAACACTCAAACACTTTATCTCTGTAGGAAATAAACTTAAAATCTTGCCTTATTTAAGTATAATGTTAATTCAGATGTAGAAGTAATTGCAGCCTCCATAATACATTTCAAATACTTTTCTACACTTTCACATATAAAAATTAAACTACGTACGTAAATATACCAATATACTATGCCATGTTTATGCACTTCCTCATTTAACTATGAGTACAGCTATTCCCCATATCCTGTTCAATGCAACATATGAGGACCATACCCAAAAGCCTATAACAGGTAGAATATTAAGAGAATGGAATCTATAACGGATAGAATATTTAGAGAATAGATTATCTCATTTTTATCCAATTTCAGACCTTCCAGATACAGGGTCTTCAATTGGTGGATCAATCTCAATAACCTGTCCCCACCTACCTCACTACATGCATTTGTTCTAGAGCTAGTGCAGTAATCTTTTCTTTCTTACACTCCGGAGGTTCCACAAAATGTTTTGGAACGCTGTGTGTTTTGTAATGTTTCTTAAGTGTTCCCCAAATCTAACCCTGAGTTTACGCATTGTTCTCCCCACTTATTGCTTGCCACACTGGCATGTGAGGAGATGCACTACGTAGTCAGAGTTACAGTTGAGGAACTGACGCAACTGGTAATTTTTCCCTACAGCTGTAGAATTAAAAACGGTCTTAGGCTCATTGCTCTGGAGAGGATAATGTAGCCATGTGGAACAGCCTTTTCTGGCATACTTATACATCCCCTCTCCACTAACCAAAAAGTTGTTGGTATCTTCTTTTTTTCTTTATCTTATTATAAATATCACTGGGTGCAGCAATTTCTTTCACATTTCTATTTTTCCTAAAAGAGATCTTGGGAGTCTCATCTAGCTCTTGTTCCAGAATAGGATGTTCTTTCAATATATGCCAATGTTTTTCTATCTGATGAGCCTTCTTGGTATTAGTGGTAGTGAAATAGAGTATCCAGTCCGCTCGCTCCCCACTTTTCTTCTTATATTCAGTGAGCTCCTGTCTGGAAATCTTCTTCACTCTGATTACCTATGTCCAAGTTTTTTTTACCTTATTTGTCAGAATATTATGGTCTACCATACAAAAATCTAGGAAAATAGCTCCAGTAAGTTTACCATCATGCTACTCTAGATATCGTTGAATACTTTTTTGAGGAAAAGTAAACCCAATAAACCTTCACTAGCTAAAACATTGGCCATGTGTCCCTGACTGCTTTTAACATTCTCTGATAGATCAAGGGTTAATACCTATGCAGGCGCATGGCTGATCTTACTCTGTCTTCTGAAGACTAGGGAGACCCCACCTCAGGCTTTGATTTCTGACTGACTGCCTCTTTAGGAGCTAAGACTGACCTCTCAGACACCCATAGAGCCAGTGAAGAAACTGGCTTTCATCTCCTTCTGAGGCAGCAAGAACAAATCAACTTCCACCCAAGAAGTGGAACAAATAAATAGGGAAGAATAATTTTGCAGATCCTGTGAAGATGAATGCCTTCATTTTGGTGAGAATTTGGAAAGACAACAGATCCTCTTTAACTCTTTTGGGGGCAATATAAGTATCAGCTGCATGTCAAGCTATGTACTAGAGCTTATTATCACTTTAACGCTTACCAGCCCAAACATTCGGCAGTTGATAAGACTTTAATGATGGCAAGCCCCGGACTTCTGCCCTATAGCAGGCGCAGGGAATTAGAGTAAAGCACATATAGCATTAAACAAGGCTCAGAGTAAGGGAAAGACCCGTATTACCCATACTCTTCCCCACTGCCCTCCTCTTGGTGATAGTGCAGTACAGAGAATTATTTTATGCACTTTAGAAAACTGGTGTTAGGCAGGTGTAGTACTAAGAATTCAATTCCTAGGCCTGTTTTAGTGCAGAATTGTATTAGTACATCCTCCTGTTGTGTTATTATTTTTTGAGAATCAACATTTTATTTAATTTTATTTTCAAATGTAGAACTTTATAGTTTGTGTTACAGAGAATTAAAATTTGTCTCTATGTTCATCTAGCCATTTTTCTGTTTTTGAGAAATTAACCTTTCTATTTTGGGGCACAGTGTAGCTAAATCCCCCCACAGTATACTAATTAGTTCTGTTTGAGGTCAGACTTAATTTATCCAGTGCTATTAGTGATGACCCTAATGTGTAGGCTCAGCCTAGATTCATTCATTGTAGAGTGGGGAGAATTTACCAGTTCACCAGCATATCTCCACTGGCGATAGCCTCTAATGCCAGTGGCTGCATTTCAAGGTATGTACTACAGCATATGTAGTGGATACCAGTGGACAACTTCTGCTGTCATTAGGACTTTGATGAGTCCCGTACCCCAGCCATATAGCATGTGCATTTCCGCTGCACTTTGTTTTAATACATTGCACTAACATTACATTAAACAAGGCACGGAGGACAGGAACTCCCAGAAACACTCAAAGACTTCCCATTGCCTGTGGGTCAAGAGTGTTAATGGGATAAATTTAAATTGACATTAAGCAGGCATAGGGTCCAAAAAAAAAAATCAATCACAGCATCTGATTTAGAAGGGAAATGCCACATACATTCAAACCAGTGTGCGGTATTTTTGGCCCAACACATTAAGTAATTTGCATAAAGTGCCACACTGCGCCACCAACAAATATAGGCTTATTTCTCAAAATCTATTGCTATTACAAACAAATGGCTAGTACGAAGTTTAGTCAGCTTTTACGTTCTCTTTAACCCTTTGAATGCCAGAGGGGTAAGCAACACATTTGTTCACAATGTGTTGTCCACCCCTTTAGCACTCGAAGGGTTAAAATGAACTAAACCTATCTTAGGGTGGCATATTCACTTTAACCATTTAAACATTGCTATCCACTGCATTGCTCACTCCTTTTGCGGGGAGGTGATTAAGAAAATCGGAGGATTTCCTTGCACATTAACCCTTCACCCATTCAGCAACTTGTGGATTGTATCTGGCCATTGCTTATTCATCAATATGCAATGGCCAGATAGATCCGCCAATTTTATCCTCTAGCTTCAAGCTGGCGGATCCCATTCCAATGTATGGGGCAAACACACACACATACATTTTCGCGTATGCGTGGAGTTTTCCCCTGACTGGACAATTTACGCAAATTACCCTGCTTCACATATGCAAAGAAGAGAAACACTCCAAATCACTGATGAATGCCTGAAGGTATCCATAAATGATCGCAACGAAGAGCATCGTATTTGATACGCTGCTTTTTCCTGCAGTTTACTGAATCCTGGCCTTAGTAAGAAATTGAGCAGACTATAGATATTGTACAATCCTCAGCCAGCCTCTGACTAGCTGGGGATAAAGTTACAGTTTATTGCACTGCAAACAGTATATTGAGCCTTCAGCTCTCTGTATACCAACTCTATTGCCCCTTTGGACAACGTATTCCTCCTCATAATCTACATTTCTTCAGACTGCTGTTTGTAAATACATTTAAAGATAGAAAGGGTGTTGAACCTATGATAACTGAATTGAACTAACGCTTTGAGTGCCAAAGGGGAACACAACTGCGTACCCCTCTGGTACTCAAAGGATTAAATGACAGAATTATTTTAGTCTCATTTCACATTTTTTTTTTCTATACAGTTATACTGTAAAATATGACTGGCACTAAAAATAACCTGTTTCATTAATTTATTTTTTTCTCTGGTTATTCTCCATAGGCTCTAAAGAAGCCCAGTTTTATACCCTTCGGACAGCAAAAGCATTGGCTATGACTGCATTAGACGCCATCTTTAAACCAGAGTTGCTGGAGAATGTGCGTGAAGACTTTAAGATGGTGAAATTAAGTGAAGATGGCTGTTTTAGTGAAACAGAGAAAGCCAGAGAATCAAGTGGTGGGGCA
The DNA here is from genome assembly GCA_037306005.1 of Rhinophrynus dorsalis. Classification (NCBI taxonomy): domain Eukaryota; kingdom Metazoa; phylum Chordata; class Amphibia; order Anura; family Rhinophrynidae; genus Rhinophrynus; species Rhinophrynus dorsalis. The sequence continues at coordinate 308,796,305 of CM074720.1, read as the reverse complement.
GGATGTGCCTCGCGTTGAACAGCCACCTAAACTCATTATATGCTGAGAATGTTTTCATACGCTGAGCTGAGGAGAAGTGTCAAACACTGGACATTTTAAGAATTAAACACCTTCAACTAAGAAAATGCTGTATTACATTGCTAGCGATTTTGTGTCCACTGGTTTATCTATCCCTATAGACTTCACTAGGAATTTGTGAGATAAAACAAGAGATAACATTTATTGCCTTCAGTGTAATCCAGCTTGAGTTTACTGAGGGTATGTACTAAGAAAACTGCAAGAATTCTGGGAAAAACAACTGCACCATGAAGTATAAATACAAATAACCATTGGTTTAAATGGTCCTTTCAAAGGGATAGTAATATTTCATTTTATCTTTATTTTATTTTGTAGGCATTAAAAAAACATGAAGAACGATATGTCTTATCTCTCAAACCTTTATGGTTCCCCCTCACTGACCAAAATGGTCAAGTCTCCCATCTAGCTGTCAGATTTGGAATCCGGTCCACGGACCGGCCATGGCTCTACAGCAGAGCCGAGATTGCGAGATATAAGAAGAACTACTTCATTCGAATAGACTACAAAGTGTGCCTGGTTTGCAAGCACACTTTTTAGACCCAATGAAACAGTTATTTTTATATCTTGTGATCTCAGCTCTGCTGAAGAGCCACCGGTTGATCTGTGGACCGGATTCCAAATCTGACAGCTAGATGGCAGACTTGACCGTTTTGGTCAGTGAGGGGAAACCTTGCTTGTGAATAGCTCTCAAACCATAAAGATTTGAGAGCTAAGACTTATATCGTTCTTCATGTTTTTAATAATGGCTACAAAATAAAATAAAGATAAAACAAAGTACTACTATCCCTTTAAAGCCCAAAATGCTAGAGAGGTTTCTATTGCATTTTGAAGCTCTGTAGCAATCTAGGGGTTAAACACCCCAGGTAAATCAATGCAAATTTGGGAAATGTTATTTCTCCCCTGTGGTGCAGTTGGTTTATCTCTTAAGTGTTTAAACCCTTTGAGTGTCAGAGGGGTGCGCCATGCATTGTTTTGCAATGCGTTGCATAACCCTCTGGCATGCAGAGGGTTAATTCTTCCTAGTACAAAAGCCGCACTGAAGATAAATGTGTGGTTGTGACAGAAATAGCATGATCTGGGAAAGGCAGACTTTTGACTCCACTGGCCATATGTACAGAGATGGATGTGAAACAATTTGGGGGCAAACCATCTTCCGTATAGGGCACAAGGGATTTTAACCTGTTGAATACTAGAGAGGTCTCCAGTGTATTGCTACGCAATGAGTTGACCTCCGTAAAATTCAGTGGTTTAAAAACACTTTTTGTATTCATGGAAATTATGGTGGTTTTATGGGAATTATTGCCCATGATACAGTTGGTTTGCCTCAGAATTGCTTCAGTTTTCATGGTTCATATGTTGCAGAGGGATTCTGGTTGTGGGGGTGTTATGTCCTAGGTACCAGCTGTTTGCAAAGTGGGATTGGAAATGCAAAATAGGCAGTGCACTTAACCCCTTGAGTTCCAGATGGGTACGCAACGCATTGTAGAGCAATGTGTTGCTTACCTCTCTGGCACTTAAATGTTAACCCTTCAGGAAACAATACAGCGAGAAACAATTTGGAAAAAGCAGCTAATTTATTGTTGTTGGGCACCTCATCAGAAGTTCATATTTTTTGTTTTGATATATAATTTTTAAGAATAAATTAGTTAGATTTTCTAGAGGCTTAAGTTCACATCTGATCATCTACTATCATAAATGACTGTATTGTATTGCTTAAAATACATTTTGTTTTGGTAATATTAACTATAAATTGTGTTATGTTAAAGTGGATCTAATACCTTATAACAACTTTCAGAATCACCAACATGTTATCCATTTTTTAATAATGGTTTGAGAAATGTAACTTTATTTGTCATTTATTGCACACTAGCTAGTAGTACTGACTGGTAATGAGCGGTAGGTGGGAGGAAGAACAGTGTGGTATATTGGTATCTGACTGACACAGCAATTAGTACTGTCTGATTTGCATAGAATGACAAATAAACTGAGCTAAAAATCTCATAAACTATTGTTTTAAATAAAAATTGACTGTACCATGAGATGGTTCTGCTTTAAAGGGACAGTAATGTTCCAAAATAAATATATATCCAGTTTTGTACACTTTAAAAAAAAAATGCTCCAAACCCCATCTCTCAAACCTCTATGGTTTAAGAGATATAGGGATTCAAAGTTCCCCCTCCCTCCCCTTTTCCTGATGTTAGCTGTAAAACTGACAGCAGAAGAATCGAGTCGTACGACTCGAGGAGGCTCTGCAGCAGAGCCGAGATCGCGTTATCTATAAAGAATTCATTCATTGGAAAGATCTACAAAGTGTGTCTGGTTTGAAAGCACACTTTGTAGACATTTCCAATGAATGAATTCTTTATAGAAAACACGACCTCGACTCTGCTGCAGAGCCGCCTGCTGGTCCCCAGACTGGGATCTCCTGCTGTCAGCTAGGTGCTGACATCAGGAGAAAGGGAGAGAGGGGCGAACTTTGAATCCCTGTAAAATTATTTAACCCTAACCTTTTTTGGGTGTACTTTAATGGTAGACTGAGAATAAATGGAAATAATAGTTCACAGTGTTCTGTAAAATGTCTGTAAAATAACTGATATTGTTACTTAGTGATCTCTGAAAATGTATTTGTGCTACTATTATTTTGTAATTACATATACTGTTAACCCTTTGAGTGCCAGAGGGGTACGCAACGCATTGCTTTGTAATGCGTTGCGTACCCCTCTGGCACTCAAAGGGTTAATATAATTATGTTAAATGACTTTTTGCTAGTCTTTAATATTGTAGTATAACATAACATACAGAGTTTGATGCATTTATTTTATAAGATGTGAAACAAAATTGTGACAGAATTGTCAGGCTGGTTTGTAGGATTGTCAGGAAAAATAATTTGTACAAATGCATGAGAAGCTGTACATTTTAGTAGCTACACACAGCGGTCTTGTTTACATTTGATACATGCATGCTATAGAATCAGTCCAAGTGAAATAACTGTAATTTGATAAGAAGAAAATAAATACTGTTGAATAATGTGCATTCTGTTTTCTTGTCCTTGTAGTTACATGTGCATGGTCTACAATGTTTTCTGAATTTAATGCTAAAGTATGAGTGTCAGAAAACTATATTCTTATTCTACTAAGATTCATTTCTCATGCCCAGTTTTCTTTTAAAGCAATACTATTAACCACCGCATGCCAGAGAAGTATCCAATGCATTGCGCTTTAATGGCACACAAAGGGTTATGTGATTTTTTTTTTTTTGTCTGTTTATTGGAGTTCTGGACCAACCATTAAGCCAGTGGTAGGCAAGTCCTGGTGTTAGAGACTACAACTCCCATCAACATGAGACTTTTGATTTGCAGTACAATAAGCTCAAGAGGAGCACACCAGCTGCACCCCATGGGAGAAATTAAAATTCCCATTGATTTAAATACTGCCTATAAACCTAAATTTATTTGTTCCCCTTGATGGATTTGGTTTGCTTCTAGCATTGCACTTATTTAGGCTATGGAATACACCTATAGTCTTCAACAGCTGGAGAGCCAAAGCTTGCATACCGCTGGGGAAGATGTATATTAGACTGACTACACATATGTATAAAGACATGACAAATGCTGCTATTACTAATGTGATTAGTGGGAAGGGCTGTGACAAGAATTTTGTTGGAGATGCTGTTAAAAAATTGCACCACATTTGTTCATTATCTGTTAGGGACCAGGAACCAAACAGACACCAAAATGTAAAATGCAAAACACCTTTATTGCAATAACAAAAGCAAATAAAGCAAAATTGTGATCCAGAAGCGTAAACCAAAAGACAAGCATGGGTCAGGAACCAAGAAAGGTACTCAGCCAAGCCGGGGTCAGGAATACGGAGATCAGCGATGTCAGGAACAAGGCCAGGAACCAGAAGGTACTTCAGAGGAAGCCAGGTCATGCACAGATAATCAGCACCTCAGGATAACTCTTGCAGCCAGAATCAGACACAAGGGCAATCAGGAAGTGAGCCAAGCTGCTTTAAATACCCTGGGAAGGTTGGCTGATAACAGTCAAGTGAGCAACACAGAGGGGTCAGCTGATTCAGCCTGATTCAGGAAATAGAAGGCAGGAGTAATGGATAGCATAGCACTAGATTAGCTCAGACAGTAGAATCAATCAGCAGAGTTAGAGCAGCTCAGCCAAACCTTGACACTATTATGTTAACTCTTTAAGCATCAGCAACAGCCTTGTCTTTAAAGGGTTAACATAATCATATAAAGGAAATATGCCTACATTTTGTCACAGTTTAGACTTTTTTGTGATCAGTAAATGTTATAAATATCTAAATACATGTTGCCTAATGCCCAAGCAAACCCAGCACATAAGTACATTTTTTGTAGATTTATATATCTCCCCTGCCGTATCAAAGTACTACTTTTGTATACTTTTAAGTACTTTTCTATTCCTTTCCTGCTATTTAGACTATCCAATGGGTTTTATTTGGGGGTGGGGTTTCTGATCCTGTCAAAACAAAGAGAGACATATGGGCAGTTCCAAGCTATAGATTCTGGGGTCCCTCTATCTCCTTTAACCCATTGCTTTGCATTCCAATCTGGGCTTTCTATGTATCCTTTTTTAGTCGAGGCTTTGACGTAGTGGACCACCCCTCCCTCGCTGTTGAGGCCGAAGTCTATCACCTCGCTAAGAACACCTCACTGCCTGTCTCCTGAAGGCAAACTTTGCAACAATGGGTGCTGCCCTTTAGAGTAATATAATTGATTAGGCTGAAAAAAGACATGCGTCAATCAAGTTCAGCCCATGACATATCACCCTTTTGATACAGAGGAAGGCACAAAAAAATGAAGCAATTAATCCCTAAGTGGTTAAAGAAATTCCTTCCTGATTCCAAAATGCAGTCGGATATTTCTCTGGATTAGCATTCTATCTGCTTTGAAACAAACTGTCATAATTCTTTACCCCTTAAGGACCCATGATGTGCCAGGACCATCATGAGTAAAGTTGCATTAAGGACCTCGTACCTACACGCCACTCAGGGACCCATGAATCGGAATCAAGAAAAAAAATGCTCCATGGTGTTTAACTGCCGGTGGTTAAGGGGTTAATATTGTTCTGAGCTAGAAAAGTATCCAAAGAATTCCATAACATTACTGCCCTAACTGTAAAAAAAAAATCTCTGCCTTTGTTTTATTCAAAAGCGCCTTTCCTGAATAGTTTTGTGCTCAGCTCTTTGAGTACCTTAGATAATTATTTTTATTGACCTTAATATATTTGTAAATGGTAATCATATGACCCGTTCGACTTCTCTAATGAAAACAAACCAAGATTGGCTGGTCTCTCTTTATAACTCAGACCCTCCAATCCATTTAGTTTTGTTACACATCTCTACACTTTTTTTCCAGTTCAATAATGTCTTTTTGAAGAACTGTTGCCCAAAACTGTACTCCATATTCCAGATGAGGCTTTATCAATGATTTACATAACGGTAGAATTATATTCTCATCCCATGCATCTATACCCATTTTTATAAATGATAATATCCTCGTGCAGAGGTTAAGTGACACTGCACACTGTTATGAAGTCTATTGTTTATCAGTACTCCTAAATCTTTTTCTAATGAGGATTCCCCTAGTAGTTTCTCATTTAGTTTGTGTAGTGTGCATTTGTTCCTGCAGCCTAAATGCATGACCTTAAATTTATCTATATGAAACCTCATCTGCCAATTTTCTGCCCATTCACTCAGTTTATCCAAATGTTACTACAGAGAAAAACATATTGCTCGCTATATATTTCCTTAAACAGCTTAGTGTTATCAGCAAAGGTTGATAAACTACTTTCTATACTCTCTCTTTTAAAGAATTAATATTCAGTTTAAAAAGCATTGGACATTGCTCGCCAAGGTCCTTGAAGAAAATGCTTACATTACAGAAGCGGGCTTTAACACTACCAGGTTCTCTGAAAAACACTCAGTTTTTTTTCTGTGGCTCATTGCACTTTGTGGCTCAGGATTTGGTCAGCAGACCAATCATTCAAGAAGTCCCTGGTTTTGCTGCCTTTATTGGCCAAACAATTGTAGAAGGTCATCAGTCATGCTACTAGAGACAAGAATATATTTATGCCTCAAGTGCCTCCTAAGCGGTCCTTCTTTCCAAGAAGACACATGGCGTTTGTTACCCCTACTAGTTTGGTTAAGTGCCCAGGGTCCAGCCTCCTCAAATTCCTCAGGTGCATCCTTCACCAAACCCCAAACAGACTTTGTCAGGCATGTTTACTAGTCCACCTTATCATGACTCGCAGGGTCCTGGTCCCTCTCTGCCCATAGGGTTTTTTTTTTTCCAAGACACGTGGGTGATTTCAGTGATGGATCATTGGGTTTTGCGGGTGATTTCTGAAGGGTACTGCATAGACTTCAAGTCCCTTCCCCCTCATAATTTTCTCTTGTCCAGAGTTCCTCAGGATCCACATCGGGGCTATCTATTCCTTGGTGTAGGATCTTTCCTGCTAGAAAAGCAGGTGTTAGCCCATGGTCCTCTTCAGGGGCACTTCACTGGACTCTATTAAAATCTTTTTGTTGTTCCCAAAAAAGACAAGGGATGCCTTCCCATTCTGGACTTAAAGTGCCTCAATCTAATAAAGCACGGTAAAATAGTAGGTAAGACAAAAATCATTTCCAAATGTTAGCAATGTCCCAGGAGAAAAGACAGCAAGGGATCCCAGGTAAGGGGGAGAGGGAGAGCAGATAGGAGGGGGGTCACGTGCACAGCAGATAGGGATCAACACCAGTGGGAACCAGAGGGAATGTGTGACAGGAACATACACATCCAGGGACAGCGAAGGCAGGGCCTGACCACCAAACTGCCTCCTACAGTTCTGATACTTCCCAGACTGGTTTTGAGGAGGAAATACTGCAGGACTTGATGTACTCCCACGAGGAGAACATGGCCTTGGTGCAGAGCATATTGTATAGGGAGCACATAACCTTCACCACTGAAATGGCCAGAGGGATTGGTGCTAGGACTGCAAGTGCATAGTTAAGAACAAGATGGGAGACCTGGCCCTGTATGCAAGAGGCACCAAAGTTGATCCAGCTATGAACATCACCTTCAATGCCGTGTAGATGATCCGAAACAACCTCTCCTCAACTGCGACACAGGAGATGACAGTACCCTCCAGACTCCCAAGAAGTGCATATGCCCATCAATAACACCCTCACTGCTGTATTGATCAATTACCTCACACAACCAATGATTGCCATCAAGTTGTAATACAAACATCTGTTCTTCAACAGTGTTACACACGTAGCCACAGTGAGGTCAGCACTTAACCCTTTGTGTGCTAGAGGGATACGCAACGCATTGGTCAACAATGCGTTGGGTACCACTCTGGCATTCAAAGTATTAACAGAGGACAAACACACAACATCAGAGTTATGTTTCACAGATCTACAGAGCTCAGCAAACACATGACAGTTCAACTAACAAAAAATGATTGCATAGGCCGTGTGAGCGATAACCCCATGTAGCCAAATCACTCATGTGCACTGTTCACACAGCCATGACAACTAAGTTGAAACAATGGCACTACCGCACAAAGGCAAAGCTACTCCACAAACACAATGAAGGAAGAACACAGCAACAAGCATCTGGAGTACACATGTTTCACCCATAAGGAGAATCCAAACACACAAATGTGATGCTGGGAAAAATACTGGATAGCAACACTGCCAAACCAGACCTTTAAGGAAACCACAACACACACACGTCTTAACAAGCCCATGATGTATGATTGGGGATGATGGGATTGGTGCTCACAATATGTGTGGAGCCACAGTGGATTAATCCTGGCTTCAAATAGGTGGGTCCTCTATGTGACATAATACGTAAACAACATATATGTATACCTCCTTGCCATCCCCACTGCTCAGGCTACATATGACAATCAAAGCTCAACCATTACTGGTCACTTTCATCAATGTACAGGATCTTGTCAAGATGTTCAATCAATGAGTGCCAGGATGGTATACAATAAAAGTTTGTTGCACCATGAATCTGCCACACCTTCTCCTGTCGATCATCTGTATCCTCCTCCTGTTGATCAAAGCTGTCTATCATCGGTCGCCTACCAAGATACAATCTCATTGGTCCTCCTGACTTTTTATAGCTCACTCCCATGTTGAAAGGCATGTTTTATTCGAGCTGTATTTCATTCCAGAGCTCCAGTTTGTTTAGTGACTACTGTGTATGACCTTGGCCTCCGTCCAACTCTGCTGCTGATCTTCGACTTCAGATTCCTGGCTCCGACCTCGGCTTGATTCAACCTTGTCTTCTCTCCATCTCCTGGCTTATGAATCTGGCTCTGTACAACTATCCAACTCCTGGCTTATGACTTAGGCTGCAGCAAGGGTATAGCACCACACTGCTTAAAATAAACAGTTTATTCAGATAACTCACAACCTCAGATGACCGAAGACAAGAAGATTGTATTGTGTGAACACTTAATCATGATCACGTTGATGATACAATCTTCTTGTCTTCTGTCACCTGAGGTTGTGAAGTATATGAATGAGCTGTTTATTTTAAGTGACTATCATAATTACTGCTTTTATACTATTGGATTAGCCTGATTCATGATGCAGTGAACTTTTATTGTTTGCGATTTGTATCAGACTTGGAAGCTCTGTGTTTGCGAAGCATGTGTATATGGACAATCCTGATATTCTTGGCACTTATGTTGATTAATAATGAGCCTGAGTACCCTTGAGCGCTTAATGTATCTCATTACTATGCCAGGATGGTATCTCATGCATTGCAACGCAATGCATTGGATACCATTCTGTCAATCAAGGTCATCGTGTCATTGCTCATGTTACTAATCACACAATATTATTTTCCCACACAGCATCCATGCCTGCTTCCAAGCAAGAGGAAAGTGAGCAGGAGGAACAGCAAAATCAGTACAGCCACAGTCACTGTACCGGCTGCCACCAACAACAGCCCAAGAGTGGGTGCAACAGAGGTGGATGCCAACAACATCAACAGGGCAGTACTGGATGCCCCCCACCCATCACCAATGGGACGCCACTGGGTGACCATCATGGTGAGCACCCCGCAATATGAGTCTTATGATCCCACACCACAACCACAGACATGCAGCTGGATGCAACCCCAGCAAGACATCAGCCGTCAGCCACAACAAGGTGGGAAGGGACCCATGGCCACTGGACTACCAACATCTTGGCCTCATAGGTAATCCAGAGATCAGAGCTACTCTCACCTGATTCGCATCACCAGCACACACTGAACCAGGGACATCAACAGTGAGTGAGGAGACCATAGATGTATGTGTGTGGGGTGGGGTGGAGAGGAAGCACACCGCTCAACCTCTAATTCATCACATGGTGGCCCCCTAACACCTGTCCAAACATTTTCCTCAGAATCAGCTGCAGAATTAGGGGAGACAAACTCTGACCATGAGGGAACCACTGTTCATATGACAGACACAGAGCAAGCAGGAGAGTCATCAGCAACACCACCATGTGCACCATACACGCCATCATCATTTGCCACAGTTACCTTAACCAGCAGGATGGATGAGGAATACATCCATATCCAGAGAAGGCTCTTGAGGGAGACCACAGGCTTATCCAGGAGGTGTCTGCGTAACATGAACAGAACTGCAGCCACTGTCAGCGGGATTGAATCCCAGCAAGACCTTCTATACATGGAAATACACCATTTTCATAGTGGACCTGTTTGGACAAAAAAACCCAAAATAGGTGTAGAGGGAGGACCATGTATCATGGGCCATGTATCAGGTAAGTCCTCCCTTTACACCTATTTTGTTTTTTTTTTGTCTTGTTGTATGTCTGTTGTTTTTAATTGCATTACACTGGGACCCACAAGAAATAAAAACATAAAAATGATATTTAAAGGGTCCCCACTGACTGACTTATAACATCTTTCCTCAGAGAATGTCTGTTTTTAATTTAGATAGGGTCTTTATAGGTGTATTAGAGTAGGACTTACCGCAAAGTGAGATACCTTGGCGTGGTGGTAAGCTTACACACGGATTGGCCAATTTGTGGGACGGAATTCTCACTTATTTTCACTTAGATTTACTAAGAGTTATTACATATGCTAAATACAGGGCACTTATGTTCACAGTATATAGAGGAGCGCAGGACTGTCTTTTTTGTATGTTTTTTCACTTTTGGGTTTAGGCCTAATGTTAGGGGGACTGGAAAACCCTCTCATTCCTTGCTGCTATCTATATTTCTAACTTTATTCTTATATTTAATTTATAATATGATATGGATATTTTATAATATGATATGGATATTTTATGGTGAGTAAGCGCTGTGAGCTTTCTTTTCTTTTCTCAGGGGGATAGTTGATATCCGTGAAGTGGCAATGTCATCATGCCCATATGGAATTCCAGATGTCAGTTGAATTCACAGCCTCCATTAGACCCAAACATGGCATGTCAGCTGCATGTGTCATTACTGTACCAGTTATATTGTTGTGATGTTGAAGCAGGCAATTTCAAGCCTGGAGGCACATGTGAATCTCAGTCATCCTGAAGAGTGAATCATATCATTATGTCTTGTGCGACTGTGTTTGCACACTTTCCCCATGCCTAATCATGGTCATACATGCATTGTGTTTAATTCATTTTTTTTACTCAAGAGGAAATAAGTCCCTGATGAGCCTGTTTCTTGTCTCTACCCCATTCAGGGTCTCTTCATCCTCAGGTTGGGGAATAGGCACCTCCTCAATGGGTTGTATATCCAGATAATCCACTATACATGTGTTAACTGTAATATTGTGTAGTATGGCACACGCTAGGATGCAGTCGCAGACTTTCCTAGGTGCAAATTGCAAAGCTACCCTGAGTAATCCATGTAGCAGAAGGAGGCCAAAGGTACATTCCATAGCATTCCTGCTCCTGACTTGAGCCTCACTGAAGCATTCCTGGGTAGGCGTATGTAGATTTGGTACAGGTGTGAGGAACCATGGTTTGCAGCCATATCCTGCATCCCTGTGGAAGAAGAGTGACATTGAGACACATGGACCACATGGTTATGTTGATGATGTTGTGTGATGGGGACATATTATTATGTGTCATGACCATGTTAAGTTGTGTTTTCAGTAATCGTGTGCATGCCCCTGTGGATGTGGTGTAATGTGTAGACTGTGCACTCACCCAAAAGCCATCCTTCTGTACAGGTGCCATTCTCAATGTCCCAGTAGACGGAGGATCGCCTGAGAATGTAGGAGCAGTGACAACTGCCAAGATATGAAGAACAGACATTCGTGATCCTCATGTTGTCATCATATACCATCTGTGTGTTTATGGAGTGGAAATGCTTGCGGTTGATGTAGAGATGTCCCTCATGCGGAGGAGCTCTTATGCTCTATAGACAGAGCATCTGTGGTTGCAACAGGATGAACATGTGCAGGTGTGCGTGGGGGTTCCTGGGGCTCCGTAACCCTCGCATGCCCCCTTCTCTGACTTCTTTGCAGGTATTGTAATGTAAACATAATGCTCCTAATAGCTCTCTGAGTGGTGTCACTGTAAACATGCCATATTTGAGGATGTCGAGACATCCCTTTAAGAGAATAGTTGGATGTTGTCCAGGGCATGGTCATCAGGTACTGAGGGACCAGTGGGAACGTGTGTGTTGTCCAGGTTAAGTGTATGCCAGTGTGGCTGTTCTTGTTTGAATGCGCTTGGTGTAATTGCTGTTTACCTGGTGCTTGTGTGATGTTGTCCGGCATGGTTGCCGATGCTGATGCACTTTGGCTCCCCATTTGGTTATTGTTGCACAGCAGGCTTGGGTTACTTAGCCACTGCCAGGTTTGCACATTGTGTTGTGTGTACATATCTGTTGGTATTTTTAACACCAGTTGTGCCGGGGTATGGTACCAGGGATTGTTGGAGGTTAATTTGCCAAGCCTTTGGTACTGAAAGGGTCTAGAAATGCATTTAAACTCTAAGGGCCACACAGAATAAGATAAGGAGGGGAAATGTTGGCACAAGCCACCTATACTATACAGGGGAAATCAAAATCACAAATTATTTTTTTAATCACTTCAGTGCTAGATAGGTCTCTACCAGATTGCGAAGACAAAAAAGATTGTACAGCATGATGTTAAAATACTAAAACATACTTTATTAATAAAAAACAGAGACTGGCCAGACTGCTTTCAATGCATTTAAAGGGATTTTTGTATACTTACCAGGAACCACACACACATTCTCATTCCCATTCTTGTGTGGTACAAAGCAGTCATTTTTTTAGTATAAAATAGTTTTTTTACATAGGTCCCTTGCACATACAATCATGTCCCTAGCACATGTATTAGCTTGGAAGCACGTATGTATATTCCCCTGGCTGCTGTTAGAAGCTATCAGAAGCAGGATCCTGTACATCATTTTTATTATACGTACCAGTACGCTTGTCTGTTTTTAAACTTTACTCCATAAGTATCAAATGTTGGCATTTTTATAAATAATGATAAATAAGATAACTAAATTGTTTGTGTCTATATGACCTCTTTTTAAAGGAGCAGTATATTTTAAAAATTCATATATAATATAATTATTTTACTGGTGAATAGAACAATCATACTTCCACGTCTGACATATTTTTAAATCACTAACACCTAAACACTAACACCTAAACTGAACCGGGATTATATACACTTAATTATCCTATACTCCATGTTATCATCTGTAAAAATATTTGTTTTCTATGTATATGTATGCATATTTTTATTTAAATAGTGCCAACAGGTGTACTTAACACTTTACAGTTTACATTTAGTATAGGAGGGGTGCAATAAGTGCAGTTAATGTCGCCTAAAATCTAGCCTTAGAAGGAGCAGACATTCCTGCCTTTTCCCGGGCTCCCATTTATTGTCCTGCAAATGGGCTGAGATAAGAAAATATATAAATATAAATATAAGTAGTGGGTGCTGATCACAAGCAATCATCTGACCTTGCTTCTATCTCTCAATACAAAGAGCACAAACTACATTAATACATTCTCTCTAAAAAAGTCAATTTACACATGCATTATAAAAAGCAAGTTTAAGATTAATTTTTAGGAATGTAACACGGGAATAATTAATTTTTACACATGCTAGCTGTAAGTACATGATATTTAAAGTTATATCAACCTATTTCATATTTGGTGTTAGTGATCATTTAATGAAATTGCAGTTCTCTATTGTGGTCACATGGGGGAGAGTCACTAAGCGGTAACAAAGAGGTGATAAAGTGGAGATGACTTCCGAAGTTCCTATGTTATTCTATAGAGCCTATTCACTAAGATCTCCAAAGTTGAAGAAAGCTTAGTGCATAGGCTCCAAAGAATAACAGAGGAATTGGAGAAGTGATAAACTGGGGAAGTCATCTCCACTTTCTCACCTCTTTATCACCACTTAGTGATCCCCCCATATCTCTCCATGGTGAGTGATAGGATCCCCCTAGTGACCACAATAGAGATCTGCAGTTTCATTAATTGATCACGAACACCAAATATCTATCACTCAAGCTCCCCCACAAAGTGCATTATAAAACATAGATTGCCTTTAGGACCCTAGTTGATGCTGTTGCTAACAGTTCAAATAAGAAAAATAAGTTTGAACTGTAATCACTTTTGAGTGAAAAATCTCCCTGTAATGGAAATACTCTCGTTTTGTAGTAAAAACACTATAACATAATCTTCTTAATATGCTCCTTTAAAATAGTAATACATTATCAATTATTCAATCATGCTATTGTTTTCAGTCAATAAAATGATAGACCATATCTAATTGTAAATGCAAAGTAAAGGTTTTACTGTATGCGATTCATTTTCAAATAACAATACATTGTAGTACTCGCATGTTAAGACCTGCACAAACCTGCTGTCAGTGAGGATGATGTATGAAGAAGAACTGTAGAAAACCAACCACGTCATAGGAGATACACCTTTATTTAAATTAGGTGTTTAACGTCTTGAATGCCAGAATGGTCTCCAGTGCATTGCAAAGCAATACATTGCAGTCCTCTCTAGCATTCAGTGGTTTAAAAGACCATTTAACCCTTTGAGTGCCCGAGAGGAATCCAACACAATTCGTTGGATACCTCTCTGGCATGCAAAGGGTTAAATCTGTGGAAATGTTATGAATGTTTGTTGCCCATGGTGCAGTTGGTTCTTGCAGAATAGCTCCGGTTCTGCTTAGTGCATCAGTATCAATATATACATTACTAGTTGAACAGCCCGTTACATGGGCCACAGTGCCACTGCCACCCGGTCGCGGGGCAGTCACGTGCAGTAGAGACTGCCTGCGCCACAGCTGATACAGAGCTGGACGCTCTCTACTGCGCATGACTGCAGCACACACAGCAGTGTCTATTGCACATGTCGCGGCGTTACACACGATTTAACAAATTATTATATAGGATTATATTGCTACCTGATGCTGTAGAAAGATCAACTCCATCAATATCGGCCTCTCATATAGGAAATGGAAAATTCACATTTACTATGATGCAAGGAATGGAGTTATCTGTCACAGACGTTAGTATTTTTAGGGGCAATCAACAATATATACATATATATAACATGTGGGTCTTCTACATTTCTAAACATTGATATTTAGCATACCCATCTCTATTATACAAAACAAAAGAGAATTTAGCATGACAATGGAATAAGTGCAGATAAGTCTGATGTAGGCCTAGATTATATTGCAGTTGAGAAGTGTTATCACTTTAACAGGTTCCTACTGGAATCTGTGGGGACATTTGTAGAGAAAAGCCTTGTTAAATGTATCAATTGAAATTAAATCCATGCCTTGCTATGAAGAACTGGATTAATTCTGCGGCCAACCACATGCATCATAGGGCACAAAAAAAATTCCCATTGATTTAAATAGGGGTTTAAATCCCTTGAATGATATAGACATTTCATTTGTATTTGTCCCCTCTGGTGCACTTGGTTTGTTCCAGATCTTCTTAGTACATCAGCCATTGCATATGTGCATAATTCTGTGTTTGGGACAGTATAAATTGGTTTAGAGATTAGTGAAGCAGCACAGAAGTAGGTCTTCTCTTTGTTTATTCTAACCCATGATTCTATACAAAGATCCAGTTAAAGTCCAGGTAATTGTCTATTGGCATGCATGCTTTATTAAGAGAAAATGGACCAGTATATCAGATTAAATAGGATATATGATGCTGGAAATATTATTCTTGAGTACTTGTCAATGGCGTGAGTGTCAATGCGCATGCTGACATATGCCCGCTGGCTCTTTCTTCTGTTTGAATTTCTTTCTGCACTGAGTGCCAACTGCACCATGATTCTGTCTTCTTTGTCTCCATTTTCAGACACATAATTCCCTAGGTTGTTCACCTCACCATCGCTATAGCTGCTGTCCATCATTGTTCGGGATTGAGATACTCCACACGTACAAGGAAACTAAAAACAGGAATATAAGGCTTATAGTTTTATTAATTATAGCATTAATATTCTAAAACATAAGATTCATATGCTTAGGTTATTCAAGATAATAGTTTGAAAAAACACCCAGCTTTATATGTATTACTTAACATATTTTTTTATGTTAATGAATCATTGAAGGTTAAGAATTTTAATATGTTTAATACAGGATGTACAGTTAATTTGGGGTTATGTGGGTAGTTATATAGTAGTTAGGTGATTTAGAAATATTAGATGTGGGTCAACGGGTTGCCAACATTTTAAATTACCCTGGGGATCACTAGGAGTTTACTACTTTGTAGGTAAAATGTCCACATGGATTGAGATACAGTGGTGTAAAGGATACTCAGATTACATCCAAAATTAAATTATGTTATACAGGGACTAGAAACATATTATCATAACAATGATGGCATAATGTTATCTCTTGAATGACGGAGAGGTCTACAGTGCTGTAATGGATTGGCCCTGCAGCCTCCACTTTTCAGACTGAATTACCATGTTTACCGGGACAGAGGCTGATTCTTAGGGTGTGGTGAGTTTCTTCTCCTTACCACCATATACCCCCAACTTCCCGCCCACTTATCCTCCTTCCCACCTTGTTCTTTCCACCTATTTTATGACACTTAGACATGTAAGCCCCACCCACTTAAGCCTCCACCCCCTTTATGATGCAGATTGCATCACTGACACCTCCTGGTCTGCAGCACATGAACCCTCTATAGAGGCTCAAGGAGAAGAAGTTCTCAGGTATGTTCATATGTAGCAACATGTCTGAAAGCTGTATTAGTGTTAAAAATTGTCTTTGCGAACGGTTGGGGTAGTAGCAGTGGAGGTTTGAAAATTGCAGTTCACAGTCTGAGAATGTTTATTTTTTAAGCCTGTATTAGCAACTCTTTGCAAATTACTTATTATTTAGAGAAAATTTTTTGAAATGGTGTGTGGTGTTTAAGGACAAGTAATTAATGATACACAAAGCTATCACAGCTGTGAACATCTAACAGCGTCAGTTAAACTTTCACTAAACAACAAATATTGATACATATGGATGTGACTCATTCGCCAGTAAGGACATTTTAAGGAAAAAGTGATACACTGATATACAGTAATCCGCATTAGTTTTAGGCAGGTGAGAAAAAATGCTGTAATATAAGAATGCTTTGAAAAACAGACATGTTAATAGTTTATATTCATCTTATATTAACAAAATTATACCAAACAGGTGCTAATGATCATCAATTTAATATGTAGGTTGAAACACAATCATTAACTGAAACAGAAACAGCTGTGTAGGAGGATCAAAACTGGGTGAAGAACAGCCAAACTCAGCTAACAAGGTAATTTGTTTGCTGAAGGCTGGAGAGTGGTTCAAGGTACAAGAATGAGTGTCTGCAGGCAACAGTGAAGCATAGTGCACGTTCCTTGCAAGTTTGAGGCTACATTTCTGTAAATGGAGTTGGGGATTTGGTCAGCATTAATGGTCTCCTCAATGCTGAGAAGTATAGGCAGATACTTATCCATCATGCAGTACCATCAGAGAGGCATCTGATTGGTCCCAAATTTATTCTGCAGCATGGCAAAGACCCCAAACATACAGTAATTAAAGGGATAGTAATGTTTCACAAAAAAAGCAGCTCCAATTAATCTTCATAATATTTGGGCTATAGAGAGCATTATTTCAATACTGTCAGAGTTGTAGTTCAATAGTAATTGAATGATAAAGTACCCCCTTCCCGCCCCTTTTACCTAGTGTAAACCACCTCCCGTCAGATGTGGAATCTGGTCCCTGGACCACCCTATCCACCTTGACAGTTTTTTCAGATTCTGCCTTATGCTCACTGAAGATTGTCCCTCTCTGCGATCCATCCGGCTGATCTGAGGTGAGCAGTGTTACGTCAGTAAAAGGGGTGGGAAGGGGGTACTTTATCATTCAATTACTCTTGCACTACTAATACTAACATTATCGAAATAAAACTCTCCACAGTCCAAATAATATGAAGATTTATTGGAGCTGCTTTTATTGTGAAACATTACTATCCCTTTAAGAACTAACTTCAGTGTAAAGAAGAACAAGAAGACCTGGAAGTGGTGGTATGGCCCCCACAGAGCCCTGATCTCAACATCATTGAGTCTGTCTGAGGATGCCTAATTCCACAGAAGAACTGTGGTTAGTTCTACAAGATGTATGGAACAACCTACCTGTCGAGTTCCTTATCAAACTGTGTGCAAGTGTACCTAGAAGAACTGATGCTGTTTTGAAGGCAAACGGTCACACCAAATATTGATTTGATATAGATTTTTCTTCTGTTCACTCAGTATGCATTTTGTTAACTTGATAAAAAAAACAACTATTAACATGTCTGTTTTTGAAAGCATACTTAATTTACAGCATTTTTTCACACCTGCCTAAACCTTTTGCACATTACTGTACATGCTATAATGGTCTTCTTTTTATTATTGTAAAAATAGACATAAGTATATTCTGAGAATAAATATAGAAATTGGCAGTTTGGATGGGCCAGATGATTCTTTTCTTCTATCAAAATCTATGTTTCTATGTTTCACAATGTGTTGAAGACCTCTTCAAAAGGTTAAAGCAGCACTACTACCTCCAGTAAAGTCACCCTGCAATACTTATGCAGGTAGTGACTAGCTTACTAATCATTATTTTACCTCTCAAAAGTGCTCACGAATAAAGTTATCCTTAAGCTTCCGAGACCAGAAGCCAGGCATCAAAGCGGACATCTTGAATGCACGCCTGCGCTGTCAGTCCTCTTCACCCTTCACAGGCATTGCACTGGCCCGGATGGCTCTGGAAGAGACTGACTGCACAGGCTGCAGTAACCTGGCCGTCAGTCTTGGAACCTTAAGGATAACTTTATTTGTGGGCACTTTTGAGAGGTAAAATAATGATTAGTAAGCTAGTCGCCACCTGCCTAAGTATTGCAGGGTGACTTTAGTGGAGGTGGTAGTTCCGCTTTAAAAGCTCCATTTAAGTCAATGGAATGTTTACTTGCCGAAATGATGTAGTTACTTTGCCCCAGAATTGTTCTTTTTCCATCCTCTATACATAAGGTCCAAAGAGGTGGATGTATGAATTCATTAGTTCAGCTCCACTGGCATTAGGCTCCAACATCAGTGACTGCTATTCAGCATATGCACTAGAGCTTCTGATTGCTGTAGTACATACTGGGGTACATACTGCACAGTTCTTAGGACTTTATTGACTTTAATCAATGTATGCCTGCCACATAGCATGCACAGAAAAATAAAGTCACACCATTGCCTATGTACACCATTTACTCTGTGCATTCTTTTATACATGGTGTTAAACAAGATGTAGTGGAAAGCCCCAAAACAACCACACACTGCCCCATTGTCCTCTCCTTGGTGCAGGTGGCTGTAAGTGGAAAAATGTGGTCAAAATTTGCTTAGTAAATTGGCATTACCCAGGTGTAGGGCTACAAGCCCAATTCCAGTACCTAATTTGAACAGGAATCATATTCATACATTAAGCACCATATCTCATCCCTGAAAAACAACATATTACATCATCACATAGCTATAAAAAAGCCTACAGGTGTCATTGGCCAGCTGAGTATGATGTGAGTTATGGTCTAACAACAGCTGATCAGCAGAATGTTTCTTTCCATTGCTGTAATACGTCCAGAATTAAACACTGACCATGCACATTCTGGTCTTTATCTGAAGAGAAATGACAATCACCTTTTCAATACGTTTGCAATAGAAGTGTTCTGTTTACCTTCTCTCGTAGTTTCCTCTCCTTCCTCTCTTGCACTGTGGTCAGGTAATTCACAGCTGCGTACTCCAGCACCGATAGGAAGACAAACACAAAACTGACCCACAGGTAAATATCCACAGCTTTTATGTATGAGACCCGAGGCATGGAGGCATTTACACCAGTAATGATAGTGGACATGGTCAGCACTGTAGTTATACCTGGAAAACGAATATATTTAGTCAACACAATTCAGAGATATATAATATGAAAATCTCAGAATCCACAAAATTTCCCAGTGTAAATGTGCTATGAGTTATGAAAAAGTGTATTTACTCAACCTGCATATATTATGTTAGCTTTGTTCTTTAATCTCTTATTACATACTAGTTGAAGAACCCATGTACATGGGCCACATTGCCAGCCGGTTGCAGGGCAGTCAAGCACAGTAGAGACTGCCCACTGCGTGGCTGATACAGTGCCAGATGGTCACAGGGCAGTCATGCACAGTAGAGACTGCCCGCGCCACGGCTGATACAGTGCCAGCAGGTCGTGGGGTAGTCATGCACAGAAGAGACTGCCGGTGTCACGGCTGGTACTTCGGAGCACCCCACTCCGAAGTATCAGCCGCTTCACGGGCAGTCTCTACTGCGCATGACTGCGTCGTTACAAACATTTTAGCAAATTATTATATAGGATTTAGTCCATCCTCACATGCATTGGAGGCACAAAATAAAAAAAATCAGTGCGTCCACATAAGCTAAGAGAAATACAAGCAGAGAAGGGTGTTCATAGTGCAACACGTACTAATCCAATAGAAAGCCTTCACCGTAGCAGCAGGGCACTCACAATCTAAAACTCTGTTAACAATGGAAAGTAGAACAGATGGAGGGTTCTCACCACCTCCACTCTGTGTGTTTTTTGCTAAGCTGCTCCCCAAGAAAATGAAAAAGGAATATTTTCTTTTGGATCCCTCAAATGACAACAAATATAAAGAAACAAAAACAGGGCCGCATAGGAGTACCCAAAAGTATATTTATCGGTGACAAATTGCAGCACTTTATGCTAATTAGCTTATGTGCTGGGACAATATTTTCACATACAATGCTATGAATGAATTTACACAGAGCCCACCCTGGTGTCATTTTGAATAGCATAACAGATATGTTTGACATCAAGCAAAACTAGTTAGAATACTGTTCATGTATGCCACCAAAACATAAATATATCAAAATCAGTTTTACAAAACAAGTGGCTAGTACAACATCTAGGTAGATTTGGTTTCTCTGTAACACAATACAGGTGACTGGTCCACTTTAAATAGAAAATGCAAGCTTTCAAGACAACTTAGGTCTTGTCTTCATGCATAATAAGAATAAGAAAATATTGTGTCTCATTCTAAATCAGCTGGACTTCTTGCTTAATGCCTTCAATATGCACACCTTTGACCAGTCTAAGGCCTTTTTTATTATTCTAATGTGGTTCATAAAGTTGTCTTTATGCTTTTTTTCGGCATTTGAACTCTGCTGTTGTCCATAGCTGGAAAAGACCTTTTACTATCCTGAAGGGACATTCTTTGTCTAATTTAATTCATATTTATAAAGCCTATATTTTATTATAAGGATAACAAATTAATAAATACTGACAACTGTAGCACTGTATTACTAAGCAGAAAAAACCCATAGATACAGCAGTAAGATATATGAAGGACTAAAACATAAGTAAATCCTACAGTTAAACAAATTAAGAGCCACTTATTCTACAGCTAAAGCTCCCCATTAAGTGTAGTCAATCTAAGGCTACTTTTGTTTTACCTAAGGGAACTCTTGCAGGGACAGCTCTGCGATCTATCCAGAAAGATACCCAGGAGAGCATGACCATCAGGGTAGCTGGGAAATAGGTTTGCAGGAGGAAGAAGAAGATGTGACGCCTCATTGTGAAGTTGATATAGAGGCGATTGTACCATCCTGTGTTAACGTAAAAGAACATCATTCATTTATGTCAAAACATTGTACATTTTCTTGCTGGTTTCTTTTCCCATCTTTTGCTTATTTTAGTGTTTCTTTCTATGATTATTCTCATATGAAACACTTACCTGTACTACTATAGAATGCTAGCCTGGTAGTGGTGTGAAACTCTTGTATAAGGAATTGTGATAGGGAAATCCTTTCATCTGTTTTTAAGGAGTCATTACCATTCTTCCAGTACAGCATGAGGTCATCTTCTGTGTAGGCATCTAAAAGAAAGGTTAAAGAAAATAGGGGCTAGATCATACCATTCTACAGCTAAGCTTCAGTGGCCTCATTCTTCAAGCTAGAGAGGTGCAATTCTGGAGCAATGATGAATAATAAGGTTCAATATATTGTGTGGATAAGCTGTGCTGTTTTGGGCATAGACTTAGATATTATATGGCTGCACTTTTCAGGTTGTATACTAGACGAGGGGTAACCAACCCTGGTCCTCAAGAGCTACCAACAGTGCATGTTTTCAGAATATCTTAACTAGAGCACAGGTGGACTATTTAGTGCCTCACTTTCAGTAATCGATCTTAAAAACATGTACTGCTGGAAACTCTTGAGGACCAGAGTTTGCTACCCCTGTACTAGAGGGTATGATTGCTTATGGCATATCTGTACACACACGCACTGCCATCCATACATTTTAATGCAACCTATCTCTGAATGTACAGGAAAATTAAGTAAAATTGCAATACTTTCTACTACACATTGTCAGTACCTAGTGTTAAACAAGGTGCAGAGGAAAGGACTGCCCCAAAACGCTCATACACTTCTCCACCCTTTCATTAGACAGAAGCCAATGTTTAGCCTAAGCAGCTTAGTAAAATGGCATTAAGCAGCTGCAGCACTAAAACATTGATTCCAGTTCCTTAGGCTAAGTTTCTAATGCAGTGCATTACTTGTATCCAGCACAGGAAACCTGATATACTAAGAAGAGTTGAAAGAATTCTGGAGCAACCAGCTACACCTGAGGGGATACAAAAATATCCCCAAATTCCTATTAATTTAAATTGGGCTTTTAAGCCTCAATACTATTACCAGTGCTTAAAAAAAAAAAAACAGGCGTGTTTTTTAAGCCAGATTTTAGTATCCTATTACCCTAGTTGTGAAAACAAAATCAGCGGTAATTATATGCACCGCCAGTCAAAAAAAAGCCCATAGGAAACAACTAAAAACAACGTGCAAGTAGCATTCTATTACCCTCGTTCAGTATTACCGCATGTTTTGTGGTTACACTTTCAGTCGATAATCCTGCGCCTCAGACTTGAGGTTTAAAAGCCACAACAACAGTTTCAGAATCATCATTGTTCGAACAAAAGCAGTGCAAATTACAGTATACATCATAGAAATCTGACATAGAGTGCCCCCCTTCGACATATAAACCATCCCTTTAAAATTCGACTTATAGTGCTTTCTATCACCATTTTAATTCAACAAATATTGTTCCCATTTGACATTTTAACCCCACCTTTGAAATTCGACTTATAGTGCTTTCTTTTACCATTTTAATTCCACAAATATTGTTCACATTCAACATTTTAACCCCCCCCTTTGACATTCGACTTATATTGCTCCCATGATTTTATTTCTTCATTTAAATTTGACATTGTTTCTTCTCCAATTTTTTCTGACATGCCCTCATTGTATATGTATTGTATAATTAACCCTATGTGTACCAGAGATGTAGCAACGCATTGCAATGCGTTTGCTACCCTTCTGGTACTGAAAGAGTTGTTAGGCAAGGTATGCGGCTGCTTACCTTGCCTATATATGTGAAATAAACATTATTTGTTATTATATTTTTTATTGTATGTAAAAAAAATAGTTCAGACCTCAAGGAGGTCATAAGGACTCCTCCTGACACCCCTCTAGCATTGATCACCTATCCAGTAGGATAGGTGATCAATGCAGGACAGGTGATCCATGCTGGGGGGGGTATCAGGGAGGTCTGAAAGCAATGTATATTTTAAAAAAAGCGCATATAACCTATGTTAAACATAGGTTATAGGTGCTTAATTAAAAAAGCCACATATGTCGCCCCATGGATCACCTATCCAGCAGGATTGGTGATCCATGCTAGGGGGGTGTCAGGAGGGAACATCGAGATCTGAACAATATATTTAAAACAAATATAACAATAATAATAATAAGAAAGGCCATATAACACGTTACACATATGTTATATGGGCTTTAGTGAAAATATCAGCAATTGTAGCCTGCATTGATCACCTATCCTACTGGATAGGGGATCAATGCAAAGGGGTGTGTACAGAGCGGGTAGTCAGCCAGAGCCAATGGTCAATACCAAGTGGATAGTCAGACAAGCCAGGGGTCAATGCCAGAGCGGGTGGTCAGCCAGAGCCAATGGTCAATACCAAGCGGATAGTCAGACAAGCCAGGGGTCAATGCCAGAGCGGGTAGTCAGCCAGAGCCGATGGTCAATACCAAGAGGATGTTCAGACAAGCCAGGAGTAAATGCCAGAGTGGGTAGTCAGCAAAACCCGAAGGTCCAATACCCAACAGGTAGTCAGACAAGCCACAACACTGGACACCGGTGAGACAGATAGACAAGCCAAGGATCATTCATGGACACAACTAAACAGGACTGCACTGGAACACCACGAAAGGGCATCTGGTATAGTGTCCAGGCAGTTTAAATACTATTCCCCCACCCCTAGGAGGTGGAGCACTAAATGGCCCGTCCCTTTAAGAGTCAGGACGCAACTTTACTAGAGGGAATCTCAGTGACGCGCGCCCGGCTCTGCTGGCCGGAAAAGGCAGTTACCAGACACGGCAGGAGCCGCAAGGGGCAGAAGAGAGGAGACCGGCCGCCCAGACGAGTACCAAGCACCAAGCTCCAAGCACCGGAGCAACCAGCTCCCCTCAGAACAAAGGTAAGCACGAGCGCTTACAGGGTGTCAGGAGGGGTCCTAATGCCCCCCTTGAGGTCTGAACTATTCTTTTACATACAATAAAAAAATACTAAAAAATATTTATTTCACATATACAAGCAAGGTATGCAGCCACATACCTTGCCTATTAACCTTTCAGTACCTGAGGGGTAGCAAACACATTGCAATGCATTGCTACCTCTTTGGTATTCTTCGGGTTAATTATACAATACATAAACAACCAGGGCATATCAAAAAAATTGGAGAAAAAACAATGTCGAATTTAAATGGAGAAAGAAAGTCATGGGAGCACTATAAGTCGAATTTCAAAGGTGCGAGGTTTAAAATGTTGAATGTGAACAATATTTGTCGAATTACAATCGTGAAAGTAAGCACTATAATTTCAAAGAGGGGGTTAATATGTTGAAAGGGGGCACTCTAGGTAGGATTTCGATACTGTGGGGAACACATCTAATGCTAAACTTGACCTTTCTGTCATCAAACATAAGCCTATTTCCTTGGACTTTGACATTTACCGTGTTTTTAGGTGGCCGTTGAATAGAAGCAGACAGCACCATTTTTGTCAGTATGTAGAAATTTGCTGTCTATGCCGGTTTTGTTTTACCGTGGTTCTTCAATACAATACCAGTAAAACACATGTTAATGCCTTGAATGTTAAATATGTCACCAATGCATTATTTCACTTTTGAATCAAACAGAATTTTTATTTGATTCCTATGGTGGAGTTTGTTTGCTCCAGAATGTATCCAGTTGTCCACTGAGACTTATAATGTGGGTTTGCTTAAAATTCTGGAAAAATTGCTTACAAAGTCAATTATTATTAGTTTACCAAAAGCTGACATGGGCAGCAAAGGAATAAAAATGTCTAGATAAGGGGCTAGTGACATATGTACAGCGTACTCTTTCAATGGGTATTCAAATTACAATGTGAGAGAGCACACATCTAGGTGCGAGACAATCACAAGAGCCCTCCCACCTCAAATATACAGTGGTTAAAAAACCTAAACCTTGTATTACTGCACAATTGTTTTCTATATAGTGCTTCTGTTGTAGTGGGCTTAAAGAGAAGTCCCTGATCCCTGCCATCTTTCCAGCATGTGATCTATTCCTGTCCCATTCCTGGTCCCATGCTCACTGACATAGCAAAATAAGTTTAGGATATCACCCAAAACTGCTGTGTCAGTGCATTTGTGACTGGGGATTGATCACATACCAGGAACATGGTATGCACCAGGGATTTTAGATCTGCCACACTACAGACAGGGCCAATTCTAGGGTTTCCTGGCCAAGTATGAAATAATTTGCAGCGATGTGTTTTTTTGGGAGAAAAAAAGCAAAAACAAACTATACAACATCTATTTTGCTATTTATTTAATTTATAACACATCTATCTATCTATCTATCTATCTATCTATCTATCTATCTATCTATCTATCTATCTGTCTATCATATGTATATTTATAGAAATAACTTGTTTAATTGAGTCATACAAGAGTTACAGTGTTGCAAACAATATAATGCATCAACAGCATCACATAAGTCCAAGGAAATATGTTTCTGTTATTAAATAGCTATACTTGTAAGAAGGACGCCTATGCCTACCTAGGTAAGTTCTTCTGTTATACACAGTAATTATACAGATATTCCTGACCGCTCTATGTCATATACAATCACACACAAAGTCTTTCTCTCTCTTTCTCTCTCTCACACACACACACATATGCCCACAAGCACACTCTCATACACCTTCACCCACATGTATACACACATAAGCACACTCACTCTCATGCACATGCGCACACACACACACACATATAATCCCATCCCCAAACAAACATTCTACACCCCCCATCAAAACACGCACACACACAATTTCATGATACCAGCAATGAAATATACCATTACATGAGACAAGAGTGGCAATTACCATTATAGCAGATCAGCAGGGAAATACACCCTTACATGAGTTCAACAGATCAATGTACCATGACAAGACAAAACAATGATATACACCATTACATGAAACTGTTAGCTGAACCACCATCAGTCTTTTTAATTTCTCCTCTGGTCTTTTAGCCCCTCTTTTCTCCACTAGTTTTTCTTCCCCTTTATATCCCCCAGCCTTTCCTACTTTATATCCCTATCTTTTCCTCTCTCTTCTCCAGGTTGTCTTGTCTCTTTTGCCCATTTTTTTCTTCCACCCCCAGTTTTCTTCTCTCTCTTCCCCAATCTTCTGCAGCCCCCCTTCGCTCTCCCCAGTTTCTTCCATCTCGCTCCTCTTTTTGACCCCTCTCACCCCAGGTCCACCCTTTTCCTCCACCAGCTCTCCTCAGACTCACTTTCCTCTACACTTTTTGTGTCCCTTTCTCCCTCCATCACTCTTCTTTCACTGGTATCTCCATGATGAACTATGTCTGACACCTCAGCTGTATTCCACAGGCCACTCACAGGAGACACACACACACCCATATATATACACCTTGTCCCACTGGTAATCACAGAACTAAAACTTCTCTGTCTGATGCCCCAGCCTTGTTCTTTTATCCACTGATAATAACTGAACCACATATTCCTGTCTTTAAGTGTCCATACCACTCCCTTTCCCCATCCCCCCACTCCACCAATCCCCCCATCACTGACCCCTCTCTCCACCACTCGCCCCCCACTCTCACTCAGTTTTTCCTCTCTTTCTCTCATGCAAGTCTTCTCCCTTCTATCCCCCAGTATCGTACACCCTCTTCCTCTCTCCCAGTCTACCCCCTCTCTCCCAGTCTACCCCCCTCTCTCCCAGTCTAACCCCTCTCTCTCAGTCTAACCCCTTTCTCACAGTTATCCCCCTTCTCGATCCCCCAGTGTTTTGACCTTTCTCTTTCTGTCTTCTAGACTTTTAACCTCTTTTGCTCCCCAGTCATTCAGCCCCATTGTCTCCCCCAGTCTTTCAACCCCTTTCTTCCTCCTCCATTTTCTCCCTCTCTTTTTCTGTTTTCTCCTTGACGCCCCCCATTCGTCCCTCTCTTTCCTGAGGCTCCTCCCGGCTTGCATAGTTTTATTGGCACAGGAGGAGGCCTCATCCCTGGTTTACAAGCAACATTTGGAACAAGAGGTCTGTACTCCCTTTGATGCAGACCTCTATATCCAGCTCCCCTGCAGTTCTCGCAAGGCCCAATAATATAGAGCACCTAGATATGAAGTTATATCCTTGCTCTCTGCATTATTTCACTGCAGTACTATGGCCCAGAGTTAGTTTCCAGCTTTGGAGTATTTTCTAGCCATTTAGGATTTTGAAACTTTTACTTTATCCCCTATGGTGCGGTTGTTTTGCCACAGAGCTGCACCTCTTTAGTTTCCTGAATATGACCCTTTGAGCATAGGAGTTGGGGTGTTTATCACACTGGAGAAGTTATCTCCTTGTATTACACCTTTATCACATGTTAAAGCATATCCCCCTTGATACCTTTATGTGTAGTAATTCACCACTTGGGTCCAGTATTATACAGGAAGAAGCTGAATACTTACAGCTTTCTATCTCCAAGGAACAGGACTGCGTGTCTAGTGGAAAACGACTGAAGTCCATATTGCACATGGCTGTCACTGTCACCCTGAATCAGAAGAAAACAGTGGATGTTTTAAACACGTGCTTAAAAATATATCATTCCCAGCTGAACTTATTTACAGATTATTTGAATTTTTTTTTTTTTAATTTTCAATGCTTTATTGAAGCTTGACATATTAAACACAAAACAGGTTTGATGCATAAGATATACAAGCATCGCACACAGTAAATGATGAATGTAACATTAATTACCATACTATATAGACATGAAGCAAACAAAAATATCATCATCTGATAAGCTGTCTGTCTCGAGGAGCGCTAAATAGGCCATATAGTACTAAAGGAATAGAAGATAACAGCATAATAAGTAAGAAAATAGAGGCAGCTTCAAAAACATGGAGAAGGAAGTATCAGATAAGAGGAGCAGAGAGAAGCTGGAAGGATTGAGGGGAAAGGAAAAAGTGGACAGATGTGTAAGATACACAAATTGACTTCTATTGTAATATACAATGTATATTAATCAAGCATTAATTACCAAACTGCACAGGCAGTAATATAGCTGAAACAGCATCATTAAATAACCTCTATAACTGTAGACATGCTGAATCTTCAGCCAGATAATGCTAAAATAGCAGGTATTGAAAAAATGTACATAGCAAAAGCCAGCTACATAAAAGGACAGAAAATTCAGACAGCCAAAGACAGAAAGAAGGGAGTGACAGGTGAGAAAATCAAAGAAAAACTAATGAAAGTTACCGGACAAAGTCCACGTAGAGAGAAAGGAGGAAAAAGGGAAAGATGATAAAGAACAGCATAGCGTGAACTGAGTGACATGGGTCTAAACCCAGCACCCAGTTGGACTAGCACGCAGTGGACCTCAAAGGGGTCCCGGGGGTGGATAATGAACTAAGGACAAATATAATTGGACCAGATGCACATAATAACCAGAACTCCAGGTATACCTGAAATATAACATAGAACTAACATAGGTGGAGTGGAAATGCACACAATAACGAATAGGATAGGTGCAGAAATAACATCAGGCCCTGAGTGGATATTAAATAGTAGGTTTAACATTTGCAAAATGAACAACTTCACCCGACCGCAGTAATAGCAACTAACCATCCCCAGACCTGCAATATAACTCATTCCCCAGATCAAGCCCCAAACATTAATCAAAATTACCAGCGATTCATATGAAAAATGTCGGAATTCACAGTGCAACCCCCCAGGCCCTAGAGGGACAGCCTACGACCGCCTGGTAAATACAAAGTGTCCAGGGGAGAGTCCAATTCTAAATTCGGAGGGGAAAGTCCTACGATCAGGCAAAAGTCCTAGGCACCAGAGCCATACGGAGCAGGAGAGGTCCACTACAACGATTCTACTGCAGAAAACAGAAGTCACCACCTGTTCTCGCCACTCTCCTGAATCCAGAACAAGAAGAGTGGGAGACCATAAGGGGCCTCCGGTCATCCAACAGGCCAAAAATTCCAGTATCCCAAGGAGAGTCAATCTTTCCAATCATGAAAACCTCTAAAGTAAAGAGCAACAAGGCAGGCATCTTCATCCGCTGCATATTCGCACAGCGTGATTTCTCAGGAGTGACCTTCAAATGTAATGCGACAACAAACGGAGGCAAACTGCTAGCACGGTAGGTATTCTTCCAGCTTTTTCCAGCAGGCACCACTCTATAATCCACATGGTCTTCCATGAGCTCGCCAGTGGAAAGCAGAATTACAGGCTCAGGTGCTCGTTCACGAGTCGCGGGGCATGATCTCCAGCAGCAAGCGTAGCAAGCAAGGCCCATGCTACACTACAGCATCACACAGGGTAGCAACCTCTGCTTGAAGCACCATCCGAATTTCGTCTACCAGAGCTGCAAAGTCATCTTTAGTCGAGAGGTGAGCGATATCTATCCTCACGAGAGGCACTACAAGTTCCATAATTGCCAACTATATCATCGTAGGAGTAGAAGGCCCGAATCAAGTAACTTAGTCAGAGCAGCTACTGTCTCCCGTAATTAAAACTCTAAGCATAGGGAAAGCTTCAAAACAACTCTAGGTTAGTTCCCTTATAAAACAAGTTGTAGAAAACCTGAAAAAGGTCTCTTAAATAATACATTTTAGCTGTTCTACCATGGAGCTCAGAAAAACACGTCCAGCCTCAGAGACAGCTCGCCCCGCCCCCCCTTATTTCAATTTTTTAATAATAAGTTTTGGTCAGAAACTAATCTTTTCATCAGACAGCATAAAAACAGAGAGAAGAACATGCACTACTTTTGTGTAGTCTTATATTATCTGTCCTGTACCTACACCGTTTTAACCATTTGAATTTCAGGGGCTGTGCAACAATTCACTGCAAAGCACTCTGTTACACACTTCAGTGTTCGATTTCAGAGGTAGACTGTCACCAATTTTTATAGGCAAACACCCACTTCATCCACTGCAATTGTCTGGCAGTTAGCAGCCTTAATGGCTGTGATGTTACAGAGATGCCACCAGGAGTCACCTGACTACTGCCTCGATTCATACAAGAGACCTCTGGTAGTAATCACTGTGGTGGATGAAGCAATTAACTCCTTGAGGATCAGAGGTGTGCAGTAATTAAAACAATGCATTGCACACACCTGTAGTCCTCAATGGATTAATATAAAATATGCCCTGTAGGGGCTCCCAACCCTACCGTTTCTAGTTTTCGCATTACAATAGCACTCTTAGTAAATGTCTGAGAAGTGAGAGTGTTTTATTCTCTTTTAATTGGTCTGAGATAAGGTATCAGCCTTTTGAATGAAAGAGCAGTGGGCATTATTCTCAACACATTACCAGTAGCTGTCCACAATTAATCAAATTGTGTCTTTATATATGCATGTGTCTACACATGCATTAACATGCAGGCTGAGGGTTAGATTTTAGGGATTGAATACATAATTATTTTATGAATGCTAGCTATAAGGACATGATATTTAAAATTATATATTCAACTTTAATTTTTTTGTGTTGATATTTCCTTATGGGTGAGTTTTTATTGAAGTTTATGCTGGACACCAAAATGTACTATTTCCAAATGTACATATGCACAGGTTTAAAAAAATGATCTCTTGCCCCTTATTTTGGCAAAAAGGGACATTTCAACCCCTTATTAAATATCTGCCATCGCTTGCTTTTCAGGCTTGTACCCCTATAGCGTCCAGATGTCAGAATGTTACAGCGGTAAGGTGAGGTTCCAACAGGAAGTTGTGATTGTATTGGCACCCAGAAGACAAGATATGACATTGCAGCCCTTGCTCTCTATGTGCCTAGAGGGAATAAGCTGCACCACACCGACGAGGCCCACATATGCCGAAAAGTACGTCTGTGACTTTGCTGATTCTCTTGTGCAGAGAGGATTTGCCTGACATTTTGGAGCTGGACTGTTTGAGGGCGGGACAGTCTGATGTGAATATGGACATTTCCTCTCTGCAATGGCACATATGAGTGAAAAACATGATTTGTAGCACCTCTGAGAGGCCATGAAACACTTTATTTTGTTCATCCTCAGTGAATGCTCATCACAATATTTCTGTTTGTCTCACTAAGTTGGAAGGGTATTCCAGACATGGGGCCTTGCTCTCTATGTGCGTAGAGTAGGGATGGCTGAAAAATGTAGCCTCAAACTGAGATTGATAAATAATGGCACTTCCCGCTTGGTGAATAATTTCCTGAGAAAAGTGCTGATTTTCTGCTTTTTCTGTCTAGCTCATTGGCTTTAACATTTTTTCATAAATGTCATGGTGTCTGTGTTTCATGTGTGATATCAGGGTGCTTGTACCAAGGTGTGTTCCCTCCTTTCCTCTTCTCACTGATTTTTCACAAAATTGTGCACATTGCCTTTGGTTATGACTGCACTGTGCCTGCCCCAAGAGATAAATAGTCCCACTCCCATGACTTCATGGGGAAAGGAAGAGGTGGAGAAAAATGGCCTCTTTCTTCTTGTCCTTCACATTCCCCTTCACTGTCTGTGGCAGAGGATAATGTTGCTGCTGCTGCTGCTGCTGCTACTGCCTCAGATTCAGAACTGCAGCTAGGACCAGTACTATTGCTGGTGCTGGCAAGTGGAACCTGTCCTAGTCCTGCATCACTTGTTGACCCCATTCCCACTGTGTCCATGGTGGCCTGTGGCACACTAGCTTGCTCCTCAGCATCCTGCTGCCCTTGCAACTCAGCAGCAGCAGGAATTAGAGCAGCTGCAAGTTCCTCAGATTCCAAAATCTCACTGCTAGTGGTGGTGGTGGTGGTGGTGATGCCCATCCTCATCCCTGTCTCCCATTCCTTCTCAGTTTCTGCTAAAAAGACCATCAATGTCTATTCCACCCCAGCTTCTCCAGCATCATCATCACTACCACCACTACTCCCTACATGCCCCTGCTCTATTACAGACACCTCACTGCTGCTAGGAGGAGGTGATGAGCAATGTGACAGAGGATCCCCTAATGTCATACTTGGCATTTCTTTTTTACCTGAAGGAGGCAGACTGGCAGCAGTAGCAGCAGACACAGGCAGCTGATCTGTGCTCCTGCTGGTGGTGGTGGTATTAATTGTGTGCCTGCCCTCCCCCAACAACAGTTCTGGCCTCTTAGTCTTCGGGATCCTGTTCCACCTAGACACTTTAGTGAAGGGAAGGGGATGACTCCCAGGGTCAGAGGAATGGTGTGGGCTCCCTTGACTACTAGTCTGGATGCTCTCAAATGTTTCCCCTACCACTATGGCTGCTTCACCATAACTACTAATACTACTAACACCAACCACATTAAGTTCAGCCGCAGATTCTTCTTTCTTTCAATTCGAGCCATCACATTTGGATAGCTGAATATCTTCAGGGACTGATGGAATAAAAGTTAATATGATACAGAACTGTGCCAATGTACTGAACTTACTACATAGTAAGGTGAATGTATGACACCACTTGTGCAGCTCTTGGACATAAACATAATCATGTTTTTGCATTCCTCCACTGCCCTTCCCTTGATGAAACTGGCATAAATGGGAGACTTTTCAAATAAGAACAGCTGGCACAGTTCTCATGTAAGCCAAAAGCACCACTGGGGACAAATAAACCCCATTGATTTGATTGACAATAAGTTCGAAGTCAATCTGTCAATGGAGTGTTAATCATAAGCTAGGTTAGGATAGTGAGGAGTGGTTAAGGGTTTCATTATGCAAATGGTAATTAATCTCTCAATTGCCAGTGAAGCTGGAACCAAGCAAATCTGGCAACAGACGGTTCACCTAGGGGCCTTTGGGGGGAGATTTTCAGCTTATTCAGGCTTCTCTAAGGAAGCTTTTCAGAGTGTAAAGAAGGCTCATTCTAGTATCAAACTTCCAATATGCCTGGCAATGCAACAGCTTGATGTGCTATTTGGGAAAATCTCACAAACTGAAACATCAAGAGCCAAATTCATCTCTAAATTCATTGTACAATTTGTGACCATACAATATTTTTATAAGTTTTCCAAGTCAATAAAAGAGTTTTTTTCTTTTTTTTGGGGTACACTTTCCTATAAAAGAAAGAAAAATAAGTAAACGTAGTTACCTTAGACTGTATAGGACTTTCCCATCAGGCTGCACTCTCAGCATAATATTATCTGTGGTCGTATCATGGATAAATGATCTCTTGGAATGGACAAAGAACATGTCAGGAACCCAAATCTTTTTCACCAGTCTCCCATCAAAGGTCATACTCTGATTGTTGCTGCTGGGAAAGGACAACCTTTCATCCTTCCAATAGTGTCTGAGATACAAAGTCATAGTGAAGTCCTGAAATAATATATATTCATTTTATAAATATAGATGAGCAGACATACTTTCTTGCATGTGGATTTGTAATACTACACTTGTGTCTGATAGAAAATGCTGTAATAGGAGGTTATGTAGAGTGAAATGTTGATTACCATCTTGTTCCTGGAGAAAAGCCCATTGGTTATAGGTGGCAATACTATAACCAAGACACTAAATTCATGTCACATTGGGGCATATGTAAAATTACAAAAGTGGATTAATTCTGAAGTAACCAGTTATACTTGATATAACACACAATTCTATTTTTTCGTACAAACATTCTTGGCACAAGAAATGTGGAAGCATATATACAGAAGAAACAAGAAGCAATTCTAGGGGAAATCAACTGCACAAAAGGGGAGAACAATAATTCCCAAACTTCCATTAAGTTAAAAGCAAATTGGAAGCCTCTAGTACTGAAGCGGTTTAAATCAATGGGAAGTTTTTATAGGGTGCCACTGGTTTGCTCAAGAATTGCACTGCTTTTCTCATATGCATAATGCCCATATTGTAGACAATAGATTGTTACATTGTTAACAGTCACACAGCAATGTACAACAGGGCTGAGCACCCTGAAGACCTCCAGCTGTTAAGGAATGCAAATCCCATCATCCCCAGCCAGCCACTGGCTGTCTTGTGAGGATGAGAATATAAGTCATAAACAGCTGTATGGCATCAGGTTTCTCACCCATAGCTTAGATATTCACCAGACAACCTGCAACTCCCATCATTCTCATATGGCCATTGGCCAACTGAAAATGGTGGGAAATGATGTCCAGTCCTGGCTTAGAGGGAACACTGGCTCTGAGCAGATCATAAAGTTCATGGCGCCACTGCACTGGTGACCCATCTCATTGAGCTGAATTTGGACTCGGAAAACAAGTACTTTTCTCAGCACATCTTGCCTCATCCCTTATCATTTAAGGGACATAGGTGGAGATTTCTAAAAACTATTTTTAGTTATTTTGAAAGAATTTTCATTAAATCATCATAATAGATGGTAAATGAGTAAGGACACCATTATAAATATGGTATTATTTTGCAAATTAAAACAATAATTAGCTCCTACAGGGGGAGTGTTCTTGTTTGTTTTTGTGAACAGATCCATAAAATGTCCTTATTCCTTATTATGAATGTTGGTATTTATTAAGTATTCTAGTTACATTTATAAATGTGGTGACCGTAAAAAATAAGAACAAGTCAGACACGGCCTTAAATATTTGCAAAAAATTCAGTCTCTAAATTGTCGCAATTAGTGACATTTCTTTATAAATACTCTGAGCCACTTTTTGCAAACTTCCTTACTCATTTTCTTAAAAAACGTACTACAGGGCGTTATGTCCTCCTAAACTGCTAATTACCAGAGACAATCTTAACCCCTTAAGGACCAGCGGTCCCGGGGTGTCTGGTCCTTTAAGGACCAGATAGGAAACTTTGACGTGTCGTCCCATGTGACTGATCACGTGGGGTGGCACGCCGAATGGGGGGGACTGATAGAGATCACTCCGGTCTTGGAGCGATCAACTTCAGTCCCCGTTATTACTCACCGCGCTCCTACAGGAGCGTGGTGAGTAAAAGTACGTGACGTGCCAGGACCGTCAATGGTCCTTAAGTGCCGGACCAGCATGGCGGTCCTGCCATGTCAATAGCCCTTAAGGGGTTAAAGCTATTTCAATGCTTCTTAAGTCCACTTTTATAAATCTCGCCCTCAGTTCTTAAGAACAGATTACTCAAGTGTTAATATTCTGGAGAAAATATTTTCTCTAAAATTTTGTATTTAGGGGTTTGTGTTTTTCTATATGAATTTGTTGTTCCGGTATTTTTGCTCCCACTAGCTCATGGAAACACAACTACATAGCAGTAATACTTTCACAACTGGCATTTGTTTCTTTTTAAATGTTATACTTAAGTTTAGTGCCAGAATTACATTATTTCTCATTACTCCATTTTTATAAATATCCTCCCTATATATGAAATTACACTATAGGGGGATAGTAATACTTAATATGTAAAATCCCCCTGAGTAAAATAAGGGTACTCCCACTGCTAAAAAACATTTTATTCAAAAAATCTTACAGCTCATACTTGAATTATTTAGGTGCAGTATCCCAGTGACCTGAAATTGTACAGAGCTGTCCATAGGATGGTGTAGCAATAGAGCCACTGAAATAGTGCACCCATATTGGTGGCTGAATAACCTTTCCAAGCTCTGAGAGAGAGAGAGAGAGAGAGAGAGAGAGAGAGAGAGAGAGAGAGAGTGTGTGTGTGTGTGTGTGTGTGTGTGTGTGTGTGTGTGTGTGTGTGTGTGTGTGTGTGTTGCTTTAACCCTTTGAGTGCCAGAGGGGTACAGAAGGCATTGCTTTGCAATGCATTATGCACCCCTCTGGCACTCAAGGGGTTAAAGTAAAAATAAATTAATAGACTAATATTAATTAATACATTCATACAAATTCAAAATGTGACTGAATGGGTCGTATATAATAGGTTAGGATTACATGAATGGCTCTGTGATATACATATAACAGGTAATACTGCCTTCTCATTGGTAGTGAAAATTAAATGGAAATTTCCTCTACCCTGATATACTTCTCTCGCCCTATTGCAAAAGCGTATACCAAGACTGATAGTGAGGTGTTCAAGCATTGTTATAGAAAAAGCAAAATGTGTAATAGTGTAAAAATCAATATTCACTGTAAGGAGAAGTCCACCTGAATTTCCTTATTATTAAAGGATCAGTCATTTTTTATTATGGAAAAACACTGTAGTGCTTTTCCTACAGGGTACTGAAATTTCTGATTGCTAACAAGAACAGTCTGAGCTGTAATAGCTTTTATATGAAGTACATCACAAGAAGACAAATGGAAGGGAGCGCTTAACGGATCCGCTAAACGAACAACAGCCGGTTATCAGGACTTTGCTAAAACATCAAAGTTTTATTTGTACAAAAATAAAAAAACAATCCATACATAATAGTTGGAGATAGTGTAAGGATAGCCAAATCACATAACCTGCCTTACTAGTTTCATAAATGGTTTTACTTAATCATAGACTGGGTGAAGTATGCTGGGTAACACCTTAAGGCGAGTTGTGTGATTTGATTATCCTTACACTATGTCCAGCCATTATGTATGGATTGTTTTTTATTTTTACACAACTAAAACTTTAATGTTTTAACAAACTCCTGATGACTGGCTGTTGTTCGTTTGGCGGATCCGTTGAGTGCGCCATTCCAGTTGTCTTCTTGTCTGTTGAAACCTCTGTCAAGGTTGTTGGGGGCTGCTCCGGATCTGCAAAGCCCTATGGGTTTGGTGAGTGAATTGACTTCTCATTTATATATACCTGACGATTTGTAGCAATCCAGGTTATTTCTTTTATCTGTTCTAGTAGATCACAGCAGTGGAAATACCATTGTTGTACTCAACAAAGAAAGCCCTAAATATATGTGTTTTGTTTCATAATAAAAGTTTACTGTACTTAATAAAAAAGAGTCCATTCAGAACAGTATGATAGACAGATTTTACAGGGAAAGTAGTTCCAAATGTATTTTTTGAGAGAAAACTATACTCCAAAATAAAATTATGGTTAATTTACCTCAGTGTGGTAAATTATGTTCTTTATTAAATCCCTATAGTTGTCATTATTGGAAGATGTTGGCTCAGATTCACTTAACCACTCATGTGCTTCTATTTATCCTATTCTCTCTGCAGACTGCCAAGTGAACCATGCATTACCTCAGCCTTATAAAGTAAGCTTTGCCCCTTAGAATACTAAAGGGGTGCGCAACACATTGGGATAACTGTTTCCTTGGTGTCTTTAGTGTTGGGAGCTGGCACTTTATAAATAATAAAACAAAATCAATGCTGCGCTAATACAACAAACATATACTTGTGACTTCAATAGACAAACATGACCTGAGAAAGTCTCTGATTTTCTTTAATCCTTGCCGCCACTCTCCTCTAGACCTCCGGAAAAAAGTCCTCATGAGAGTGGAGGCAACTATTAAAGGCATATTTGAAGCTAACTTATAGTATATGCACCCTCTCTTTTTCCTTGTCTTTATAAACACCCTTCCCATTTGCTAAAACTAGAAATGTAGCAAAATACTGCTTGATTACAGGTTTACAGGATATATGTATTATAGGCCCTGCATTCTTATTTTTCTGCTGTCTACTGGGACCCATTAGTAGGAGGAGTGTACTATTCTATTCTTTATTAAAATAGGTGCTGGAACCGATTTCTTAGCCCTTCAATTGCCTAACACCAATTTACTATGCAACTTCTCCAATATTCAGTGGGATAAAAAGCTAGATATAAAAATCCCATTTAAATCAATGGAAATGTTCATGTGGTGAAATTGGATTGCCCTGGATTGGCACCTCTTTAGCTTGCTGAATCTCTCCCATATCAACTCAAACATCCATTACTATAAAGTATAGCCCATCATGTGACTTACCATGTCTACCTCAGAAATACTGTCTAAGCTTTCCACTTGGACATCTACCCCAACAGGAATGGCTGGACCTGGAATTAAACAAGCAAAAATATATTTATTTTTATAAGCAAATGCTGTAGATATTGTGTACCTGCTAGTATAATAACAGTTTTATTAACATCATCATCTAAGTCTTAGGGCTTAATTCAGAAAGAAAAGAGCATCAGTTAAAGAGCATACCGATTTAATTGTAGGGGACATAAAAATCCCCAATATCCCCTCTGATTTAAATGGGTCTTTTAACCCCCTGAAGTCTTCAAAACATTCCAAACCAATGGGAGTTATCATTTTCCTTTTTTGTGTGTCTAGGGCTAGATTCTATTGCGGGTACTAAATGTTAACACCCGTTTTAGCAAACATTTTCCTATTGAAGTCTATGGGGAAAAGTGGAGATAAATGCAGTGATAACAATAGCACCTGCAATAGAATCTAGCCCCTAGTTGGCTTGCTCCAGAATTGCTCATCTTTTTCTTTCTGCATATGGACTTTAATCCTTAGACTGCCAAATGTTTGTTCAGCGTCTTTCTTCACAATGCAATGGACACCCCATTGACACACAAAGTGTTAACCCCTTAGTGACTGGCCACACACGCGGCTGTCACTTAACGCCCGGCTAAGAATTTTTTTTTTTTAATTATTCCGGAGTCCCCAAACTGCAGTATAATTATGTATAGTGTTACAGATTTTAGCATGCACTGCATAAGTGAAACAAATAATTGAGTATTTGTGTGTGTATATATATATATATATATATATATATATATATATATATATATATAGATGGATTTTAATATACCCAAGGTCTCTGCAAACCCACACCGGTCATTACTTTTATTTTAGTCAAGAAATAGAATTCAGTATCTATAATCCTAAATATTCTAGGTATTCATTTTGGGGGTGAGGATATGGCACATGTGCTGTTTAGGGTAATATATTATATCTGAGCGTAGATCAGGTATGACATTCTTAAAAACACCCAGGCAATACTCATGCCAATGACAGATGCCTTTGAAAAATACTACAGCCTAGCTGATTATTTCTCTGCACTAGTATAGAGAAATGTTTTGCCACTTGTGCCCACGGATTATATAGCAGGAGTGGGACAACTGATCTGTGACCAGGTAACTCCTGATGATCTACAGAAGTCATTAGGATATAAATCATCTTCCCTGCTTCATAGACAGTGGGTGCAGTCAATATTATCACAAGAGTTCCTATCATGTTAATAAAAAGGCTTTCACTGAAGCATCTCAGTACCATTGAAATGAATAGATAAAAGGTATAATTAACCCTTTGAGTGCCAGAGGGATATGGAATGCATTGCTTTGTTGCATTGTTAAGGTTTTAATGCCAACAATCCCTGAATATCTCCCTTATAGACGGGGAGATATAACCTTTCAGAATGAATGAACCCCTGATTGATTCACCTGTATTCCTATGAGGAGATCCAGAAATCCTACATTGTTTGGGGGCTGAGGACAGCATGCACAGGAAATAGGAGTCATTTAACACCAATATTGTGTATCTTATTAGCACATGGTGTTAACCCTTTGAGTGTCATAAACAGGGACGGATTTACCAAGAGGCCGACTATGCATTGGCCTAGGGCGCTGAATTTTCTGGGGTGCCCAGCAGTGGCCCAGTCACACCCCCTTTTTAAAAACTTTTTATTATTATTTGTTTTATTTTGCTGTGCTGATGCCGCTGCGGACTGCGGTACAAGGGGTAAAGTCTGCCATGCCAGAGTGGGTGGTGGTGCCTCTTGTGCCACCCAACCCACGCCCTGTTACGCACTTCACTAACTTGTTCCTGCCAGCCAGCATGTCTACTCCCCACGCCCCAGCTGCATTAGAGGCATTGCGGCTGGGTGGAAGTGACGCCGGCACATCGCGTGACGTCAGCATTGTGAACGATGTTGGCGTTATGAACTACGACGTGACTGCGCGGGCTATCTAAGGATAGGGTTTCCACCTTTTCTTAAAAAAATACCGGCCATGGCATTCTCTCCATAGACTTAACATTGGACAGAAGCCAATTTTTTACCGGTCTGCCGATAAAATACCGGCTGGGTGGCAACCCTATCTAAGGATGGTTCCACTGCAATTTTGTGGAGTACTCCTTTATCCAGTGGGCAAGGAGATCTCCATCGTCAAGCTACTGTGTAAGTCATTTAGGGATCACATGAGAACGGATGACGATGAAGTGGTTGGGTAAAAGAGACCTAAGGTGGGTAGGAGTATGACGTGTAAAAAGGACAAGAAACAGTGGTGAAGTCCTACTATGGTGGTATTGTTGCACTCAAGACCAGAGGCGTAACTAGAAGCCACTGGGCCCTGGTGCAAGAATTGCCATGGGCCCCCCCGACCACATTGGCCCCCTTCATCTCCATATTGCCCCTTCCACAATGCCCCCTTCATCTCCACAATGCCCCCCTTCATCTCCACATTACCCCTTCCACAATGCCCCCTTTATCTCCACAATGCCCCCCTTCATCTCCACATTGCCCCTTCCACAATGCCCCCTTCATCTCCACAATGTCCCCCCTTCATCTCCACAATGCCCCTTCCACAATGCCCTCTTCATCTCCACAATGCCCTCCTTCATCTTCACATTGCCCCTTCCACAATGCCCCCTTCATCTCCACAATGCCCCTTCCACAATGCCCCCTTCATCTTCACAATGCCCCCCCTTCATCTCCACAATGCCCCCCTTCATCTCCACAATGCCCCCATCTTCACATTGCCCCTACCTCCAGTCCTGGTGGTCTAGCGGCGTGGCTTTAGGCTTAACAGATCTGTGCCTCCTTCGGCACAGATCTCTTGAACTGAAGCTCCCGCATGCCGCTCTAGTAATGCAGAGGCTGGGAGATGATGTCATCTCCCAGCCTCTGCATTACTACTGTTTGTGTGCCTTATTAGATGGGCTAACTTTTTGTGTTGAGTGTTCTTTGCTCCTTTTTATGCTCTAATAGTATAGTATTTAGTCCTTAAGTGCACCAGGCTATTTCAGCCATTAATTTGCCTGTACTTTATATGGAGATAGCTAGTGCTAGCTTTCTATTCCTGTTGATAATATTGTTATTCTTGGAAAATTGCCACAGTACTGTGAAGAATAAAAAACTAAAATAAAAATGGATGTGACCACCAGAGGGTTTGGTTAATGGAGGGGTGTGGCTAAGTGAGGGGAGTGATTGGAGTGGGGCAAAGGCGGGGCTAGGGGCCCCTGAGGGTGTTGTGCCTAGGGACACCTGAGATGTAAATCCGGCCATGGTCATAAAGGTATCCAATGCATTGCAATGCAATAGTTACTTCTCTGGAACTCAAAGGGTTAAACAAAGTGCACAGGAGTGGAACACCCGAAAGCACCCATACTCTGCCCTGCTACCTTCCCCTCAGCACGAATAAAATTAAGAGAATACCTTATTACAGGTGGGGTTAAAGTTTTCACGCTATTTCCTCCGTTTGTATTGTAAAAAATGTACAGAACCACCTCTGTAGTTGTGAACTGTGCATAAGGTTTTAAACTGGAACTTTAGCCATTAATTTGGTTAACCCAGAGGTGTGTATGTGCAGTGCATTGTTTTGCAATGCATTGCACACCTTTTGTCATGCAAAGAGTAAACAGAAGGACTTACCTAGGTAGGGAT
This sequence comes from Rhinophrynus dorsalis, assembly GCA_037306005.1. NCBI lineage: Eukaryota > Metazoa > Chordata > Amphibia > Anura > Rhinophrynidae > Rhinophrynus > Rhinophrynus dorsalis. The sequence goes on along the minus strand of CM074720.1, from coordinate 308,754,572 downwards.
CCTTCAAACAACAATGAGGTATATCTACATATACAATGTTTTAGCTGTTATTGGGCTCCCTTTGTATTCAGGAAACTACAAATATGATGCAAAATATAAATAGATAAACCTGAAAACCAGACTGCTCTATAAAGGACACCTACCTTGGTAAATTAATATATTAAACAAATTAAGAGCCACTTATTCATAGGGTATATTTCCCCTTTAAGGGCAGTCTACAAGATCTACCAGGTTGCAAGCCTTTCTGCCAGTCCTCTGGGGGTCACCTATGGGGTCCAGCCCCACTGTTTACCCAAACCTGTTTTAGTACACAGATGTTAGGCATACACAGCCCAAACAGCATGGTTCCTGTATCTATTATACCTCATAAACTGTGAAGCAATGCACTGAAAATTACTCTAGGATCCAGGTGTTGAGTAGTGATATTGCACAATTAGGTTGCAAAAATTAACACGTCACTTGTGGATCACTTCAGACACTCAAATATTTTTTTGTAACTTATGCACATGCAGATCTCCTTTCCCATTACTATAGACCAGTGCATTTCTGTGTGTATTATTTATTCGAACTATATATATAGAGTCTAAACAACAAATGCTAGCACTGGCCTGGATTTCTATGACCATCTGTCGGCCAAGAAAGAAAGATGAATTACAATTTCTAATCCAGTATTTCATAAGAAAAGCATGCTCTCAATAATCCAATGCTGCTTTAAAAGGTCACAATGCAAACTAAAGAGGTCTCTGCATCTAGGTATCATGTATCTATGGGCCTTATTCAATAAATTGAAAGAAATTGATTCTGGAACAAACCAGCTGTACCATAGGGAACTAATACAAAATCAGAAATGTTTCTCCAATCTATATATAAGCAAAGCTTTGGAGACCTGTCTAGCATTCAATTAATTAATCACCTCATTTAAATCAGTTGGTGCAGTTCGTTTGTTCCAGAATTGGATCTCTTTTGCTAATTGACTAGAGCGCTATGTGAGTTGGTATGCTACTGTGCTAAGTAACTGTGTAAAGTAAATGGATCTAATCAAATATACCATTGGGTAGAAATTACATTTTCCAGTGGAGAACTCTCTAGCATTTTCAGAGTTAAACACCTTATTAAAATTGATGGAAATTTTATGAATTTTTATAGATGAGCGGTGTTCTTTTCAATCCGATCAACACATTTTGCATTTAAGACGATGGATGATCAAGACTAAGAGTGTTAGATGTGAAACATGTCGATCGGATTGAAAAGAACACCGCTCATCTATTGTACCTGTTTTGGTTGTTGCCCTGCCATACAGCCCACTTTCCTATGGAAGAATTTAACTTTAACTCAAGAAATAAAGGTATTTCTATTGATTTTATTACGCTGTTTGGTCGTCTGAGTTTTTTGGTGGTGCGGTCATAGTTTGAAATTGGACATTTAACACATGGAATGCTTCAATCCTGGTACAGACTACATTGCATGCAATTATGACTCTCAGATTGAACATATATGGCAAAATATAAGCTAAACATCTGTCTAAGCCTTGATTTACCAAAGTACAAACAGCCAGGGTTTGCTTATTTTTTAACCCCTTAGTTGCTAAAGAGGTCTCAAACCCACTGTAAAGCAGTGTACTATAGAACTTTCTAACATCCATAATGTAAAAATGTGTGTATTTGATAACTAACAATGTATCAAAAGGCTACAACAAAAGGTAAATTCATACATTCTGCCTAGGTATATGAAGCAAATCAACTCTGTGACTCCTCCCAAACTGTTTTGTCCCTCTTTATCTTCCCTCTTACCTCCTTCAATGTTGTTTAAATTAGCTAACCCATCCTGATGCCTCTAATCCACCAGTTCATTTTTTTACCAAGAACATTTCTGGTACTCTCCTTAGCAATCTCTTAGGCCTCTTACACACAGTGGTAGAACTGTTGCAGACCATTCAACAGTACTGTCACCAATGTAAATTCATTAACCTTTCCTTATGTTCCACCAAAGACCCCGACACAGGTGGGGTGTGGCTTACAGCCAAACCCCGTGAGTAGCAGCCTATATTACTCATGTGGGTATGCCAATTATTGACCAGTGTAACTTCCACCAATCCTTGTGTGTATTGTTCCTGAGGGAATTCATGCAGTAAAGTTGCAGCTTGCTGGACTTCTTTGTGTCTACGTGAGTTGATAGTCATCCATGTGAAAGGCACTGTGGTCCAACACCGAATTTTTCAAAAAAGATCTCAAAACCAAAACAGCATCACCATGTGAACGGGGCCTTACTCTTTCTGACTACCCAGTACTCCACTTATAAACCTGTTAAACTCCATGGTTTTCAGATAAACAGTGTGTAAACAGGTAGTATAAGGTACATTTAATAATGCGCTTGGAAATAACAAAGGGAAGGGAATTAAGTCAGAAGAAATGGATGAAAAGGTCATGGTGAAGATGCTGAAGATAAAAAAGGTAAAGAATGGAAGAAGAGGGTTTGAGAATATATGGTTAAGAAAAAGAGTTTAGGAATGAGGTAAGGGAAGGGAGAATATGTGTTTGGAAGGGAGAGATTTGTAAGACCTGGGTGAAAAGGACAACAAGTAGGTGGATATAGAAGAGGAGAGAAGTGAAAAGGTGGTGGTGAAAGACCTAAAGATATAGAGGAGTGTTAAAGTATCTTTTGAGGTGGGTGGCTCAGGGTAAATGTGTTGCTATAAGGGCAAAAAAATGTTTATTTAAAGACAATTGTAGATGGAGAGTGTCTTTATTAAGAAGAGAAAGCTGTTAGTGGGAATAGGTTTGGAAGAGAAATAAAAAAATTGTGGTGGAAGTCTTGGATAAAAAAATAGGTTGGGGAGTGGTAGAAGATGTGAGGGAAGAAATACAGGGTGAATGTTAGGGAGGAAAATGAGGCGAAGTAGAGGATAAGTGTGTGGATGAGAAAAGGAAAGATACAATTAGAGAAAATAAGAGTTGGAGTACAAATTTTAGTGGGGTTTGATAAATGTAAGGAACAAAATAAAAGTTTTTAGACTGAAAAAATGTGGGGACAAAAAAAGGGATGTTTGAAGAGGGGATGAAAAGATGAAGAAGTCCATGTTAGTGGTCAGAAAGACGTGAGAGCGGAGGTGACATGGTCTGGAGAAAAATGGGACCTGATGAAAGTGTCATGTTCTAGGTTTTCCTTTGGCCCTTCTCGTTGCCTGATTTTGCAGTTTGTACCTTTAAATCCTCATCTTCCTGGTCCCTTGGCACACACTCAAGGACAAGTTTTTCTTGTCGGTGTATATCCTTCTTGTTGCTGTTTGTACTCATTAATTGTTCCAATGATTGACTCCAGCCAAGCTTCCAGTATTCTACCATAATTCCTGCTGTGCTTAAAGGAATAGTAATGTTTCACAAAAAAAGCAGATCAAATTAATTTTCATAGTATTTGGGCCATGGAAAGCATTAAATCAATACTGTCCGAGTTGTAGTTCAAGGGTAATTGAATGATAAAGTATCCCCATCCTGCCTCTTTTACCTATTGTGAGCAGCCTCCCCCCAGATGTGGAATTCAGTCACTTGACAGGACAGCTCACAGTGAGGGACAATCTTCTTGCTGTGAGCATAAGGAGTAGACTTGTGCACGCCAAAAATTTTCAGTAAAATTAGATTTCAGACTAATTTTTTTTTTTCATTCGTTAACCTTATGGTACTATGGATGAAGTAGATGAAGTATGGATGTACCTAAATTTGAAGGAAGGCCTGCCTGTCTGCCTACGGAACTGTGAGACTGGCTTATGTGTCAGTCTGAAAATTATTCAAACAAATTCCTAATATGTGTAATATTTACACAGGAACAAGGATGACCCTCCCTTGTTGTGGCAATAAGGTACTAGGCCTGCCTGCCTACAGAACTGTGAGACTGGGTGATGTGTCACTCTGAAAATTAATCAAACAAATCCCTAATATTTTTAATATTTTGCAGAGGAACAAAGATGACTCTCCCTTGCAGAGGCACTAATGCTGACTGCCTGTCTATGCCTAATGCTACCTGCTTATCTACACTACAACTGGACACTCTAATATCTCCTACTTCTTCTCTCTCTGAGCTCCAACAAAGCACTAACAGGAAATGCTAGGTGTCTGTGTCATTAGTCCAACCCCCATCATGAAACGAAGAAGCTAATTGGAATAAAGACAAAGCTGGAAAGTAGCACATAACACGGAGAAGCTAATTGGACTAGAGACATGGAGGGAAAGTATGGAGGGAAAGTAATCTTGCGCACAGGAAGCAGTCGCCGAATTTCTGAAATTTTCAATGACATTTGGACCAGGGCTGGTTGGATTCGGATTTTTTTTGGTGAACGACCCATACCTTTCGAACATCACAAATGTCACCGAATTACCCCTTTTTAGTTGAATTCTGAATGTCAACGAATCAAATCGTATAAGCCTAATAAGGAAAACCCTGCCTCCTTTGAAGAAGGAGGGCAGTTTTTTCCTTATGCTCTCAGAAGGTTGCCCCTCACTGTGATCCATCTGGACAGTCTACCTGGTCTGAGGCGAGCAGCATTATGTCAGCAATAAAGGTGGGAGGGGGGATAATTTATCATTGAATTACTGTTGAACTACAACTCGGACAGTATTGATAACATGCTTTCCATGGCCCAAATGCTATGACGATTAATCAGGGCTGCTTTTTTTTTTTGTGAAACATTACTAATGCTTTAATACTATTTTGGCCTATGTCTTCAAGCTACTACTCAGTGTCTCCCAGGAGCTTCATTGTGCTGCAGACAGTTGTTCTGGTTCATGTTTCATCTATTACTCAGTTTTGTTCCCAACATTCTGCTGTGTTTTAGCATTGTACTAGCCTATGTGTTCAAGCTACTACTACGCCTCTTCCTCAGTGAGTCTAACAATTGTGTGGGTGTATATCTTCCATCTACTAGAGGGCCCATCGCTGCTTCAATCATTCCCCTTTGCTTACTTGTTTTTGTTCATTGACTTTATATTTGCCTTCAGTAACTTTAGTGCTTTCTGTCTGGCATATCTGCACTGCATTGTCAGCTTTCTGTATATCACTTCCCTTAGCGGTGTGGCAATTGCCGGTCAGCTCTTATAGGGATAGTAATACTTAAAATGCAAACAAAAAATATGTTGTAGGGTTTATCCTCCTGAGTAAAAGAAAAAGGGGGTACCCCCTCTGCTGAAGGATGTTTTATTCAAAACTGATTACAGCTCAGACATTAATTTTTTTAGGTGCAGTATCTCAATGGCCTGCAATTTTAGTGTGGTGCTGTTGCTACACCATCTTATGGACAGCTTTGGTCGGTTGACCATAAACCTCCATAGGATGGTGTAGCAACAGTGCCACTCTACAATTTCATGCCACTGTGATACTGCATTTAAAAAATTTAAGCAAGAGCTGTAATAACATTTCAACAGTACTCCACCCTTGTTTTACTCAGGGGGATAAACCCTGGAACATTTTTATTTACATTTTAAGTGTTATTATTTCCCCTTTATGCTCAGTTAGCTAGTTGCTTAGCTGAGTGAGTTTTAATTTTAGTATTTCTTCTCTGATTTTTATTTTCTGTTGTTCAGTAGCACCTATTAACATATGCTCTGTTATTGATAAGGTACTCCGTTAAGTCTTTTATTTATTAATGCCAGTCTTTCTCTTTGGATATCATTTTCTGTAATGTTACAGCTTTCGTTTTCTTTTTTCTTGTCAAGTTCTAGCTCCTTGTTGAGATCTGAATCTCAACGATTCTGTCCAGCATGTCCTCCTTTCAAATCCCTGATCCAGTCATCCTGACTCCCCACTGGTTAAACTGGTGGGAGGTATCTGACTAGTGATCATTACCTTTAGTCCTGCTTGGGCCATAGCAAGGCTGAGTTTGGGACATCTGCCTTCTCTAACATTGATTTCTAGCTCCTCATCCCAACATCTGACAGTGTGATGTTGGACAGAGTCACAGATTATCCCTCCTTAACTCTGGAGAGAAAAGATGAAGTGAAGGAGGAAGATGTGTGAACTGGGGTGATGGCAAGAAGAAGAAGGAAGATAACATGGAGCTGAAAGAGAAGAGACGTTTGAAAACATGTTTTAGGAAGGAGAGGAGAAGTAGGCTGAGGGGGAAACAAATTGGGCCTAATTCATCAAGCTAAACAGAATTAATCATGGAGCAAACCAACTGCAACATAGGGCGTAAATGAACATTTCCATAGATTAAAATGGGGCTTTGAAATCCTTGAATGCTTTCTCTAGCATTCAAGGGGATGCAAGCCCTATTTAACCCTTTGAGTGCCAGAGGGGTACACAACTCATTGCAAAGAAATGGGGTTAATCAATGAGAATTTACAGAATTTTCATTTTAGATGGTTTGCTCCAGAAATGCTCCTCTAGATGGATTAGGTCCAAAATTGTTGGGTGGAGGAAGGAGGATGGATGTGGATAAGGTATAAAAGAGGACATGAGTGTATACGAGGAGATGAGGAGAAGGAGAAGTTTAACTTAAAATGGAACTAACACTTTATAAAAACTTGGGAGATTTTTAAAGAGCTTTCAAAATCATCTATACTTATGTTAGCCATCATTTATTTAAATTTTTAGTTTATGGGATATTTAGATTTAGTTATTTGTCAGTTTATGCAAAATAAGCAGCACTGGTTTGCTCAGCCTGATGTGTCAGATACTAACATTCCAATCTCCCTCCCAACTGCCACTTCCTGCCAAGAAGTATTGGCAACTTTACATAAACTGAGAAATACATCTAAATATCTCATAAACCTATAGTTTTAAATGGCAGCCAAAATGTTTCGTCCGAAATAAAAAAAAAATGGCTGAAACAGGGCGCCGAAACGGGGGAAGTAAACACTGACCAGTTAATGTCACAGAAGCTGTGCGGATGTTTACTAGCTTGTTTGTTCCGCCCTTCATTGCTTTGTAGGGGCTGACTGGTTGGCCAGCCTAGCAGCATGGTGTTGTTGGTCAGTGAGGTGACGGACTCCTCCCGCTATGCTGTGCTTATCAGTGTGTGCAGCAGTACTATGTATCAGTAAGCATGTCCCAACCCAGCTGTGTGTCAGTGTTGTGCGTCTTTCTTTTGGGTGTCCAGACAGGCACTGCCTCCCTCATCCCCCGCACAATGAAACTGCCTGTGTTGCTCTGATGACAGCCAGGGGCCGTGTCACATGCGGCGACGCCGTGTGGTGCATGCTGGGGTTTTCTTCCTCAGTCTGGGTGCCAGTTTTAAACTTGCACTGGCCTCAGAACAGAGGAAGAAAATACAAGCATGCTCCACGCGGCGTCTCTGCGTGTGCCACTGTCCCAGCTGTCATCAGTGTGGGCAGTGGGGAGAGTGGTTCACTCCTGTGCTTATTGCTGCTGCCCTGGCCTTCTGCTCCCCGTTGGGTTACTCAGATACCCATCACCAATCACCATGGGATACACGCTGAGTGAGTGCCGAGGAAAAGGCGGCTGTAGAGAGGAGTAAAGTGATAGATAGGAACCTACGGGAGGATGGAGAGAAAGCTGACTACGAGGTCAAACTTCTACTACTGGGTATGCCTATGTAGTCGGCTACATACTTAAGCTGATCACACATCTATATGCTGTAGTTACCTGTCAGTGCAATTACGAAAGACCCAAGTGTAGATAGTCTGCCTTTTTTGAGCTTAGTGATAGCAAGACATCTAGTTGTTTACACACAGCAATGATGATGGGATATCTCAGCAGTTAGGTGACTGTAGTGAAGGTTTTACCTTGGTGATATGGTATGTCAGATGACTACAGTGATAGTGTTCCCATAGTGGTGTGAAACTTCAGGTGACTTGAAGTGATGGTGTTGTCATGGTGATGTGATACCTCATGAGTCAGGTGACTGGACTGATGGTGTTATGGGGATGTGATAGTTCAGGTGACTGGAGTAATGGTGTTGCCATGGTGGTGGTATGATGCTTCAGGTGGCTGGAGTGATTGTGTTGCTATGGTGATGTGATGCCACAGGTGACTGGGAGTGCAGGTGCTAACTTGCTATGGTAATGTGATATCTCAGCATCCAGGCAACCACATGTAATGGCCGTTATGTGCAATGGTTCTATGGGGACATGAGTCATCAATCCTAGCTATCATTGCAGCAGTCACCAATCAGAGGAGGAAGGTGGAGGTGGAGCAACAAACAGAGCTTTACATTTACAACAAGTAGGTTGTGACCTGAAGCATATTGCTGCCATCTGATTACCAGAAGTGGGCAACTCTCCTGTGACACTGAAGTGGTTAATAGTTTCACTTTAACTGCGCCATGTGCACTTGCTCTGCTATATTTTTTGTTTCTTTTGTTAGGCATCGCCCCATAAATTTAAAAAACTCATGTTCGGTTTTGGTTTTCGGCCAAGTGCATCATGAAGTTTCGGTTTCGGTTCAGAATTTTAATATCGGTGCACCTCTAATTTTGGAAGTACTTTATAAATCACACAAATCATTATGAAATGTTAGTTCCTCTTAAACCATCAACCCCTTTTTAAATTCCATAACTACTATTACCTTCCTGTATTGACTTCACATTGCTCTACCAAAAGCTTTTGGGGCAGGGAGCCTGATATCTGTATTACATTTGCCTCATGTGTCACTTTTGCTCCATCTTTCTACTTTTGATTATCACTGCTTAGGTTATTACATAACTGCACATATTTTCAATTACAATTTAATTTGTTTTACTTTCTCTAAATTAACATCAGTACAATACTGATCCATGAGATGAAACCCTTTAGATTCTGCAGTGGCCGCCAACAAATAACTTTGCATCCATTTTCGTCAAAGGTCATTTTTAAATTTTTTATCTGTCCCTCATTGTACAGTTGGTTTGTTCCAGAATTGCACTTATTTAGCTTGATGAATAAGGACACAAGAGTCTAAAAATAAGTTAAAACAACCCTCCACCCAGTCTCCCCACAATAGTATTCACCAAGATTACATACCCCCAAAGCCCGGTCTCATGGTGAAGTCATGATCATCTATTCTGAGGAGCTGCTCTGATTTGGTGAGTGGAGACTTTGTGATATCTGGACTCCTTTTGAATACAGGGCTGCATCAGAAATAGAAAAGGGTTTAAATGAAATATTCCTGCTTCAACAACATAAGAATTTATTATAGTTGGTACTTGCTGGGGCAAATTTCCTCAGTGGTTTACAGCCAGAGATCAGTCGTACCTTCTTGTGTTGTGGGCAAGAGCTTATAGTGCCAGTTTTCCTATTAAGAATGGGAATCTAGATTATTTTTTTTTCAATCTGTGTTTATGGAATTCTTATGCACAGTATGCTAATTTATATATTTATGTATCAGTACCCTTCATAATGTCTGACAAATGATCTATAAAAATGTGTCCTTAATATTTCTAGCAGATGAGAGTTGGTACCATGTTAGCTGTAGAAATACAGGAGGCAAATATAGTCAAGTTGATACCCTTATTGGCTAACTAAGCAGATTATACAGAAAAATATGAAAACATCTGTCTTATATACAAGTACACACTGCATTGTTTAGAATGCAAATCAGATAAGAAAGCTCAGTCCAGAACCAGGTTAATTGAACAGTCAATGGTAAAGGATTGATATAAATTGCAGTCTTCCTCTGAGGAGTCCAAGGTATTTATGATCCTTGTGGGACTGTTGTAAAGGTTAATCCACAATGTGATAATGTGATAGGAATTCTCTGTCTCTATTCAGATCATTATGTAAAACATTAAACAGCATCATTAATTTAACCTCCCATATTTTTCTGTCTCTCTGAGTGTGAAACAGTCCCATCAACACAATCAATTTAATGTCCCTGACACTGTGTCCATTTTGACAAAAATACTCTCCTACTGGTCTCTCTGTCTTTTTGTTGTTAATATTAGATCTGTGTGAATTAAACCTTTTATGTAATGGCTGTCCAGTTTCGCCCACATAAATAGCTGTTGGGCATTTTGCGCACATTATGAGGTATATTACATTGGATGATTTGCAGGTGACGGTACCATTGATCAAATGGTGTAACCAGGTGTTTGGAATGGGTACTTTGTCCGTGGTGTATATATGTGTGCACAGGTTTCACATCTCCTTTGTATGCAAGGAGATGTGCCATTTTTTGTATTTTTATTCAGGGCACTCCTTACCATCAGTTGTTTTAAACTGGGAGGCTGTCTGAAGGAGAGTAAGGGAGGCTGTGGGAATATGCTAAAAAATGTATTTAAATCAATGGGAATTTTAATTTGTCCAAGTGTGCCCATGGGTCATTCTGTTAGGGTTTTCCTGATACAACTGTTAGAATGTGATTGCTAGAACTACTATAATGTGTGGGTTATAACTGTTAAATATGTAAGTTTATCCCTTCAAAGAGGAACTATCAGTTTATGACTTGGGTGGCTTTTAAAGGGCTTTCAAAATCATCTATATTTATGATATCCATTCTTTATTTAAACTTATAGTTTAAGCGATATTTACATTTATTTACACTTTATATATATATCTTTATCTGAATCAAAAGGCTGTTGCATCCAGAACGTCCTTATTTGCATAAACTGACAAATAATTGAAGCCCTATATCTTGTAATCTATAATTTTAAATAAAGAATTGTTAACATAAATGAAGATGATTTTGGAAGCTCTTTCAAATTCACTGATGTTATTATAAAAAGTTAGTTCCATTTTAAGGTCCAGAGGGGTGTACGATACATGCAAAATCCTCTGGTCCTTAAAGGGTTGAAGGAACATTAAGATCAGAAAATACACACTTATATACCTTGTCCATGATAATCTCTGTAAAAATGATCTATTTTCTGAGGCCCAAAATTTAATGTTACATATGCTCTGTGGGGGTTCCCATTTCTGTTGAAAATACAGAATAGAATAGGTAAATGTGAATGACAGAGCAATTAGAATTTGCAGACTAAAACAATTAACCCCTTAGCAACACATGACTTGCTAGGAACATCATGCTGATCCAGATGTTAAGGACAACTAATGGTCCTGGCATGTCATGGAATTCAGGAATGGCAGCCAGGCTGCATGCCACTCTGCCATTCCAGAATGCATTGCTAAAGGAACCAAAAGTGCCATGGTCCTCTAGGGCCACCCACCTCCGGCTTGGGCTATCATTAAGGGGTTAAAGGTACAATAAACTTTTATTATGAAAACTTTTTATTAAAGGCATAGTAATGTTTCAAAATAAAAGCAGCTCCAATTAATCTTCATATTATTTGAGCCATGGAGAGTGATATTTCAGTACTGTCAGAGTTGTAGTTCAAGAGTAATTCAATGATAAAGTATCCCCCTCCTGCCCCTTTTACTGATGTAACACTGCTCACCTCAGAACAGAAAGGTGATGTCCAGATAACTTGCAGAGAGGGACAATCTTCAATTAGCATAAGGGAAAAGACTAAAAAACCTGTCAAGGGGGGCAGGGTTTTCATTGTTCTCACAGTAAGAAATTGTTCCCTGCTGTGAGCTGTCTGGTCTTAAGACCAGATTCCACATCTGAGGGGAGGTGGCTTACACTAGGTAAAAGGGGTGGGAGGGGGATACTTTATCATTCAATTACTCTTGAACTACAACTCTGACAGTATTGAATTAACACTCTCCATGGTCCAAATACTATGAAGTTTAATTGGAGCTGCTTTCATTTTGAAACATTACTATCCCTTTAAAACGGAACTACCACCTCCACTAAAGTCGCCCTGCAATACTTATGCAGGTGGCGACTAGCTTTGTAATCATTATTTTACCTCTCAAAAGTTCCCACAAATAAAGTTATGCCTAAGCTTCCAAGAACAGGAAGCCAGGCAGCACAGCAGACATCTTGAATACGCGCCTAAGCTATCAGTCCTCTTCACTCTTCACAGGCATTGTACTGACCTGAACGGCTCAGGAAGAGACTGATGGCACAGGAGCACAGGCTGCAGTAACTTGGCTGTCAGTCTCGGAAGCTCAAGGATAACTTTATTTGTGGGCACTTTTCAGAGGTAAAATAATGATTATAAAGCTAGTCGCCACCTGCATAAGTATTGCAGGGTGACTTTAGTGGAGGTGGTAGTTCCGCTTTAAGTTTTCAAAAAAGTAAAACAATGGTACTACTGCTTGGAACTACTACATTCAAAAGTTATTACTGTCAAAACTGTTGGTGTTTTACACTGTTGGCAACAGTGTCAGCTGGTGTCCTGACAGCCACAAGGTATAGTTCTACACAAAATGAGACAGCTCCACTTTGTGTTAGTTTGAACAGTTTTACCATTTGAATAAAGCACCTCCAACAGTTCTACTCTGTTTTACATATAACAAATATTTACTGATCCTTAAAATGTGTATGAAGGAACATGATAAAACCATTATAATGCATAGCATAGAACTGGTATTGGCTTAATAAATGATTGTACAATGCTGAGGAATATGCCAGCACTTTATAAATAAATAAATAAGTTTATATGTAAGTGCTGGCATATTCATCAGGAACAATACACTGAGATTTCTCTAGTTTTAAGTTATGTCCTGAAGAGCTTTTACAGTAAAAAGTTACACATGTAAACACAAATAGAAAAAGCTAAATCAAAACGCATATGTACTTATATACAGTTATATGTTGTTTTTACACACAAATAAACTCTTATGTTTAGGGATTTTAACTCCTTAAGGACTGGCCGCACATGCACGCGGCCATCACTTAAGGACTATGAAGCATTTTTTTTTTCTTCGCATCCGCTTCTGGACTCCCTGAATGGCATGCGGTCACGCGGGGAGCCTGGAATTCCATGACGGTCCTGGCACGTCATGGGTGCTTAACGTAAATTCACCAATGATGTGCCAGGACCGTCAAGGGTCCTTAAGGGGTTAAACTGGCAGAAGATTTTATTCTTTTGAGTAGGTTATTCCAGGCTTTCAGAACTCTGTAGGAGAAGGCAAATTGACTAGCTTCTTTTCGTAGTCTGGAATAGTCAGTGAGTTGCTAGCAGTGGAGTGGAGGTTACAGGAAGTATGGAGAACTAGAATGAACATACTGCTAAGGGATTGTGTAGCTTTCCACATAAGTGGTTAAAAGCTAGACAAGAAAGCTGAAAGATACTTGTGGATTTGAGTGTTAGCCAAGTTAGTTCTTTAAACATTTCTCAATTATATGGAGTGTAATTACATAGAAGAAGGAAGCAGCATAATGAATCATACAGAGTGCTGAGTTTACATATATGGATTTGTGGTGTAGAAGCATATCCTACACCCCCATAGCTGCGATTCGCACTAGCATCTGTTGCACAATACATTTTCAGACAGGATTTGTTTGTAAACACAACACCTACTTCAGTATATACAGCAATGTGCAAAAGTTTAGGCAGGTGTAAAAAAAATGCTGTAAAGCAAGAATGCTTTAAAAAATAGTAAATATAAATACTATTAGGGCACTGATCCTGTCATATCATCACAGTTGCTTATTGTGCAGATAGAATATATTTTGCAAGAGTGCTCCTCAACCCACTGTTAGAACATATATTTATCCAAAAAAACAGGGGGAAAAAATCCCAAAAAAGAATGGATCTAATAAGGGCAAATAACGATGCAATGTAACTACTAAGTGGGTCTATTTTTCGTAATATTTTCGGGGAATAGTATAAAATATAACCTTTATTATAAACATAAAAATAAAAGCACAAATTAAAAGAAAAACAAATGCCAATTCCTTATATATTCCATGTAATTCCCAAAAGTGGTTTTCTATTTGAAAATATATTTGCTGAGATTCTTATGACTTTCTTTCACTATAAGAAAAAAATATTTCCCTTTTGCTGTAGATTATTTCAAATCCAGAGAGATGTAATTCTAATCAATGGGTTTCTACAAAGTATGTTAAATAAACCTGATGTTAAACAAAATATAACACCCCTGTTATTATTCCCTGAGTATCGTAAACAGTATATTCACACGTGTACTCAGAAATATTAATAATTATCTCTTCAAGTTTAATCACATCTCAGTCCGTATATACATGAGCTTTAATGTGAAAAACCACTTGTTGAGGGTATCTTACATGTGACTTACACTAGTTTACTAAAGTAATTTATTCATCTCCAGCAACATATTCATCTTATCATTAGGTTACGTGGACGACCTGGATTTAGGAATGCCTACGGGGAGCTCCTACTCTCGGGTGCTCTAGGTAAAGCACAGATTAACTATATTAGTTCCCTATAATTAGCCAACTGCACTCCGAAGGTCATTACAAAGTTTTCTACACGTTTGTAAGGACAAGTGGAATTTGTGATCTTTAAAAATACTGTATCATCTTAGTTGGTAAGTTCTAACATTCTATTTTGTCTTTCAGATACATCTAAAAACACCTGACGTGCGTTTTGCCCAACCGACTTTATTAAAACAGACATGTTAATAGTTTATATTCATCAATTAACAAAATGCATAGTGAGTGAACAGAATAAAAATCTAAATAAAATCAATATTTGGTGTGGCCACTCTTTGCCTTCAAAATAGCATCAGTTCTTCTAAGGAACTTGGCAGGTAGGTTGTTTGAAACATCTTGGAGAACTAACCACAGTTCTTCTATGGCTTTAGGCAGCCTCAGTTGCTTCTCTCGCTTCATGTAATCCCAGACAGACTCGATGAAGTTGAAATCAGTGCTCTGTGGGGGCCATACCATCACTTCCAGGACTCTTTGTTCTTCTTCACGCTGTAGATCGTTCTTAATAATTTTGCTGTATGTTTGAGGTCTTTGTCATGCTGCAGAATAAAACTGGGGCAAATCAAATGCTACCCTGATGGTACTGCATGATGGATAAGTATCCTCCAGTACTTCTCGGCTTTGAGCAGAGTATTAATTCTGACCAAATCCCCAACTCCACTTGCAGAAATGCAGCCCAAACTTGTAAGGAACCGCTACCATTCTTCACCGTTGTCTGCAGACACTTATTCTTGTACTGCTCTCCAGCCTTCGGTGAACAAACTGCCTTTCCATTTTTTACTTATCAGTCCAGAGCACCTGCTGTCATTTTTCTGCACCCCAGTTCATGTGTTTTAGTGCATAGTTGAGTCACTTTGCCTTGTTTCCACATCGGAGGTATGGCTTTATGGCCTCAAGTCTTCCATGAAGACCACTTGTGACTAGACTTCTCTGCACAGTAGCTAGGTGTTCCAGGTGCTGGACATAATCCTATTGCTAAGGGAAGTAAGTCATAATGTGTCTTTCATCTGCTACACTAAGTTTCCTTGGCCTACCACTACTACAGTCCTCAACATTGGCCGTTTCTTTGTGTTTCTTCAAAAGAACCTGGACAACACATCTGGAAACCCCTGTCTGACTTGAAATATCTGCCTGGGAGATTCAGCATAACCACCTTGTGTCTTGTTGTTGTGCTCAGTCTTGCCATGGTATACAACTTTTGACATTAAACTGTCTTCAGCAACCTCACCTTGTTAGCCAAGTTTGGGTGTTCCTCACCCGGTTTTATTTCTCCTATACAGCTGTTTCTGTTTCAGTTAATGATTGTATTTCAACCTACATATTAAATTGATGATCACTGACACCTGTTTGGTATAATTGTTTAATCATACACCTGACTATATGCCAACAAAATCCCTGATTTTTTGCAATTGTACCTAGAAGAAATAATGTTGTTCTGAAGGCAAAGGGTGGTCACACCACATATTGATTGATTTAGATTTTTCTTCTGTTCATTCACTATTAGTGTTGAGCGAGCATGCTCGGCCGATGCTCGGATCGGCTCGAGCATCGCTCTGCTCGGCACATGGCGGTACTCGTACGAGTACCGCATGTGCTCGCCCGCCATGTTCGGGTCTCCTCCCCGCACGTTTTGCGGCTGCTGCGCAGCCAATAAACGTGCAGGGAGGCTCTGACATCGGTGTAATGCCAGCAGCCATGTTGGCTGCTGGCATTACACTGATTGGCTGGCCAGAACCCGTGGTCAGGTGCTGTATAGCACCTGACCAGCGAGTTCGGCTCAGTCTGAGCCAGGGAGAGCTGAGGATAGGAAGGGAAAGGCAGTGTAGGGAGGAAAAAAACAAAAATTGTGAAAAAAAAAGAACCAAAAGTCCTTTTTAGGACTACTGTGTGTGGGGGCAGCAGGTTATTTGGTGTGGGGGGAAAAAAACAAAAAAAAAAAAAAAAAAATATATATATTCTGTTTAGTGTGCAAAGTTGCAGATTAGAGCACATTCTGTTTAGTGTGCACAGTTGCAGATTAGAGCACATTCTGTTTAGTGTGCAAAGTTGCAGATTAGAGCACATTCTGTTAAGTCTTCAAACTAAAATATCAAAGTCACGTATTCCATTCAGTGTGCGTCGCCGCAGTTTAGCAGCACATTCTGAGTACTGTGCAGAGTTGCAGAATAGGAAGAAATACTGTTAAGTCTTCAAACTAAAATATCAAAGTCACATATTCCATTCAGTGTGCTTCGCCGCAGTTTAGCAGCACATTCTGTGTACTGTGCAGAGTTGCAGAATAGGAAGAAATACTGTTAAGTCTTCAAACTCAAATATCAAAGTCACATATTCCATTCAGTGTGCTTCGCCGCAGTGTAGCAGCACATTCTGTGTACTGTGCAGAGTTGCAGAATAGGAAGAAATACTGTTAAGTCTTCAAACTCAAATATCAAAGTCACATATTCCATTCAGTGTGCTTCGCCGCAGTTTAGCAGCACATTCTGTGTACTGTGCAGAGTTGCAGAATAGGAAGAAATACTGTTAAGTCTTCAAACTCAAATATCAAAGTCACATATTCCATTCAGTGTGCTTCGCCGCAGTTTAGCAGCACATTCTGTGTACTGTGCAGAGTTGCAGAATAGGAAGAAATACTGTTAAGTCTTCAAACTAAAATATCAAAGTCACATATTCCATTCAGTGTGCTTCGCCGCAGTGTAGCAGCACATTCTGTGTACTGTGCAGAGTTGCAGAATAGGAAGAAATACTGTTAAGTCTTCAAACTCAAATATCAAAGTCACATATTCCATTCAGTGTGCTTCGCCGCAGTTTAGCAGCACATTCTGTGTACTGTGCAGAGTTGCAGAATAGGAAGAAATACTGTTAAGTTTTCAAACTCAAATATTAAAGTCACATATTCCATTCAGTGTGTTTCAACGCCGTTTAACAGCCTATTCTGTGTACTCTACAGAGTTGCAGAATAGTAAGAAATACTGTTAATTTTTCAAACTCAAATATCAAAGTCACATATTCCATTCAGTGTCTTTCACCGCCGTTTAACAGCCTATTCTGTGTACTCTGTACAGTTGCAGAATTATAAGAAATACTGTTAAGTTTTCAAACTCAAATATTAAAGTCACATATTCCATTCAGTGTGTTTCAACGCCGTTTAACAGCCTATTCTGTGTACTCTGTACAGTTCCAGAATTATAAGAAATACTGTTAAGTTTTCAAACTCAAATATTAAAGTCACATATTCCATTCAGTGTGTTTCAACGCCGTTTAACAGCCTATTCTGTGTACTCTGCAGAGTTGCAGAATAGTAAGAAATACTGTTAATTTTTCAAACTCAAATATTAAAGTCACATATTCCATTCAGTGTCTTTCACCGCCGTTTAACAGCCTATTCTGTGTACTCTGTACAGTTCCAGAATTATAAGAAATACTGTTAAGTTTTCAAACTCAAATATTAAAGTCACATATTCCATTCAGTGTCTTTCACCGCCGTTTAACAGCCTATTCTGTGTACTCTGTACAGTTCCAGAATTATAAGAAATACTGTTAAGTTTTCAAACTCAAATATTAAAGTCACATATTCCATTCAGTGTGTTTCAACGCCGTTTAACAGCCTATTCTGTGTACTCTGCAGAGTTGCAGAATAGTAAGAAATACTGTTAATTTTTCAAACTCAAATATTAAAGTCACTTATTCCATTCAGTGTGTGTCACCGCCGTTTAGCAGCCTATTCTGTGTACTCTGCAGAGTTGCAGAATAGTAAGAAATACTGTTAAGTTTTCAAACTCAAATATTAAAGTCACTTATTCCATTCAGTGTGTGTCACCGCCGTTTAGCAGCCTATTCTGTGTACTCTGCACAGTTGCAGAATAGGAAGAAATACTGTTAAGTTTTCAAACTCAAATATTAAAGTCACATATTCCATTCAGTGTCTTTCACCGCCGTTTAACAGCCTATTCTGTGTACTCTGTACAGTTCCAGAATTATAAGAAATACTGTTAAGTTTTCAAACTCAAATATTAAAGTCACATATTCCATTCAGTGTGTTTCAACGCCGTTTAACAGCCTATTCTGTGTACTCTGCAGAGTTGCAGAATAGTAAGAAATACTGTTAATTTTTCAAACTCAAATATTAAAGTCACATATTCCATTCAGTGTCTTTCACCGCCGTTTAACAGCCTATTCTGTGTACTCTGTACAGTTCCAGAATTATAAGAAATACTGTTAAGTTTTCAAACTCAAATATTAAAGTCACATATTCCATTCAGTGTCTTTCACCGCCGTTTAACAGCCTATTCTGTGTACTCTGTACAGTTCCAGAATTATAAGAAATACTGTTAAGTTTTCAAACTCAAATATTAAAGTCACATATTCCATTCAGTGTGTTTCAACGCCGTTTAACAGCCTATTCTGTGTACTCTGCAGAGTTGCAGAATAGTAAGAAATACTGTTAAGTTTTCAAACTCAAATATTAAAGTCACATATTCCATTCAGTGTGTTTCACCGCCGTTTAGCAGCCTATTCTGTGTACTCTGCAGAGTTGCAGAATAGTAAGAAATACTGTTAAGTTTTCAAACTCATATATATTAAAGTCATATATATCGTGTAAGATGAAGAAGGCGGGTAAAAAGGGACAGGGAAGTGGACGTGATCCTGAAAGTTCAGGGCGCGGGTCAGGACGCGGAGAAACTGTGCCTGGTGCCAGAGCACAAGAAAGAAAGACATCCACCATACCTAGCTTCATGTCTGATTTCACAGGGCGTCGCAGGACATCACTCTCGAGGTCCGACCAGTGCGAACAGGTGGTCGGTTGGATGACAGCTGATACTGCTTCCAGTCGGTTAAGCACCACCCTGTCTTCCACCAAGTCCACTCTCAGTAGCCAAGAGTCTGGTCAACATAATCCTCACTCTGATCATCCTTCCTCCCACCATACACGGTCTGGTCAAAGAAGTGATCCCACACTGGGATATAGTGATGAGCTCGTCTCATCACCAATCCTTCATTTGACCCTCTCTCCAAGCACGCTTGCAGAGGAACATGACATCTTGTGCCCTGATTCACAACCTCTAGAGGCTACCCAATCACAAGAAGATGACAGATGTGAACGGCATTTAAGGTCAAAGGAAGTAGTGGATGATGATGATGATGATGAGACACAGTTGCCATTAAATCAACCACTATTTCCTTCTCAAGACCTTGTTGAGGAGAATGTTATACAGTTGTCAATGACCGAGTATGTGGTGGGATCAAGACTTGAGGAGGATGATCAGAGTGAGGAAGTGGAGGAGGACTTGGTGGACGATGAGGTGACTGACCCCACCTGGGAAGGTGTAGAGCCGAGCGATGACAGCAGTCCTGAGGGTGAGCCATCTGCAGCACCGCAACAGGCTGGAAGAGGCAGTGGTGTGGCTACAGAAAGAAGGCGGACCGCACCAAACCGGCCCGCAAATGTTCCACGGAGCACCCCCTTGCGTAAATCTACCTTGCCAAGGAGTAGGTGTTCCGCGGTATGGCGTTTTTTTAAGGAAAGTGCGGACGACAAAAGATTTGTAGTTTGCAACCTGTGCCACACCAGAATGAGCCGAGGCATGAACACTAGAAACCTCACCACCACCAGCATGATCCGACACATGGCATCCAAGCACCGTAGTAAGTGGGAGGAACGCCTGGATCGCCCATCTGTGTCTGCAGGCCACACCACTGCCTCCTCTTCCCCTGTTTTCGGTGCCGGCCAATCGCCTGTCGAAGGCGCAGGCCCGCATACCTCCCGCCCTGCACCTGTAGCATCTGAAGCACCATCAGCGACCACATCCACTTCCCTGTCCCAGCACAGCGTCCAAATGTCGTTACCCCAGGCATTTGAGCGCAAGAGAAAATACCCAGCCACCCACCCACAGGCCATAGCACTAACCTCACACCTTTCAAAATTACTGGCCATCGAAATGCTGCCATTTAGGCTTGTGGACACTGAGTCCTTCCGCAGCCTGATGGCAGCAGCTGTCCCTCGGTACGCGGTCCCCAGCCGCCACTACTTTTCCCGGTGTGCCATCCCCGCATTACACCACCATGTGTCCCGTAACATCACCCGTGCCCTGACCAACGCAGTTACTGGGAAGGTCCACTTAACGACTGACACATGGACAAGTGCTTGTGGCCAGGGACGCTACATTTCCCTGACGGCACACTGGGTGAATGTCGTGGAGGCTGGGAGCGACTCGGACCCTGGGATGGCACGGGTGCTACCCACGCCGAGGATTGCGGGCCCTACCTCCATCAGGGTTTCCACCAGCACCTACGTTATTGGCTCCTCCTCCTCCGTTTCCACCTCCGAATTCTCTACACACACCGCCACTCCCCCATCAGCCAGTAGCTGGAAGCAGTGTAGCACTGCAGTGGGGAAGCGTCAACAGGCCGTGCTGAAGCTGATCTGCCTTGGGGACAAACAGCACACGGCCTCAGAGCTGTTGCAGGGGATTAGTCACCAGACCGAGCAGTGGCTCTCGCCACTCAACCTGCAAGCAGGCATGGTTGTGTGTGATAATGGGCGTAACTTGGTGGCGGCTTTGGAGCTCGGCAAGCTCACACACGTACCATGCCTAGCGCATGTATTTAATTTAGTGGTGCAGCGATTTCTAAAAACCTACCCCAATGTGCATGATCTCTTGACCAAGGTGCGCCGCGTGTGTGCACATTTCCGTAAGTCATCTACAGCTTCGGCCGGCCTGTTGAAGCTGCAGCAGCGCTTACAATTGCCAGCTCACCGGCTGCTGTGTGACGTGAGCACGCGCTGGAACTCCACCTTCCACATGTTGGCCCGGCTTTGTGAGCAGCAGAGGGCAGTAGTGGAGTACCAGCTGTTACACGGTCGTCGCCTCTCCGTTCAACTTCCTGTAATCAGAAGTGAGGAGTGGGAATGGATGTCAGACCTCTGCGAGGTTTTACGCAATTTTGAGGAATCGACACAGATGGTGAGCGGCGATAACGCTATTATCAGTGTAACCATCCCACTTCTGTGTCTACTGAAACGCTCGCTGCTCACAATTAAAACCGACGCTTTGCATGTGGAAGAGGTGGAAATGGGGGAGGAAGAGCTTACACAAGGTGATAGCCAGAGCACCCTCACTTCGTCTTCTCAGCGACAATTGGAGGAGGCGGAGGAGGAGGAGGAGGAGGAGGAGGAGGAGGAAGACACGGTTGCCTCCGCTACAGAGGGTAGCCATGGAACTTTAGTTCCATCTCTTCAGCGTGGGTGGGCAGAAGAGGAGGAAGAGGATGAGGATATTGAGAGTCAGCCTCCTGGTGAGGACAGCGAAATCTTGACTGTTGGTACTCTGGCACACATGGCTGACTTTATGTTAGGCTGCCTTTCCCGTGACCCACGCGTTGTACGCATTTTAGACAACACGGATTACTGGGTGTTCACCCTTCTGGACCCCCGCTACAAAGAGAATTTCTCATCTCTCATTCCTCCGGTGGAGAGGACAAGCAAAATGGTGCAATACCAGAAGGTTCTTGTTGAAAAATTGCTCCAAAATTTTCCATCTGACAACGCTGGCGGCAGAGTACGTGCTACCTTGGCCAACCGAGAAGGGGAGAAAAGGGGAGCACACAGCAGTTCCGAGAAAGGCAGGGCAACACTCTCCAAGGCGTGGGACACCTTCATGACACCCCGCCAGCACCCTCACCCTGATGCGCAGCCTAGTGTCACAAGGAGGGAAAAGTTTTGGAAGATGGTGAAGGAGTACGTAGCAGACCGTGTCAGCGTCCTCAATGATCCCTCTGTGCCTTACAACTACTGGGTGTCCAAGCTGGACACGTGGTATGAACTGGCACTCTACGCCTTGGAGGTGCTGGCCTGCCCTGCCGCCAGCGTTCTGTCTGAGCGGGTATTTAGTGCTGCTGGTGGCATCATAACAGATAAGCGTATCCGCCTTTCCACCGACAATGCTGATAGGTTGACACTTATAAAAATGAACAAGGCCTGGATTTCCCCTGACTTCTCCACTCCACTGGAGGAAAGCCCCGGGGGAACATAAACTCACTTTATATATGTTATTTACAATGATGGGAATACTCTGTATTCCCATTCACCCCTTCCACCCCAAAAACGGGTATATGGTTGACTCTTAATGTTCTCATCCTCCTCCTCCTCTTCCATATGCCCTGGGATATAATTTTTATATAGGGCCAGCTCACCAGCGTGCCCTGGGATATAATTTTTATATAGGGCCAGCTCACCAGCGGGCCCTGTGATATAATTTTTATATAGGGCCAGCTCACCAGCGGGCCCTGTTTGCCAATTTTTATATAGGTCAGCTCACCAGCGGGCCTTCTCATATAATGTTTTATTGGGTCAGCTCTCTAGCGGGCCCTCTCATATAATGTTTTATAGCGTCAGCTCACTAGCGGGCCTTCGCATATAATGTTTAGGATGGTCAGCTCTGCAGCAGACCCTCACCCATAATGTTTTAGATGGTCAGCTCAGCGCACGTTTCCCTCTTAATCATGGCCTCAGTTCTGAAAATCAAGGAAATTTTTGGGAGAATTTGCCTCTGCGCACGTTTCCCTCTTAATCATGGCCTCAGTTCTGAAAATCAAGGAAATTTTTGGGATAATTTGCCTCTGCGCACGTTTCCCTCTTAATCATGGCCTCACTTCAGAAAATCGATGAAATTTTTGGGAGAATTTGCAGATGATATACAAGTAAATATACAGCAAATACTGTTTGGTAACAATTTTTCGCCTAAAGTCGTTTTTATTTTCCTTTTTGTGTGTTTTACGGTCAGTCTGTAAAAATGGCGTACTACGGGCGAAAGATCGTTCCCAGCAGCGATGTTGGAGTCCAAGGTGCATCCAGACATCCTCCCTATGCTGTCCCTGAACCATTTCTGTAGTGTTTCCATCTTTTTCTGCCCTTTTCCTATGGACCAGGCACCCTCCCCTCATCAGAGCAGGGGGTGCCTGGTGTAATGCTCGAGTCCTCCCATTGACTTCAATGGGGCTCGGGTGTTCGGCCGAGCACTCGAGCCTCAGGGGGTGCTCGGTCAGAGCACCCGAACATCCGAGCATTGGGGTGCTCGCTCATCACTATTCACTATGCATTTTGTTAATTGATGAATATAAACTATCATACCTATTTTTGAAAGCATTCTTACTTTGAAGCATCTTTTCACACCTGCCTAAAACTTTTGCACATTACTGTAGTTTGAATGTCAATTTATCAATATGAGACCAATCATAAGTTTGGTGTTGTGACAGAATGGTGGTGACCCTGAGAATGAACCCTCTCTGTTTTCAGTGACCCCCTCACCTTTGTCTTTACTATGAGTTCCCATTCTTGCAAATATTAATGTTCTCTCTTGCTTGCAGTGTTGGCCTCTTGCCAGCATTGAAGTGGTTAATATGTAGTTTGACGTATATAGAGTGATGGTGCCATGGAGTCTAGCTAACACAATAGATTCGGCGGTTCCAAAGAGCCCCCCGTGGATAATTAGCAGAACTTGAGGAACGGTATTTAACAAATGGGCAGATAGATAAAGGGGATAGAAAACCTATGTGAGTTGAATGTGTGTTCCTTTCCTCCACAAAGAGCAAGCTATTCAAAATATATATTGTATGGTAGTTGTGGTATCAGATTTTAGAGGGGATGGGGTAGCAAGGAAAGTCTATGAGAGAAACTCAGTGTGAAGAAGGATGAGAAGAACAATGAAGATTTTGAAATGGGGTTAGGGCCCCTCTAGAGAAAGGCCAGGGGCCCGTCTGGAGTTTGACTGGCCCATGTGCTTATAAAGGCAGTATGGAGAAAGTAGGGACCAATGTGTGCCCTCTCTGGAAGCATGTGTGTCGTCACTGGACCCTGGAAGTGGTCAGGTGCCTCTTCCAGTTGTATGATGTAAGCCAAGCTGCAGCAGCTGAAGCCATTTTCTCACATCAAGGTTTGAGACCGCAAAGCTAAACTCTGGTGACTACAGCCAAAGAATATGAAAAGTGTACTGTGGATGTTCTCTTGGCAGGCCTTCTCCAAACCCTCTGGCAGAACTGCAAGGTACAAAGAAGCTTCATGCAAACCAGCACCTGGTGAATGTGCAGTGGGCTGTGTGTCTCGCTCCTGCCTCTATTCTATTGGGACTGTGCTGAAACCTCAGAGTAAACCGACAATGGACTGTATTAAGTGGAACCCTGTCAATCTGTGCAACTTTGCTAGAATACATGCCAAGAAGATAACTGTACAGATGTGTATGTTTTATATTTTAACCATGTTTATTTGCCTGTAGTTGTCCTATGTCTGTGGGATGTGGCCACTCAAATAAATGCAATTTATTATTATGTATTTATTAGAGATGCACCGATACCGATTTTTGAAGACCGAGTACGAGTACCGATACTTTTTTCAAGTACTCACCGATACCAATTACCAATACTTTTTTTTGCGGTCATTTGAAGTTTTCCAAGTACTTATATGCTTTAGGTACTTGGAAAACTGGCAAATGACCGCAAAAAAAAAGTATAGGTAATTGGTATCTGTGAGTACTTGAAATATATATATATATATATATATATACATATACACACACACACACCACCTCTTGATTCTCCCCTTTTGACTCTTTCTCCCCCACTTGATTCCCACCTTTTGCTTCATTCTACCCCTCTAGAGCTCCCTCCTTTTGCCTTGGCTTTTTCTCTCTGTTTTGATCCCCCTTTCTCCCCCTCCTTGACTCTTGATCCTACCCTTTTGCCTCTCTCTCTCGCCTGATCCCCCCTCCTTTTGCCTCTTCTTGGCCCCCCTCCTTTTGTCTCCTGATCCTTCCTCCTTTTGCCTCTTTCTCCCTCTTGACCCCACTCTCTGCCTCTTTCAACACCCGCTGCCCCATCTTGCCTCCCTTAGCCTCCTCTGCCGGGTGCTTGTTGTTCTCTCGCGAGCCCCGGCAGAGGTCAGCGTCGGAGCGTTGCCATGGTAACCTGCGGCAATGCTACGACGCTGCAGGAGTGAGAGAGGTGACCGGGGAGCATTGTGAGCAGCTCCCCGGGCTCCCTCTCTGCAGCACCAATCCTGACACAGGGTATCGGTGCTGGCATCGGCCGCATTTGCGCGAGTACAAGTACTCGCGCAAATGCTGGTATCGGCACCAATACTGATACTAGTATCGGTATTGGTGCAACCCTAGTATTTATTTAAATAACACCAACTTATTCCTCAATGCTGTACAATAGGGGTAGATATACAGAGATACTAAATAGTACAAATCAAATATGGAAAACAAAAGTACCAGAAGACCCTGCTCGTGAGAGCTTACAGTCAAGAGGAAGAAAGATGGGACACAGAAGGAGTAAGTGCTATGGGGTGTAAGTGCCTCCTGCCATAGGAACTGCTGATTAGTCAATGGGAGAAATGTGCTTTTCAGTTCAGTGGCCCAGGCAAGTAGCAGTTCTGTTTGGGAAAAAAAGAGTATGTGAATAGTGTAGTTGTGATGGGGTTGTAGCTGGGAAAGTGATTTTAGAAGGGAATGAGAGTGATCAGACTGTTGATCTGGCCTTGCTCATAATGGTTATGGAGGTAGTTTATAGGCTTCCCTGAAGAGGGGAGTTTTCAGGGAGTGTCTGTAGATCTGAAGGCTGGGGGAGAGTCTGATGGGATGGGGGAGGGGATTCCAGGCTTCAGGTGCAGCACAGGAGAAGTCCTGTAGATAGGAATGGGAATATGCAATAAAAGCTGCAGAGCGAAGATGGCGAGTGGGAGTGTTTTTGAAAATGATAGATGAAATATAGGGGAGTGCAGTGTTAGTAAGGGCTCTGTAAGTTAGCACCAGAATTTTAATGTAATGTAATTCTATATGGTAAAGGGAGACAGTGTAGGGATTGGTAAAGACAATTGGTATTAGAGGAGCAGTTTGTGAGGTACATTAGTCTGGCAGCAGAGTTTATAATGGACTGTAGTGGGATTAGTCGGGTGATAGGAAGGCCACTTAGGAGTAAGTTACAGCAGTCGAAATGAGACATGATGAGTGTTTGGATTAGAATCGTAGTAGTATCTTGGGGATAAAAGGTCAAATTCTACCAATGTTATGGAGGTGATGGTGGCATGAGTTAGAGATTGACTGAATGTGGAGAATGAAGGATAGGGTGGAGTTGAAGGTGACCCCCAGGTAGCGTGATGTAGAGGTTGGTGTGATGGTGTTGTTGTTAACAGTGAGGGCAATAACTGGGGTAAAGCTGGTTAGAGAGGGAGGGAAAACCATAAATTCAATTTTGCTAAGGTTAAGTTTTTGTTGATTGGAAGACATCCAGGAAGACAATTGGATACCTGGGACAGGAGGGAAGGGGAGAGGTCTAGGGAGGAAAGATAGATTTAAGTATCATCAGGATAGAGATAATAGTGAAAGCAAAGGATTTTATTAGTTTGACAAGGGACGAGGTATAGATTGAAAAGAGTAAGAGGCCCAGAACTGAACCTTGTAGTACTCCAACAGACAGTGGTAGGGGTGAAGAAGTGGTGCTAGAGTAGGACACACTGAAGGAGCGACTGCAGAGATATGATGAGAACCAAGAGAGGGCAGTGTCACAGAGGCCTAGAAAGTGGAGAGCTTGGAGGAAGAGTGGGTAATCCACTGTGCCAAAAGCAGCTGACAGGTCAAGGAGAATGAGTAGACAGTAGTGGCCTTTTGACATAGTGGAGAGCAAGTCATTGGCCACTTTAGTGAGAACAGTCTGAGTTATCACCTCTTTATCAAGCCTTAGTGCATAACCCCCATTTTGAATATTTAGGGTTATTATTTTTCTTCTCATAACCCTTTGAGGCCAGAGGGGTACGCAATACATTGCAAGCAATATGTTGCTTACCCCTCTGGCACTCAAAGGGGTAATAATAGGGTTTTTTTTATACTTATTAATGGGATAATTATTGGTGGCTATTTATAACACTTATCCCAATTTTTTTTGCTGATATATTATGTCAACTGAGTTTAGATTTATCCGTTTCAGTGCCAGAGGGGTACGCCATATTTTGCAGAGCAATGCTTTGTGCACGCATCTGCCACTCAAAGGGATATGTGCTGAAATATGTGCTGAAATATTTTGATTAAATACTAGTGCTTAATACTAGTGTTGAGCGAGCACCCCGATGCTCGGGTGCTCGGGTGCTCTGACCGAGCACCCCCTGAGGCTCGAGTGCTCGGCCGAGCACCCGAGCCCCATTGAAATGCATGGGGCGACACGAGCATTACACCAGGCACCCCCTGCTCTGATGAGGGGAGGGTGCCTGGTCAATGCCCCCCTTCATCTCCGCTATGCCCCCTTCATCTCCGAATGCCCCCTTCATCTCCGCAATGTCCCCCTTCATCTCCGCTATGCCCCCTTCATCTCCGCTATGCCCCTCTTCCACAATGTCCCCCTTCATCTCCGCTATGCCCCTCTTCCACAATGTCCCCCTTCATCTCCTCTATGCCATAGAGGAGATGAAGGGGGACATTGTGGAAGAGGGGCATAGCGGAGATGAAGGGGGACATTGTGGAAGAGGGGCATAGAGGAGATGAAGGGGGACATTGTGGAAGAGGGGCATAGCGGAGATGAAGGGGGACATTGTGGAAGAGGGGCATAGACTCTATGCCCCTCTTCCACAATGTCCCCCTTCATCTCCGCTATGCCCCTCTTCCACAATGTCCCCCTTCATCTCCGCAATGCCCCCTTCATCTCCGCAATGCCCCCGTACCTCCAGTCCCTGGTGGTCCAGCGGAGCGTCTTCTGATCTGTGCCTCTTCCGGCACAGATCCCCGCCACCCGAACATGGCGGGCGAGCACATGGCGGTACTCGACGAGTACCGCCATGTGCCGAGCAGAGCGATGCTCGAGCCGATCCGAGCATCGGCCGAGCACGCTCGCTCAACACTACTTAATACCTTTTGTGACACATCTTTTTTACATTGCTGCATTCTTTCTGCTATCACAGCCCTGTAAACAAAGTTCTGTGTAAAGTGTAAAAAAATAGTTGAAGCTGGAAAAAATAATAAAAAGTATAGGTAATTTTACTTTGCATTGTGTACTTGTAGATTATGTAAAGTCAAAAAAGAGGTAATCTGTCACTTTAACTGTTGTCAGAATAGATAGTAACCACCAACACAACTAATATTGGTACTGAATTTCTCAAAGTCATGAGTTTTATATTTACCTCTATTTGTAAAGAAAGGGCTGTAATTATAATTTACCCAAAACGTGTGGCATGCATTGTACATTTCTATGGAACAAAAGAACAGGGAACAGGGTGAAGGAGTCCCTAGTGTAGATATCAAAGGATCAAATACCACCACCTCGAAGAGCACCCTGTGAGACTATACTCACAAGAGTCTGCAGCTATATGCATTTTTCTGGGATTTCAATCTGCCCCAATAACAGATGTACAGCAATAGTAAGGCAGCTACTCGTAGACATGCTCCCCAAAGAGGACAACTATATAGGAAAACACAAAACCACAAGTGTGCCCAATAGTGAAGTACTGTAAATATAAGTCCAATATTTAATGAGACTTATGTACGCACAAATTAGATGGTCAGGTATTACGACTGACAGATGCGCTCGCGGGGGATATTAGCCCGCCTCTGCTCGGGATCACACAATGATGTTTGCTGAATATTTTCCATTCAATCGGCTGATGGTATTCCAGAAGAAAAAATAAATAAATATGGTAAAGAGTGAAAAAATATATAAAAAAAAAGTAAAACAAAAATAAAAGATTAAAAAATGGCTCACAATGAATCTTATATTAAATTTATTGCTCCAAAAGGAATAATTAAAAAACAATGTAACAGATAAAGATAAAAGTATCTATATATCTATCAATCTATCTATAACGATATCTATCTATCTATCTATATATATATATATATATATATATATATGATATTGAGATACTTTTATCAGTTACATCTAATTTGTGAGTACATAAGTCTCCTTAAATATTGGATATTTATTTACAGTACTTCACTATTGGGCACCCATGTTTTATATTTTCCTATATTGTATACTAGTGTAAAAGCCTGTGTACACGAGCCAGCGTTCTTTGCGTTCGGGCAGTCTCTACTTCGCATGACTGCATCTGACAAACTTACATCTGACCATTGAAATTATAGGATTTCTGTTATCTTACAATTAGTAATAACATAGTCAAGTACATCAAATTTAGTAATTTACAATATAATAAAGCAGTAAATCTCAAATGTTTTGCTCAGTGGAAACTTACCCTATCTAACTTTTTATGTGAATGCTAGAAAAATGTTTTGGCAAACTCTCTAGCATTCAAGACATAGTAGGGGCGGATATACTAAAATAATTCCGCACTAAAATAGTTATTGAAAACAATTTCTTAGTGCTACATTTACCTAATGCCCATTACTAAAGCTACTTGTGCAGAAAATGTTCCTCTCTACTCTGCTTGTACCAAGGGTTCAGCAGATGTAAGGGCATTATGGAACTTTGTTACTTGTTTCTCTCTATGTACTAACACAGTGCAATCAAAAGGAGAAAGTCAACTTTTCTGTGCAAGTTTTATTGCATAGTAAGTGTGTGCTGGTATACACTAAAGCAGTTTTTCAACCATGGTCCTCTAGTACTCCTGACAATGCAGGTATGCAGATTTCCCTACCTGAGCACAGGCAAGCTAATCATTAATCATTACAAAGTTGTGCTCAAGTAAGGATTTTCTCAGAACCTGCACTGTTAGATGTATTACTAAAGGATCATGGTTGAGAAGCTATGTACAAGTATCATACACACTTGTATATAATCTCTATATAAATAAAGAATAATAATAATACCTTGAAGTGAGTTTTAAGCTAACGTATAAGCACTCAATACGAGCTACACTGGCAGATTTGTACATTCCACCCCAGTATCTGTTTCAAATGTAGCTGTGTACCAGCCAATATGAGTAATTTAGAGCTAAATTATTAGGCCAAAATGTATAAAAAAAACAGTTGCCAGGTAATTATATCTAATGTGCTTTTTGTTACAGGAGACTAGGAAATAAGTTCTATAGTGTATATTATAAAATACATCTAAGAGAAAAGTAAACTGCTTCCTATGAAATGTTTCACTCTTGCACACGTCCTCAGGTAACCACAGAACCACACATGTACTGTTGGCTATCACTGTCTTGGTTCCCTGTCTGTTATTCTGTTCCCTAGAACTCCTTGCAAGTCATCCAAGAACTACTGACATAAAGATCCTATATCTGATTAAATACGGAGAACTGGAGCAATTCCCCAAACTGCATTTAATTTTAATGGGGCTTCAACCCCTTGAATGCCAGAGAGGTCTTGTGCTGGAGACCTCTCTAGCATTCATGGGGGTATAAAGACCCATTTAAACCACCGGAAATTTGTGTTTGTTCTGTACTCTGCAGATGGTTTGCCCCAGGATTGTGCGAGACAAATGTAAACATGTCATTTAAGACATGATAGTAAACTGATTGCTAGAGAGGTGTCTAAAGGGTTAAAAGCATATTGTAGAACAATTTGAAAGAATATTGTGCAATACTGTGTAATTATAAAGCAAATGCAGAGTCTTCTATAAGATGGAAATACCCAGGACAAACTAATCCAGGTTAACCAACTGAGTGCCGGAGAGGTATCCAATGCATTGCGTTGTACTCAAAGGGTTAAAATAACCTAAATACAAAACAAAGTAAAAAGGACATGCGGCTACAATTTTATGGCAGGTTGTTAAGCTAAGCACTGGATGAAAATATCTCAAGTAAATAACAGCTGGCTCCCGTCCAAGAATAAATGGAGATCGCCAGGCCAGGACATGTGATGCCGGGAGCAAAATAAGCTGCACAGCCACAGCTCTGTGTTACTACGTGGAATATCAGCTGCACAATGCTGACATATAGAGAACACATAATCAGGAAGAGGTGCAATTCTGGGGATGAATAAAAAAAAATCTCATTTTTTTTAACGGTTTGAGTGCCAGAGGGGTACACAATGCATTGCATACAATTCTACTTTTCAGTGCATTTAGGGCTCGATACTATTACCCCTGAAAAAATGGCGGTAATAGTAAAAAAAGACAGAGAGATAAACCCACATACGTACCTCAGCTCTTCTCTAGCTGGTGAGGTGCATGGAACAATGAGCGTTGGTGGTCAAATCTCATTATTGTTTTTTGTTATTTTGCTATTTAGTGCAAATTGTGGGAACATTATAGGAAAAAAAGGCAACTCTCATTGTTTGACAGAGTGTCAGACAACAAGAGTGAGCTCAAAACAGACACCCTACCCCAGCTCCCATGCACTAACCCTACACTGTTCCTAACATTACACTTAAATAATAGTGCCTAACACTACCTGTCATCCATTTTCTGTCTTCTTTAATCTTGTCTTCTTTCTTCTGGCTTCTCTTCTTCCTCTTTTCTTTCTTCTTTTCTTCACACTTGTACAAAACAATACATCATTCAGTTCTGTACTGTTAAAAAATAAAACAAAGTTCTCCAAAGCTGCAACAGTTAACCCTTTGAGTGCCTGAGGGGTAACCCTCTGGTGCTCAAAAGGTTTAAACTGTGTGGCATCGTATTCTTCTTTGTGTTTAAAAATCCAGTGTCTTTTAATTTGCAAATATTGTCTTAAATAGTGATGTCCAATGTGCCCCCTATGCCTCCACCGCTGCTGTCTCCACTGGTGGTGGCAGGCATTTACAGTGGCAGACCCCCCCCCCTTCCCTATCTCTTGGGCCATTGCCCAAGTCAGACTGCCAGAATTTTGAACCGAGACTGGCTTTTATATGCAAAGGGGGCACATTGGGCTTCAGTATTTGATACAATATTGGCAAATGAATAGACACTGGATTTTTAAACACAAAGAAAAAAATAGATGACAAACAGTTTAAACCCTTTGAGCTCCAGAGGTTTACCCCTACAGCACTCAAAGGGTTAACTGTCGCATCTTTGGGGAGCTTTATTTATGTATTTTTTAACAATACAGAATTAAATGATGTTTCGTTTTTTACAAGATTGATAAGAAATGAAGAAAGAAGAGAGGAAGAAGAAAAACAGAAGATTGAAGAAGAAGATGGTCAGGACCCCGATGGACATCAGGATTATTAGCAAGTTTTTATATGTTGGGACATGTGTTAACTCTTTGTGGATTAACCCAATCAGTGTCAGTGGGGGTATGCAACACTGTATAAAGAGTACCCTACTTGCCCTCATAGAGTTAATTTTTTTCCTATTTTTCAACCACACTGGATAATTCTCTGGCACTCAAATGGTTAAATCAGTGGGAATTAGCATATGTCCCCTATAGTGCTGCTGTTATCTTCCAGAACATGATAAGAAAAAGGGCTGAACCCTTTGAGTTTTAGTGTTGTCCAATGCAGTGTTACACAACACCTCCCCAGTACTGAAAGGGTTAAGTGGAAGACCAAGGATAAATGGAAAAGTAGATCTGTCTGGCTGATTTTTCTGTTCTAAAAGCAAAAGCCAAAGCTACTAGGTAGAATTTCTACAGATGAGTAACAATGTAATGAACAGAAGATACAGTATAAATGGGTACAATGTATACAAACAAAACAGTATTTTTGCCTATAATGTACTGGTTCATGTTGTTTAAAGTACACAGTTACCATTCACTTTAATGGGATTATGCAACTGGCATTAAACTACTCAAAAGCAATTCTTTGGACAGCCAGACAAACAGACATTTTAAGGCAGTGTTGGGAAAGATAAGCATTACCATACATTTTGCATGGGCTCAAAAGAAAAAGAGTAGTAATTATGGAGCAAACCGTCTGAAGCATAAGGAAACAGATACAGTGCCTATTGATTTAAAATGGCCTTTTAAAACCTTAACTTAAATAAATAGGATTTTAGATTTTTTTCACTGTGGTACAGTAGGTTTGTTCCATAATTACACCACATTTCTTTTAAACCTTCTAGAGGTATCCAACTCGTTGGGTGAGAGCACCAAGGCGTGATAAAGAGGAGATAAAATGGAGATAACTTCTCCAGTGATATCACTTCTCCAGTTCCAATGTTATTCTATGAAGTCTATGCGCTAAGATTTATCCAACGTCTGACATCTTAATGCATTGGCTCCATGGAATAACATAGGGATTGGAGAAGTGATATCAATGGAGAAGCCATCTCTTTATTACGCCTTAGTGCATAACCCCCCTTGAATTGCAATGCTTTGGATACCCCCATGGCACTCATAGGGTAAAACATAGGATGGAGTGATGTACTAATATGATTCTGTGTGCTGCACCTGTCTAACGCTTATTTGCTATGCTGTATACTTTGAAAATTCCCTTTCTTTACTTTGCCTGCACTAAGCGTAGGGTAGTGTGGGAGTGCTTTGGGTGTTCCAGGGCATTATGTTCATCTTCTCCTTGTTTATTGCTATGTACTCCTAAACAACAAAGTAAACCCCATAAATTCAGGCAGTTTTCCAGTACAGGCTGCAGGGAAGGCATTCTGAGTTTGTTTGCATTAAAGAGCAGGGATTGTTTTTATGAAAATATATATATAGAGATGTGCTTTTCATGCTGAGTAAAACAATGGTGCTTCCACTGCTGAGAGATCCATATTTCCAAAGTCATTGCAATCTAAACTTATGTTTTTAACCTAAAAGTACCCTCTAGTGGTCAGATTCCAGACAGTTATTCTGCTGAATTTTGTGGAAGAGGTGAGTCACTGACAAACAGTTCTCCGTAGACTGTAATAGAAACTTCTGAGTCATTTCTGACAGTTTGAAGTTTCAGGAAGTAATCATGCTGTCACTCGCTTTCAGACAATTTGAACTGTTATAATATTTGAATAATTCAACTGCAAGTGGTGGTGTTATCCTTGCTGTCCTCAGCAGAAAAAAATGTTATAACATATACATGCTTTTTAAAAAGTTTACTGCTCTTTTAAAGTCTTAATAATGATGGAGTATGTGCACTGGCATGCATTAAAGTTATCATGTACTTATCTCAAATTGTAGGTGCATGATTTCTATGCCAAACTATAAGTGCTGAAAGTAAGTTGCACATGTGGATTCTTACATTCCCACTAATGTCCATTTAGCACCATGCCACTTACCAGAAACACAGAGAGGGGGATGCTATTGTTAGTAGAGGTTAAAATGGCATTTTATTAAGATGCTCCAATGCATTATAAAATGTATCCAGTAAAACGTTATTGCCACTTAGTGTGTTTATAGGTTGTATTAAAATATTCAACCTATAAATATTCATAAGCCATGCTTAATAATGAAACATTTAGCATTTTGGGCTGTATGCACAAAAGAAAATAGAAGCAATTCTCGGGCAAACCTATCGCACCATAGGGGACATCCTTTGAACTGTATGCTGCATTTGAGGCCATATTCAATAGGCTATAGTGGTTCAATTTTGGAGCAAACCAACAGTATTTATTTATCTCTTATTGTGCAGCTGGTTTGCCCCACAATTGCACTTCTTTAGCCTATAGAATATAGCCCTTATTTTGTTCCAGAATTGCTCCTCTTCTTTTTGAATGCGACTCTTTGTACGGTGAGCCTTATTAAAGTAAATAATTAAGATACTGTACCTGCCTTGCTTGTGTGTTTCTTCATGCACCTCTCTCCTTTGCCTGTGTGGTCTACTGTAATGGAAAAAAGAGCACAGAAGAAATAGTCACCCTTTTAGTACCACCCAGTTAAAGACACGTTGGGGGTTATTCACCAAAGTGTGATAAAGAAGTGATTAAATGGAGAAGACTTTGATATCACTTCTCCAATGCCAATGTTATTCTATGGAGCCTATGCACTAAATCTTAGTGCAAAGTCTCACCTCTTTATCAAGCCTTAGTTAATCGCCCCCCAGTGTGTCCTGGTAAAACTAAAAATAAAATATCTTATCTTAATAATGTATAACATAATGTATAGATATTCATCTAAGTGTAGTAGAAAAATTAATAGCACATATTAAAAGCACAGATAAATAAAAAGATACAGTGAAATTAAATACACCTAGCAGAGTCGTCATAAAACCATAGTTGAAGTTTGACAAGCAATAAGTTATTTCTTTCAAACTGCTTTCTAGTGAGATACATATAAAATGGATGGTCTATTAAGTACTTGAAAGGTATGGGAATCTCTAGGGAACAAGGACTATGCAAGTATAGTTCAATAATATCCAAGGGATATTGGGAGGTGTGTGAGGATATTAGGAGAAGGAAAGTATGGAAATAAGATGAGAATAAACATAGACGTACAAGGTGGATCCTTACTAGAGAGTGTTGTAGAGTAAATGGCCAGTTGGTGTTGACTTAAAGCACTAGCAATGACTCTCTAATAGGTGTGGGTGACTCCTTACTTGAAATACATCTTAGGTCTTAGCATTGTATGTGAGTACTACAATCTCCACATTGTGGTACTCCCTTCTTTTGTATTTCTCCTCACTCCTCTCTTTCATTCCTCTCTGGTCCCTCTTGTCCCTTACTGTATTTCCTCCTGGTCCAGCATCCCTGTTCAGCATCCATAAGGGGGCACAGAGCAAGCACTGAAACATATTGAAACATTGACTGACATGGGCAAAGGTACAGATGGATGCTGAACCAGGTATGCGGGACCAGGAGGAACCACAAGGGACCAGACAGGAAAGAGAGTGTGGAGTGAGGCGAAATACAAGAGGAGGCCTTTGCTTTACAACTCATCTAACTAGGTGTCAGATTGCCCTCGCTGGTGCTGGGTTTTGTCTCTTTTTATCTTAATAAATACAGCATTAAGGACTTTATTGCTGACAATTCTAGGTGTCCCCATATATTTTAAAAATATACAATTTGCTTTTCATGTATTTACCTTTATCTGATTTTCTCTGGGCCCAGAATATTCAGTTGTTGTGTTGGATCTGTTGAAGGCACATCACCAGCTATGCACTAATGTGCCTTCTCCTTCATATCCGCTGAATGGTCAGCCAACCAGTTACCATGTGCGAGTAGCTATTTATAACTCCTACACTCCTACTGAGCTTTAGTAAGTGCATAGGATGCATTAAAACTACTTATGCAGAGACAAGTGTGAGTGACGTACTGGGCAGGTTGCCGTGGCAACAGGTCAGCTGACCATTAAGCCAATTCTCTGTAGAAAATCAGGGAAGGAGGAAATATTTAAAAATGAAATAACTCCAAGACTAATGCATTTTAAAGTGTGACTGACAACAGTCATAATCGTTAATACTTTGCAATTCAAAGAGAAAAAAAAAATCATTACCATGCCTTTTAATAAATAATAGCATGCTTCTGTACTTATTCCAGTTTTATCCTAAGAGGCACTGTCCCTCCAAGATGGGAGAACAATGAGTTATTAAAATAAACATTTTTACGGCAGTTGCTTGAAAGAACACGGTTTCATAAACCCTTTGTCCTTGTGTAAACCAAAGTGTATAAAATATTTTTCTTTAAAGATCTCTCACAAAAGCCAACAAAAGCTCCTTACTAATGCCTGTGTATAACATTTGCAGCTCACTTTTAGGATCATGCAGTAAGTCCTCCCAGTAAGTTTTAGTATGGTATAATGGAATATCATAGTGAGGCAGGATGCTCTATTCAGAACTGTAACCTCTTCTTATTTACATGAAGAGATTTAAAGATGAAATAACCTCCCGTTTTCCTTACTTTGGCCAGAAAATGTTTATGACTGTTCTTAATTTTTCCCTTGCGTCTTGGTTCAAGAGGATACCATTCTCAATCAGTCCTGTATGTCATGTCCATGGAGGTGAAATTGAAAGTTGTTAGCTGGCCCACTGCACGACAATCTTAATACTTTAACCCTTTGGCACTCAAAGGGTTAAGTGCCTCTGGCACTCAAGGGTAAAAGGGCCAGACTGGTGTGCAACACATTGTACTGAACAACCCTTTGGTCCTCTGGCACTCAAAGGGTTAAGGACCAGACTGGTGTGCAACACATTGTACTGCACAACCCTTTGATCCTTAAATAGTGAAGTATGCTCATGAACTCTGCCAGTTTTAGTCTGAAAAAACTGCTACAAATTGTCATGTCCGACTCCATGACGTCCAGGATTAATTGAAGGTTTTATCTCTTGCGCAAAGGCAGAGGAGCAAAATTTTTAGGGTTCATTGGGATTTTCTGCTGTTTATTTGATGAGGTGTTACTTCAATGTTATGTAAAGGTTTCTTAAAGGGGTAAGAGTATTATAACACAGGAATACATACATGCATACATGTATCTCATTCTTATCCCAAGCAATAGTCTTGCTTTTGAACCTGTGCTGTTTTACACAGAAAACTAAACTGAACATATGTATCATTTCTCATACTAATTTGTCTGTAATCATGTGTATCATATTGTTTCACTCAGTATTTACTATAGGTGCACTGCCAGGAGTCCTTATAGTGATGTCAGGAAACTGGTTTTTGATACAGGTTGATTTTCTTTGAACTTGTTAACCTCTTCTTATATTTCAGGAATAGGTATAAAGACATTTTTAGTGCGAAATAATTACAATTTACTTTTTACTAAGAACAACTCTTAAAATGAGAATTGGTTAACCCTTTGAATGCCAGAGGGGTGTCCAACTCATTGCAAAGCAATGCATTGGACACCCCTCTGGCACAAAGGGGTTAAGGCCTCTTTTAAACAGGCAACAGAACCTCATAGAATGTTATGGCAGGTCCTGATTAGCATACAGGATTGTCGAAGAACTGTCTGTGGAAGGGATGCCCACCCTTCACACATCACCAACACTATGACAATCTTGAAGTCTAAGAACATTTTCTCTGCTGCCCCAGCAGGGGAGGGGAGAGAATGCTTTCAGCACCATGGACAGCATCACTCCCTTATCCACTTGAGTGCTCCTACAGGACAACAACATTTTCAGCCCTCTTTGACCTTCAGTGAATCTATGCTCTAGTCTTTCCATTTCCCTATCTTTATAACCCCTTGGATGCTAGATATTTCTCCATCACATTTTGATATCTCTAGCATCTAATCCTTAGAGTAGCCTTACATCTACACCAAGATTTTCTAAATACATTTACTGCATCTATCACCCTTTCTATAAATTAATATTTTAGAAAGCAAAGTAGTTGCTTGTAGAAGGTCACTGATCAATACAATACTAAATTATGCTATTTTGCAAAACCAAATATATAAATGAAATATTACACATGGTTTTAAGGGATAAACAAAGGTTTAGTATGAAGAAAAATACATACTGTAATTAGTGATGAGCGAGCATGCTCGGCCGAAGCTCGGTTCGGCTCGAGCATCGCTCTGCTCGGCACATGGCGGTACTCGTACGAGTACCGCATGTGCTCGCCCGTCATGTTCGGGTCTCCTCCCCGCACGTTTTGCAGCTGCTGCGCAGCCAATAAACGTGCGGGGAGGCTCTGACATCAGTGTAATGCCAGCAGCCATGTTGGCTGCTGGCATTACACTGATTGGCTGGCCAGAACCCGTGATCGGGTGCTGTATAGCACCCGACGCGCGAGTTCGGCTCATTCTTAGCCAGGGAGAGATGCGCTTAGGCAGGGAAAGTCAGTGTAGGGAGAATAAAATTGTTGAAACTCTTTCAAGACCCAAAAGTCCTTTTTAGGACTGTTGTGTGTGGGGGCAGCATTTATATTTTGTTTGGGGGGGCACAATTTCCTTTTTTTTGTGGGGGGGATATTTGTAAGGTGACATATAATACTAGATGCACAGGAAGTCAGTGTAGGGAGAATAAAATTGTTGAAACTCTTTCAAGACCCAAAAGTCCTTTTTAGGACTGTTGTGTGTGGGGGCAGCATTTAATTTTTTTTGGGGGTGGCAGAATTTCATTTTTTTGTGGGGGGGGGACATGTTCTAAGGTGACATTGTACTAGGTGCACAGGGACAAATATTTCACAGTGCAGTGACAAGCTGACATATTCTGTTAGGTGCACAGGGCCAATGATTTTACAACGCAGCGACAAAAAGGGCCATTTTAAACGTGTGCCTAGCCATAGATTATTGTCACATTCTGTTTAGTGTGCAAATTCACAAATTAACGTCACATATTCCGTTCACTGTGCCTAGCCGCAGATTAGCGTCACATTCTGTTTCGTGTGCCTAGCCGTAGATTAGCGTCACATATTGTTTAGTGTGCCTAGCCGCAGATTAACGTCACATATTGTTTAGTGTGCCTAGCCGCAGATTAGCGTCACATATTGTTTAGTGTGCCTAGCCGCAGATTAGCGTCACATTCTGTTTCGTGTGCCTAGCCGCAAATTACCGGCATATATTCCGTTTAATATGAAGAAGGCGGGTAAAAAGGGACGGGGAAGTGGACGTGATCCTGATAGTTCAGGGCGCGGGTCAGGACGCGTAGAAACTGTGCCTGGTGCCAGAGCACAAGAAAGAAAGACATCCACCATACCTAGCTTCATGTCTCAGTTTACAGGGCGTCGCAGGACATCACTCTCGAGGTCAGACCACTGCGAACAGGTGGTCGGTTGGATTTCAGCTGATACTGCTTCCAGTCGGTTAAGCACCACCCTGTCTTCCACCAAGTCCACTCTCACTAGCCAAGAGTCTGGTCAACATAATCCTCACCCTGATCATCCTTCCTCCCACCATAGAGGGTCTGGCCAAAGAAGTGATCCCACACTGGGATATAGTGAGGAGCTCTTCTCATCACCAATCCTTGATTTGAACCTCTCTCCAAGCACGCTTGCAGAGGAACATGAGATCTTGTGCCCTGATTCACAACCTCTAGAGGGTACCCAATCACAAGAAGATGACAGAGGGGAACGGCATTTAAGGTCAAAGGAAGTGGATGATGATGATGAGACACAGTTGCCATCAAATCAACCACAATTACTGTCTCAAGACCTTGATGAGGAGGATGATACACAGTTGTCAATGACTGAGGATGTGGTGGGATCAAGAAATGAGGAGGATGATCAGAGTGAGGAAGTGGAGGAGGACTTGGTGGACGATGAGGTCACTGACCCCACCTGGGAAGGTGGAAAGCTGAGCGATGACAGCAGTCCTGAGGGTGAGCCATCTGCAGCACCGCAACAGGCTGGAAGAGGCAGTGGTGTGGCTAAAGAAAGAAGGCGGACCGCACCAAACCGGCCCGCAAATGTTCCACGGAGCACCCCCTTGCGTAAATCTCCCTTGCCAAGGGCTAGGTGGTCCGCGGTATGGCGTTTTTTTAAGGAAAGTGCGGACGACAAAAGATATTGTAGTTTGCAACCTGTGCCACACCAGAATGAGCCGAGGCATGAACACTAGCAACCTCACCACCACCAGCATGATCCGACACATGGCATCCAAGCACCGTAATAAGTGGGAGGAACGCCCGGATCGCCAATCTGTGTCTGCAGGCCACACCACTGCCTCCTCTTCCCCTGTTTTCGGTGCCGGCCAATCGCCTGTCGAAGGCGCAGGCCCGCATACCTCCCGCCCTGCACCTGTACCATCTGAAGCACCATCAGCGACCACATCCACTTCCCTGTCCCAGCGCAGCGTCCAAATGTCGTTACCCCAGGCATTTGAGCGCAAGCGAAAATACCCAGCCACCCACCCACAGGCCATAGCACTAACCTCACACCT
Organism: Rhinophrynus dorsalis; assembly: GCA_037306005.1. NCBI lineage: Eukaryota > Metazoa > Chordata > Amphibia > Anura > Rhinophrynidae > Rhinophrynus > Rhinophrynus dorsalis. The sequence goes on along the minus strand of CM074720.1, from coordinate 308,713,849 downwards.
TTCCAAATTACTGGCCATCGAAATGCTGCCACTTAGGCTTGTGGACACTGAGTCCTTCCGCAGCCTGATGGCAGCAGCTGTCCCTCGGTACGCAGTCCCCAGCCGCCACTACTTTTCCCGGTGTGCCGTCCCCGCCTTACACCACCATGTGTCCCTTAACATCACCCGTGCCCTGACCAACGCAGTTACTGGGAAGGTCCACTTAACGACTGACACATGGATAAGTGCTTGTGGCCAGGGACGCTACAGTTCCCTGACGGCACACTGGGTGAATGTCGTGGAGGCTGGGAGCGACTCGGACCCTGGGATGGCACAGGTGCTACCCACGCCGAGGATTGCGGGCCCTACCTCCATCAGGGTTTCCGCCAGCACTTACGTTATTGGCTCCTCCTCCTCCTCCTCCGTTTCCACCTCCGAATTCTCTGCACGCAGCGCCACTCACCCATCAGCCGGTAGCTGGAAGCAGTGTAGCACTGCAGTGGGGAAGCGTCAACAGGCCGTGCTGAAGCTGATCTGCCTTGGGGACAAACAGCACACGGCCTCAGAGCTGTTGCAGGGGATTAGTCACCAGACCGAGCAGTGGCTCTCGCCACTCAACCTGCAACCAGGCATGGTTGTGTGTGATAATGGGCGTAACTTGGTGGCGGCTTTGGAGCTCGGCAAGCTCACACACGTACCATGCCTAGCGCATGTATTTAATTTAGTGGTTCAGCGATTTCTAAAAACCTACCCCAATTTGCATGATCTCTTGACGAAGGTGCGCCGCGTGTGTGCACATTTCCGTAAGTCATCTACAGCTTCAGCCGGCCTGTTGACGCTGCAGCAGCGCTTACAATTGCCAGCTCACCGGCTGCTGTGTGACGTGAGCACGCGCTGGAACTCCACCTTCCACATGTTGGCCCGGCTTTGTGAGCAGCAGAGGGCAGTAGTGGAGTACCAGCTGTTACACAGTCGTCGCCTCTCCGTTCAACTTCCTCTAATCAGAAGTGAGGAGTGGGAATGGATGTCAGACCTCTGTGAGGTTTTACGCAATTTTGAGGAATCGACACAGATGGTGAGCGGCGATAACGCTATTATCAGTGTAACCATCCCACTTCTGTGTCTACTGAAACGCTCGCTGCTCACAATTAAAACCGACGCTTTGCATGTGGAAGAGGTGGAAATGGGGGAGGAAGAGCTTACACAAGGTGATAGCCAGAGCACCCTCACTTCGTCTTCTCAGCGACAATTGGAGGAGGCGGAGGAGGAGGAGGAGGAGGAAGACACGGTTGCCTCCGCTACAGAGGGTAGCCATGGAACTTTATTTCCATCTCTTCAGCGTGGGTGGGCAGAAGAGGAGGAAGAGGATGAGGAGATTGAGAGTCATCCTCCTGGTGAGGACAGCGAAATCTTGCCTGTTGGTACTCTGGCACACATGGCTGACTTTATGTTAGGCTGCCTTTCCCGTGACCCACGCGTTATACGCATTTTAGACAACACGGATTACTGGGTGTTCACCCTTCTGGACCCCCGCTACAAAGAGAATTTCTCATCTCTCATTCCTCCGGTGGAGAGGACAAGCAAAATGGTGCAATACCAGAAGGTTCTTGTCGAAAAATTGCTCCAAAATTTTCCATCTGACAACGCTGGCGGCAGAGTACGTGCTACCTTGGCCAACCAAGAAGGGAAGAAAAGGGGAGCACACAGCAGTTCCGACAAAGGCAGGGCAACACTCTCCAAGGCGTGGGACACCTTCATGACACCCCGCCAGCACCCTCACCCTGATGCGCGGCCTAGTGTCACAAGGAGGGAAAAGTTTTGGAAGATGGTGAAGGAGTACGTAGCAGACCGTGTCAGCGTCCTCACTGATCCCTCTGTGCCTTACAACTAATGGGTGTCCAAGCTGGACACGTGGTATGAACTGGCACTCTACGCCTTGGAGGTGCTGGCCTGCCCTGCCGCCAGCGTTCTGTCTAAGCGGGTATTTAGTGCTGCTGGTGGCATCATAACAGATAAGCGTATCCGCCTTTCCACCGAAAATGCTGATAGGTTGACACTTATAAAAATGAACAAGGCCTGGATTTCCCCTGACTTCTCCACTCCACTGGAGGAAAGCCCCGGGTGAACATAAAGTCACTTTAGATATGTTATTTACAATGATGGGAATACTCTGTATTCCCATTCACCCCTTCCACCCAAAAAACAGGTATATGGTTGACTCTTAATCTTCTCATCCTCCTCCTCCTCTTCCATATGCCCTGTGATATAATTTTTATATAGGGCCAGCTCACCAGCGGGCCCTGTGATATAATTTTTATATAGGGCCAGCTCACCAGCGGGCCCTGTTTGACAATTTTTGTATAGGTCAGCTCACCAGCGGGCCTTCTCATATAATGTTTTATTGGGTCAGCTCTCTAGCGGGCCCTCTCATATAATGTTTTATAGCGTCAGCTCACTAGCGGTCCTTCGCATATAATGTTTAGGATGGTCAGCTCCGCAGCAGACCCTCACCCATAATGTTTTAGATGGTCGGCTCAGCAGCAGACCCTCATTCCTAATGTTTTAGATGGTCAGCTTAGCGGCATGCCCTCGCCCCTAATGTTTTAGAGGGTCACCAGCAGGCCATTAATCCTAATTTTTCAGGGGTGTGTATGATGCCCTCCTTTATGTGTAATAAAGGGTGTATTGGAGTGACATTTCAGTCTAATTTTTGGCAGCCCTTTCACTTAGTGCATAGGCCTTATGAGTGTTGGACCACTACCTGAACTATTGTACCACAATGTGAATGAGGCCCTCCATTTTGTGATATACAGGTTGTATCGGAGTGCCTCAGGTCCTCCCATTGAATTAAATAGGGCTGGGGTGTTCGACAGAGCAGAAGGTAGTTCTTGGCTTCATCCACTAAGTCACTTCGTCACTTTTACTCAATGGATCAGACCCCACTGTTCCGACTATAAATTTTGGACTTAACAAGGGCAAACGGACATGTTGTAAAACCTGTGGTAGCTGCGGCCTCCGTTCATGAATGCTGTACCTTACCCGGGCCATAACCACGTTGAACACCTGCTTTACGCTGCGCACTTTTCCCTCTTAATCATGGCCCCAGTTCCGAAAAATCGATGAAATTTTTTGCAGAATTTGCAGATGATATACAAGTAAATATACAGCAAATACTGTTTGGTAACAATTTTTCGCCTAAAATCGTTTTTATCTTCCTTTTTGTGTGTTTTACGGTCAGTCTGTAAAAATGGCGTACTACGGGCGAAACATCGTTCCCAGCAGCGACGTTGGAGTCCAAGATGCATCCAGACATCCTCCCTATGCTGTCCCTGAACCATTTCTGTGGTGTTTCCATCATTTTCTGACCTTTTCCTATGAACCAGGCACCCTCCCCTCATCAGAGCAGGGGGTGCCTGGTGTAATGCTCGAGTCCTCCCATTGACTTCAATGGGGCTCGGGTGCTCGGCCGAGCACTCGAGCCTCCGGGGGCGCTCGGCCAGAGCACCCGAACATCGGGGTGCTCGATCATCACTAACTGTAATGCTTTCCTTCCACATAAAATAGGGGTACACTCTCCACTGATATTCATTCGTACAGTTCAAATTATCATAAAGTAATGGAGCTGTTATTCTCTCTTTCTATGCAGACCTGTAATCTGAAGCTCCTTCTCCCATAGAATGCATTACAAAAACTGCCCGGATATTACCTGGTACTATTGCTAACAAGTTAAGACAACAAAATCAGTTCAAGCTATAATACCATGGAACAATCTCCCAGCAGTAGGGGTACCATATTTTACTCAGAAAGGAAAGCAATATAGTATATGCTTTATTTCAAAATAAAAGTGTATTGATCTTTTAAGTTAACCCTTTGATGCTAGAGGGATGTGAAATGCATTGCTTTGCAATGCATTGTGTAACCCCTCTAGCATTCAATCGTCTAAAAACATATTTTTTGTGTTATTTTTCCTGTAGTCCATTAAGCACTTTTCAGTATGTTAAACACCTCTCTTTCACTGAAATGAATGTCTTTCTTCTTATGTTCCCTGTAATTGCTTCTACTGTTGTAGCACAGCACTATATTACTATTGTATTTATGAGACTGCATGTGCTGCAAGGTGGAGCAAATCAGAATAACACTTAAAAAATACACAAATGCACAGAGATACTTATTTTCACTTATGCACAGCACTAGACAAGGTTGATAATCCTTTTTGCCAGGTGAAGGGCATAAACAATCAAATCTGAGAAACAGGAAAAAAACTATCATCTGGCATGTACAGCCACCCAGGAATTCAGGCTGCTTGGGTGAGATTCACTAAGCGGTGATAAAGAGGCTATAAAGTGGAGATGACTTCTCCAGTTTATCACTTCTCCAATTCCCATATTATTCTATGGAATCTATGCACTAAGATTTCTTTAACTATGGAGATCTTAGTGAATAGGCTCTGTAGAATATCTTAGGAACTGGAGAAGTGACAACATTGGAGAAGTCATATCTACTTCATCACTTCATTGTCACAGCTTTGGGAATCTCCCCTTTGTTGTAGCCCTTGTTACAGACTTGCAGACCTTGGGGTAAGAATGAAAATTTATTCTTCACTCTGTTATTTCCACTAGTTTGAATTTATTGAATTTTTGGACTTCAAGATCTATATACGCAACTATTCTTCTGAGGAGGGTTTTGAACTTCAGACACAAGACCTATTACCCCAAGACATGCCTAAAGAAAGACTATAAACAGGCCAAAAATAGCCAAAGAAGTAATTTCCTGGCGACAGGTAAACATAAGAAGACGGAGGATAACCAAATAAGGAGAATCACCAAATATGATTTCCCACGGCATGAGATTTCCCATCTTTCAGAAATATTGGCATGTGTTACAAACAGGTTCCAGTCTTATTAAATACATTAGAACTCACCCTATGACGCCAGTGAAAAGATCACAAAATTTAGCAGATCTGTTGATACACAGTCATTTTGTGGCCCCAAGTCTGCTCTGTTTGTCCCTTTATGAGATCCACTGAAACATTATTTAGATCCATCTCTCAAAGGGAGCTGATATTGAGAAATTAGATAAATTGCTGTAGTGTTAACTGCATTTATGAAATATTTTGTACATAGTCAAACATCTCAAATGTTAAAATCACTCATACAGAAAAATGTCTCCTTGGTTCAGAACACTCAACAGGGACAGGAATAAAGGTGAGACTTTGACAACAGTAGCAAACCATTTTCTTGCAGTGCAAGGAGGATCCCTTACTGGTGTTGAAGTCATGGGACTGGAATGAATCACAGATACGATCCATAGAGGAGAAATAAGTAAGTAATTGCTCAGACATGAAGCATGGTGGATTTATATGTTACAGTATGTAAAGGATTCTTAAATGGTGTATGAATGAATGAACTTGTTTGCTGTCATATCTTACTTTTCATTTCTGTCTTTGGGTTGTTTACTTATTTGTATCGTCTCTGCACTCTTCAATAAGAGTCATAATTTATATGTATTACTAGTATCCTTATATGGTTACTTGTATTCCCTTCTCAATGTGGATACTTTATTACTTCACTAGTTATGTGTGTGTTTATTGGTTAGCATACACGTTAGTTATGTCTGTATTATCGGCGCCTTTTATTTGAGGGCAATGCGATTTATGTATTCTTCTGTTTAAATGTAATATACATTTATCTGTTTAGTATGTGTTTAAAATTTTCTGTATTTAATTTTATTAAAAGTCTTTCACACTTATTATTTTTCATAAGATCATTCCCTCTGACCTTACATTAATATTCATGGAACATAGTGCTAAGCCATGTTTTCCAACCTCACCACATGATCTCTAGAGCCGTTCTCCTTTGGTTTGACCTCCCTACAAAAGAGATGTGACCTCTTACTTGCTTTTTACCTCTGACGAAGCCTCACTGAGGCAAGACACAGCATTACATATTGTGTATTATCACTATTGCAGCATTTTAAACTATTTTGCATGTTATAGTATAATTAATGCACTTGCAGTTTATTATCTGATTGTTTTCTCAAGTCATCAATTATTACTTTCCGTAAGGAATATTGTTATATCCATTTTGTCCTTCCCAGTCTTACTCTAGTATCTTTGGGGAGTTATTGCCAGACTGCTTAGGAGCATCATGTAAGGATCTGGATCATCTCCTGCTCCAGGAGGAGTTGTTTTTACAGTTAATTGTATGAAGTAATTATACTTTATGTTTGGTCATTAATAAAGTTATTTTTTATTCATTTTTAAGGAGTGCTTCCTTAAAGGGTTCTTTTTTCGGTCTACTGGATATTCCTTCTACTGGTATTCTTTCTTGAACCTTAGTCTTTGAATCTCTGACTTGCTGATGGGTTATCTTTCAATCAGTCCTGTGGGTGTGTATCAGGTAAGATCTCAATGCCTAGATATGATCTTGTTTTCCTCCTGCGCACATGTTTTTTTTTTGTTTGTTTGTTTTTCCGAAGACAACAGATAGCAACATGTTTAGCTTTTGGACCATGAGTGAAGGATGTATATACTAGACATTTCATAGACCTAAGGGTTTTTAAGGGACTTCTACTATTGCTACTGCTACAGCGGCTAGTTGTTGCAATAGTTATAGCAGAAGGTGTCAGTGGTACTGTTCTTCAAACAGCAGCAGAATCATTCATGGCTAGGGTTGTGGATGTTGACCTGCTTAGTCAATAATATTGAGCGTGACAGGGTGGGGGCTGAGCTTGGAAGTGGTAACACTGATGATGATGACCAAGATGATGTTTGTGTATTTTAAAGCATGTTTACTTGTTCAGAGTTAGTGTTTCCAGTTACTCTCTTAATGGGTTTATAAACAGGCACATTGCTCCTTTCCAGTGGTGGAAAAAACTGAGCCTTTTCATTTCACCTAATGTTTGTCCAATGGCCATATGATCTTTGCTCTCACACTCAACTTCATCTGTATCTGAAGAAGGGGAGGAAAGTGGAGGAAATCAACAACATTATAATCTATAATTAGGCCATCATCAGTTATATTATCCACTAATACCTAACTACTTTCATATTATTCTAGTGTTTTTTTTCAGTCTATAACATTTTCTTTTGATTTTCCCCTTGTCCACTAGACAAATAGGGCAGGGTTTTTTCCAATAGGGCTTTACATATAAGACAGAAGGCGTTACATATGAGACAGAAGGGACATCCATAATCTCGAACTGGAAAAGCAAAACATAAAAGCAAAGAACACCTTAAGTGTGCAAAGCCAAACAATAGAACCCCAGGGAGAAAAATGTAATTGCTACATGTTAAACTTGAAGTTAAGCAGAACACAAGCTGCTAGAGCTGATCCAGGGTCACGGTTGTCCACCAGTAATATAAAGGGGGTTGGATGTTGTGTGAAATGTTAGAATCCTCTCTTATACAGTTTAATGCAGAAAGAGCTCAGTCTTGCTCTGGAGGGGAATCCACCCCATCCTGAAATGAACTGGAGCAAGATTTCCATTCTGTGGAATTCACTTCCGGAAGTATCATAAGTAAGTAAACTGAGAGAGGCCCAGGAGAGCAACTATAGCAGAAATACCTGCATATGCAAGCCAAGGCCAAGTACCCAGCTGGTCCCTGAAGCAGAGGTGAGATGGCTCAAGGAGATATACCTGCCTCTCCAGTACTCACCCACACAAAGGGTAGCATGAATTCTAGGAAATGTACCCAGCTTGCCCCGCCTTTAAAACAATAAATCAAGAATAAATCAGAAAATGAGAGAGATTGTTTTATACTTAATTATTTTTCCTGTCCTACTTGTGGAGGCAAGGTCTCTATCTCATGTGTGTGCTACCAAGGAGATCATGAAGGAAAGCTTTTGTTTAATATTTGGAAAGCAAGGTTACACTGAATAATCTAAGGTTTCTCTCTCTTTTTATTAAATCTAGCAATGTGTAGCATGTTATTCTTTGTAGGTCTTTCCTCATTCCAAAAAACATCTCATCTACTAGACTGAAGCCCCTATTTGCATGTGTAGAACTGCTTGTTTTTTCCCACTAATCCCAAACAGCTGCTGGTAAGACATTCACATCACTGATATTTATAGATATCTCCATTTGGCAGTTTGCTCATATTATGTAACCACTGGATTTACAAAATGTATGGATACAGAATGCAGCACTACGTAAGTCATTTCTTACAACAGATTTTACATGACCATGGAAAAATAGCATACCTAGGCTAACCATGTAAAAGGCACAAGAAGGTGGATGTACAGTATCACTGAGGACAACTAAAATAACACATTGATTTACATGGGGCTTTTAACCCCTTGAATAATAAAAAGGTATCCAATGCACTGCTCTGCACCTCTTTATCATTAAATGAATTAAAAGCCATAATCCATAATGGTCCAGAGACGTGTGCAAAGCACTGTGAAACAATGTACTCTACACCTTTCTGGTCCTTAATCATTTGAATGCAAGAGGGGTATGCAACGCATTGCTTTACAAGCATTGTGAACCCCCTCTGGCATTCAAAGGGTTAAAAGGTTAAATCAGTGGGAATATGGAGAATTATTTATTTTATTTGTCTTCTATGTTGCATTTATTCCTTGAGAACTGTACCAGTTCTGCTTAAAGGGATAGTAATACTTTAACTTTATTTTATTTTGTAGGTATTAAAAAAAACATGAAGAACGATATAAGTCTTATCGCTCAAACTTTTATGGTTTAAGAGATATTCACAAGCAAAGTTTCCCCTCCCGTCCCTTTTACCTAGTGTAAGCCATCTCTTCTCAGATGTGGAATGCAGTCCATAGACCAGACAGATAACAGCAGGGGACAATCTTCTTTCTATGAAAACAATGAAAGCCCTGCCCCCCTTGACAAGCTTTTTCAAGTTTTTTCCTTATCTTAATTGAAGATTGTCCCTCTCTGCAGTCTACCTGGGCACCTCCCTTCTGCTCTGGCTGAGCAGTGTTTGATCAGTAAAAGGGGTGGGAGGGGGACACTTTGTCATTGAATTACTCTGGAACTACAACTCTGACAGAATTGAAATAACACTCTCCAAAGTCCAAATACTTTGATGATTAATTAGAGCTGCTTTTATTATGAAACATTACTATCCCTTTAATAATCAGTTTAATTAGGTTCTGATATTTTACAATTGCACAAGTCTAATACTGGCAGAATGTAAAGTCTTGTGAGAAATTGGGTAAAATGGCAATGGCAAATGCATGGGAATGCATATAAAAACCAGAAAAGTAGTCTTAAAAATACCTAAGGTGCCCTGACACAATAGTGCAGTATGAGCCACAGCTCTGATATAGGAAAACAGTATTTTTTCCCTAAAAGTAATGGAAACAATAACTTTGTGCATGAAATCAATAGGACAAACAACATAAACTAAGAATAGCTCTCCATTTAGACTCCTGAATACAGCTATGTGAGGGGTGATTCTTGAGCAAATCTACTGCAACAATAAGTACAAATGAAAGTTCCCTTTGATTTAAAAGGCTGATTTTAAAACTTTGAATACTTTGCAATTAATATTTAGACCTTTCTAACATTCAAGGGCTTAAAGGCCCATTTTAAAACAATGGGACATTCATTTGCCAGCTGTGGTGCATTTGGTTTGCTCCAGAATTGTACTTCTTTAGTAGTCCATCAGCCACATACTACCTGTTGTGCCACATCATATGTGTTGTCTTTATAATATAGGCAGGGTAACATCAGAGCAGTAAACACGTGAAACCTTTGGGGGTGAACTACTGTCAGAGTTCTTGTAGCATTTGTCCATCCAAATGTGTCTGAAATGTAGGACATCAATGACCTGCGATTAATCCAGCATCATAATGGAGATATCAGTAGTACTCACTGTGCCTCTCTAGCAGAGAATGCAGGCCTTCCTAATTCCCTTTACTATTAATAACAAGGGGGAGGGGGGGAGATTTATAAAAGTGGAGTTAATGGAAAAGAAGTGTTAAAATGGCTGTAAGATTGTCTCAGGTAGTTATAAAAGTATTAAGGTCAGTTTAGGAGGACATAACAACGTCTAGTACGTTTAAAAAAAAAAAATGGTGTAAGGAAGTCTGTAAAAGTGGCTCAGTGAATTATAAAGAAATTTCACTATTTGAGACCATTTAAAGACAGAATTTTCTCAAAATATTTAAGGTCATGTCTGACTTGTTCTTATTTTTTACGGACACCACATTTATAAATGTAACTAGAATACTTTATAAAAACCAACATCCATAATAAGCAATAAGGACATTTTAAGGATACGTTCGCAAAAAACAAACAAGAACACTTTTTATATATCTCCCCAAAGTTCCGTCCTATCACTATTGTAACAGTCAAAGGATTCCTGATTCTAGAATTCCTGTTCTAATATTAGTATGTAGCCAATTAACTGGATGTCAGAAAATGGTGTGATATATCAAATAAAGACAGGAGATCCCACTTCTTATTCCAATGGCATTCGTTTCCAGAATGATTCCTCATTTCTGGTTTACAGAGCAATGTAAAGTTCCTCCTTCCTGTTCCTTCAGGCCCAGCACTGGGCTTGATGTTGAATATCCGTGGCCTCTGTGTCTGACATGAACTCCTTTGCATGCCTCTCGAATGTTTTCTGGCAGCTTCACGGGCCTTTCTACGTGGGTCGTCCTCTCTTTCCATATTCCTTAGTACTTGCTGTGGCTTCACTGTCAGTGGATGATGTATCACAGGTACTACAGAATCCCACAGTAATGCCTAAGTAAAGGAGCAACAAGAAGATATTCACAACTACTGGGGCCAGTTCATCATCCCAGGAAACCCCTGCACAAATTGGGGAAGTAACTGAAGACAAAGACTTGTCTACATTCTATTCCTGGCAAAAAGTATTCTGTCCCGAATAAAGGGAAAACACATTATAGAAATTAACAGGCTTAAAAGTAGGGAGTAATCAATCAAATGTAAGCATCTCAGTCTTCACAGGACCACTGGTTAGTCCAGACTGATGGAAAGCACTAGTCTGATAAATCTTCCATTAACTCCTTCCAACATTACAAAATGTCTTCCAAAAATCACATATAGTGGATCTGGGTATTCCAGACTTTAGGGTGCTGAAAGGCCCAAACTTTCAGCTTGCTTCAAAACATGGAAATTATTGGGCACAATCTCCTGAGACTTAATCCTCTGACCTGCCTTATTATCCACACCTCTATCATACATAAATTATACTAATAAAGTAACACTTTCAATCACAGTTCTAAGGACAATTTTGACACACATGTTAAACTTGCCATTATTGCAAAAGCCTTCTCCCCCTGTCAAATCAGGACTCTTGTTTTGGATTTCTGAGGGTAATGCCATTTCCTACCCCAGACTTTATTAGTTCCTAGATCAGCATAGTTCAGCAAATTCTGAACTATGACATGAGAAGGCAAAGGATAATAATCATTTGACAATGTCTTTGTTGATGTCTTTACATGGATATTGTTTAAATTGTTCAGCACACAACCAAGTCTATCTCTTGCTGTAGAACTGGAGAGAGACACTATCTACTTCTCTCAGTCATACTCCTTTTGAGCAGAGACATAGTTGAAAAGACCTTTGGTAGTATGCCTTCAAATTTCTGCCTGATAAATGCTTTGTTATTAGTCTTTTTTATTGTCATTGCTTTAACCCAAATCTCACTCAGCTTTATTGCCAAAAGAAGCAACATAAGAGTCCACAGCTTTACTCCTGGAATGGTAGAATGGAGGATCTATGAATATTGTGAAGGATCCTTGGCCTTTTCAATTACATTGAGCAGCACTCAGTAATTGTCTAAATATATCACAGAAAACAAATGATTTCTTGTGAGATCTTTAAAGATTTCCTTCCAGAATATATGGGTAGATATTCAGCTCAGTAAAGAAAAGGTTGACTCCCCTGTTTAGGCACTATTGATGGTATACCTCTGGTGGCACAGACATCTTCTTCTGGAAGCATAAGCACTCTTTTGTGCATCTTATATAGGAAGCTGCTCACCATCTTCCTTCTTCTCAACTTTGGAATGTACAGAACCCGAATCCAGTTTGGAATCTAAGAAATGCCACCTGTAGGTATCCAGGAACCTCAGCCTCTTGCCTTGAGTGATGGATACAGAAATATGGTAGTGCCTCTACTTGAAGACTATACCCTTAAAGAATCAAACCATATTCTCACATTCTCACTCATTATGAGTAAAACATAAAATTGTACAAGATACTGCAATACAGCACTAAATAACATTTCATTTTAAAGCAAGAACAGTATAAATGAATATATGTGTTGTCTCCCAACTCTGGAGTCCATGTCACAATCTCACTCACCATAAGTACAAGGCAATATGCTTCCCCTCTAACTGCCATGAGTGCATTCACTGGGGAACTTTTTTTCCAGTATGTATCACTACTCTTATTTAATATGTATTGCTGTAATAACTCTTACTTATGCTGTTTATTTTACTTAGAGGCAGACCCATAAAGAGGGACTTCACTGTCTTAAGTTCGGGCTGGAGACTCTTTACTCTTCCTTAGTTCTGAAGATATAGACACACTGGGGAACCTGTAAGGTTCTCCAAAAGGTATAGTTCTAAAGGTAGAAATCAGACTCCCTGGAATAGATGTACATCTATGTTAAGCTTTTGAGCAATCAATTACTGTAAAATCTTGGGTATAATACATACTTGTATATTATACTATAGTTTTTAGGGAAAAACAAAGTACATGTATATAATATGCACCCATAATTCTCCCTCTACCCACAAGAAAATTGCACTTGTGGTATCTAGTCCCCTCAATCTCTCTCCCTCCCTCCACTTACCCACTTCAATATGTTAACATATTTCTGCTCACCTTCCCCTCTTTCCCTCCCTCTGCTCATCTCATTGTGATGATGACCCCCTCCAGAAGCATCTGGGAGATCTGTTCAGTGGGCAACATGCTTATATTTGCAGCCTGCTTCCTCCGCTTCTGTATTGCCCTATGAGGACCCATCAGGTCCTCACAGGGCACTACAGTAGTTTCAAGGTGCAGACCACTGCACATTGAAACTACACTATTGCCCTGCGAGAACCTGAATGTTCTCAGTAGGTCCTCAAAGGGCAATATAGAAACATGTAGCAATTGCACATGTGCCACCCACTGGAAGCATCTCTTGGCTGCTTCTGGAGGGGGTCATCATGAAAATGAGTGGGCAGAGAGAGGCAAAGGTAGGTGAAGGAAGGGAGGATGGGAGACAGAGAGAGGGAAGCAGCTACCAACATAGCCATTTTTTTCCCATGTGATATTTTTCTTCTGTCGTATATAATACTCACCCCAATTCACATAAGGCAAAAAAGGGCAAAAAAGTGTGTATTATACCCAAGATTTTACAATAATTAAAATACCTGTGGAGAAGAGTATCCTGTTTAACCTTGGGACCTATGCTTTCTGACTGAGAAAGCATGCCCCATACACCATTTTATAAAGTGAAAAAGACAGAATACTTGACTCCCTTACTGGCTATCTGAGGGAGACCTGTTAAAGGGATAGTAATGTTTCATAATAAAAGCGGCTCTAATTAATCATTATAGTATTTGAGCCTTGAAGAGTGTTATTTCAATTCTGTCAGAGTTGTAGTTCAAGAGTAATTGAATGTTAAAATATCTGTCCAGGTAGATTGCAGAGAGGGAACAATCTTCAATTAAGATAAGGGACAAATCTGAAAAACCTGTCAAGGGGGGGCAGGGTTTTCATTGTTCTCACAGTAAGAATATTGACCCTTGATGTGAGCTGTCTGGTCTATGGACTGGATTCCACATCTGAGGAGTGGGGGTTTACATTAAGTAAAAGGGGCGGAAGGGGGAAACTTTATCATTCAATTACTCTTGAACTACAACTCTCACAGTATTGAAATAACACTCTCTTTGGCTCAGTTGCTATGAAGATTAATTGGAGCTGCTGTTTTTGTGAAACCTTACTATCACTTTAAAGTGTATATGCGTATAATTATGCTAATGGTTCAGAATGAGAACCACTCCACAGCTTGTTCTTTGCAGCACTTTCCCTACCATATCTGAAACCTCCAAGGCATTTTTCATAACCCTACCTATCAAGCCCTGCCTCTCTTCTTCCTTCCTTGTTACCCAGCACTTCCATTTGACATTAGAGCCAGACTATGACATAAAATAGATGCTTAGGCACCCAAAGTGATGCCCAGCTGAGGGAGAAATAAGTGACTATTCTCATTTGAAGAAACAGAGGTTGCCAATGAAGAATACAAGTAGGTCTACAGTAGCGGATGACCCACCACACAAGAGAAGGATCTCTGAAAGATACAAAAGTAATACCCTACACAGATTAATCGAACCTGCAATATTCAAAAAGATGAATCATATTTATGAGAATACAAGAACAAGAAGTCATGCTCTAAAGTTAAAGAGTGGAAGTCTCTAAAATAATGATGGGAAGCACAGCTATTTGGAGAAGGCGGTGATATATGGATTGGTCTGAAAAATACATTGTGGGATGTACAACAATCAAAGGGGGTTATGCTCTAAGGGGTAATAAATAGGTGATAAAATGGAGATGACTTCTCCAGTTAGATCACTTCTCCAATTCCCATGATATTCTATAGAGCCTATGCATTAAGCTCTCCAAAGTTGGAGAAATCTCAGTGCATAGGCTCCTTTGAGTAACATAGGACTTGGAGAAGTGATATAATTGGAGACGTCATCTCTGCTTTATCACCTCTTTATCACACCTTAGTGCATTTCCCTCAAATAATCCAATACCATCTGTGATATAGATAAACATAATCTGAGTATGAACAATTACAAAGTGTATATATTTATTGAAAAAGTCGTAGACTTTAAAGCAGAGTGAAAAATAAGTGTACTAAGGATAAAGTGTATTAACCCTTTGAGTGTCAGAGGAGTTAGCATCACATTGCAAGGAAATGCTTTACTTATCCCTCTGGAAATCAATGGGTTAACGGTCAAATGGCTGCAAATTGTAGAATCAATGGGAACCAGTATGCAAATCTGTGTATTTCAACACCTAACACTCACTTGCAATTCAGTTTGCCTGTTAAGAAACAGGCCACAGAGAGCTTAAGTACTGTAGAAAAAATAGCCTGAAAACACTGGGCATAAAGCAATTGGAGCAAACATGGAGAATCCAAGAACACCATTACGGACAAATAAAACATACCCAAATTCCCATTGCATTAACCCCTTAAATGCAGGGGAGGTTCCTCTAGCAAAGTGTTGGTACCTCTTTAGCATTCAAGGGGTTGCAAGTCCCACTTAAACCAACAGAGATTTGTATTTGTAACTTATAATGCGACTGGTTTGCTGCACATTTGCCTTTATACATAAGGCCATTTGTTTCTATACAACAGGGTAGTGATGGACTGGGGAATTTAGGGTACAGGGATAGAAGGCCAATTAACCCCTTGCATGCCAGATGAGTAAAGCAATGCGTTGCATACCCCTCTGGAACACAAAGGGTTAAAATGGTGGAGTCATTGGTACCAGGGATAGTAGCAAATTCGTTATATTCAGATAGGATTTTGCAAAAAATATAAAAGTATGTCATAATGGTACACAGAACTTGTTTAGTCCGGTATTGCATACAAAAAGATTTTGCAGTTACCTGTGCCTAGGTCAAGAGTAGGCACCCTGCATCATTCCAGTTGTTGTTGGACTACAGCTCCCATTATCCTCACAACATCATTACTCACCAGGATACATACAAGTATATATAATTACATACACTCTGCATCAAAATATTCCATCAAACCCCCCCATGTCACAATACCCCCCCATAATATACCTTTAAATAACCTTGTGCATTGAAATATGACTGTCTGTGCGTTAAATTATTGTGCTGGCATCGGTCCCCCTCCTATTAATGTTAGTAATCTACTCTATTTTACTACTGAAAGGGTTAATTCTGGATCTGTTGCACCCTTTGAATGCCAGAGGGTTTCAAATGATTCAAATGTTCTGCTCATCCCCTCCATTATTCAATGGCTTACAATTTCCTTCTTGTTGTTGTCACGTGATGCTGAGTGCAGGATATCAGTGTAACCAGGAAATTATTATGAGCACAGGAAAGTTAAGGTAGTTCACCCAGCATCCGACCTTCCACCAATCATGCATTATAAACTTTCTGATGTCGGTACTGCAGATTAGATAACAACCATTTTAGAAAATTCAGATTAGTGAGAAGTTTTACAGTGTTCATTCTTTGCTCCTGGGCAGTCACTGGCCAAACGGAATGTGTGAGCCACAAGATTTGTTCTTTTTATTTATGATCTGAAGGCAGCCATGCAGACAGCACTATAAGATGTTTAATTGAAAGCTGCAGACTGGTACAGTAAAAGTGATACCTTTATTGGCTGAGTAGCTTTAGAATGAAAGCTAACATTACTCCTACCTGAATTAACTTTAAAGCAGTACCTAGACCATCTACCGATCTGAAAAGCTGACACAAAATGACCACTATATACTACACCCACCTTCTCAACCTAACAACCAGTCCCTGTATGCAAATCCCCCAATCACACTTTTTAATTAAGCCTCCTGTCATGTCTGCTTCCCCCTAGCTCTGTCAGACCCAAGGGTGTCTCTAATCCTCATTTCAGATTTTTCAAATTATAAAACCTTGCTTCAGACATTTGTGAATACCAATATATTGAGGAGGTTTACACCAACAACATTTGCTAATGACCAGTGGTTAATGTCTCTCAGCTCCTTGTGATGAATATGTAATTCTTAGTGTGTCGCACAGCCCTATGGTCCTTAAAGGGTTAATCACCTTTCCTTAGATTCAAACCTACCTCCTCATTAATAACCCTAAACACAGTCTCCCCCCTTACCCAAATAAGACACCGGGTCTGATGTACTAAGGACAAATCCAAATTCCCTTTACTTTAAATGGGGCCCTCACAATGCACCGGAGAAGACGTAAAAGAATCAATTAATTCAATAGGAGCTTTGGGAATTGTTATTTATCTGTGGTACATTTGGTTTGCACCAGATTTGAACCACTTTTTTGTATATTAGTCCCACTGACACAGGGCAATTTGGATGAGTGGCTAACATTTATCTTGCGGCATGTAAATAATAACAGTGTAATTCCTGACTGCGCAGGCTTTCCCTAAATAAGTTGAGTCCTTGACCATCATACAATTTTCCTTACTAATTGTGCTGCCGGCCAACTGCATATAATGACCCTTAAGCAACTGCAACAAACTACCCAATGGTGAAAGAAGCTGTTTCCTTGGAAAAAATGGCATTACTTAGGCTTTACAGTTTAAGCTTAAAAAATTATTCTTGATTCCAGCTAATCCGTAATCTGGACTAAACCAAGGACCTGAAAGCAACCAACTCTATCATTACTCCTACCAAAATTAACTTTAACACAGTACCTGGACAACCACCATCTACCGAACTGAAGAGCTGACACAAAATCACCACTATATATACTACACCCATCTTCTCAACCTAACAAGCAGCCTCTGTATACAAATCCCCCAGTCCCTGTTTTTAATACAGCCCTCTGCCACTTCTATATTCTGTTACGTCCCTCTTCCCCCTAGCTCTGTCAGACTCAACAGTGTCTCCAATCCTAATTTCAGACATTTCAAATTATGAAACCTTGCTTCAGACATTGTGAATAAATCATATTGTATAGTGTATATGGAGACCCAATGCATGCCATGGTGAGGAATAATTCTCTCCACACTCTGACAGATCTTGTGTCCAAATCTGACGTTAATGCATCACCCTCCTGGCCCTGGCTGAGATATCCAATGTTAATCAAGCTATTTTTGTGGTTTTTATAAATGTTATTGACAGTTTTTATGACTGTTAATTTACGTTTGCATGTTATCATGCCTTTTTTATGTCTATATACTTGTTTACTATGTTCATCATTGATAAATTCTCAAAAAGAAAGAGAAGCAATTTGAGGGCAAACCAACTGCATCACAGGGGACAAATAAAAATTCCCCAAAGTCACAACTCCTTTAATGCTAGAGATGTATTTGAAACCTCTGTTAAATTCATGGAATTACAACCCAATTTAAATGAAATGGGCGTTTTATCTCACACCTATAGTGCAGGTGGTATGTACCAGAATGAATCCACTTTTTTCCTTTTGCATACATCGCAATGAATTACTCTCTGTGAGTGTTGGAGATAAAAGAACATATTATGCTGCTTTACAAACAAGATTAATGAATTGGTTCTTGTCTCTATTTAAATTCTAGGATTCTGTGATAGCCATTCACTATCCAGGTAGGGATAGATGGCTCAGAAATGATACAGGTTTGCATTACTGTGCTTGGGCTATGGGCTAAAAATTCTTATTCACAAATGAGAAAGATAGCATTCAGTTTCTTCCATCATGTTAACAATGGTGGTAGCTCTGATGAAATGTCAACATGAAATGTGCCATTTTGTATAGCTTGTTGTATCCCAGCACATCCTTTGTGTTCTTACCATGAATTCTGTGGCGTGCCAATAAAACCTCTGTTCACTTTTTACACTGAGTGTTTTGTTTTGGTGGTAATCCTGTTCTACTGCCAGGTTATTTACTGAGCAGATACAAATATTTTAGTAAATAGTAATAAGGAAACTGGTTTGATTTGAAGGCCTTGTACCTTCAAAACTAAGTTTCTGTTAGTAAAGATGCCTCCATGTGATTTGCTGATGACATTAGACATGATATCGCAAATAACATCTTCAATGACATACTCATGACATCACATATGACACTGCACATTACATCATCGATTACATTTACAAAGCCAGAAAGACTGATATTACAATATTCATCTATCCTTTTAGGAGTGGCATTTCAGTGAAACCAATAAATACTGCACCAAAGTACCCTTCTATTATTACTGCAATACTAAATATCTGTACTCAGAACCCAAACGGTGCCCCTATAAACAGTAAAATAAATAATAATCTAAAAAATACTACGTGGCAACCCTGCAGCTTATCACCCAACTACAATAACAGCATAACATTTTATAAACCATAACTCACTAAGAGTATTGCACAGTATCATTCAACACTGGCACTACAACTTATAAAAATCTGTTATGAAGTGTAACTGTCAGTCATAAATTAGATCATCTATGTTGTACCAATATTTGTGATGTCATCAGAGATGCCATTAATGAGGCCATTTGTGATGTAGTCAGTTATGCAATTTGGATGTGATATTTTATGTCAGCAGCAAAGCACATGAAGAGTGTGGAATTAAGTTGGAATAACATAAGCTATATTTACCGGTTTATGTGAGTTTGAATGACAACTTAACTGTGGCTTTAGCAATATTTGAAAACATCATTAAAAACTGCCTATGAGTAATGTTAGCCAAAAGACAAGCAAATCAGCAAATTTACAGTTAATGAGATAATCATACTTTGTACCATATGCTAATTGAGGTACAAGTGATGTTTCGTATGCTGATGAAGTATTTTCAGTGATGTTTCATTAGCTAATGAAGGTTTTTCAGTGACACTTCATATGTTAATGATGCTCTGTGCTGCACCAGAAATGAAAGTGTGGATATTTCCTAAACTGAACATCTGCTGGACTTTTGGTTAACATAAAACAGGCAGTTTTGAATGATGTTTTCAAATACGTACAAAAGTTCAAGGTGACTTAGGGGTCACTGAATATAGGCAACTTGTGATTTATTTGGTCATTGTTTCAGTCTATTTCCTCTGGACAAAAACATTTCGACCCCTGTTCCCCCAAAAAAACATATATACCTTATATTAACTTTATATACCCTAGTGTATCAAAAAGGAACCAGTGTATGATGTCAGTTTAGTGTTTGGGGTGTCATGAACACTAATGTATATGTAATTTAATATATAAAACCAAAATATGTAGAAAATGTACACACTGTTATGCTATTACCAATATGTCCCTGCAATATGTCCCAATATGTACTGCAAGAATGAGCACACTAAGAATCATGTATATTTACATGGTAATCATACGAACTGGGGAAGTATATTACAAAAAGCAAATGGTGCTATACCAAGTACAAAAAAAATGTGAAGTTTTATATATGTGAATCAAATGACAAACTACATAGAACATGCAATGTCTGAACTCAGAACAGCATGTTTATACTATACAGGGAGGTATAGATCTTGGTGAACACCTTTCTGGTTTTTCCCAGCTAACCATCCAGGATTCAGTGTTATCTCTTTTGAACATAGATGAGATCATCAGCAGCTCAGTCACTGGAACTTAGGCACCTGTACCCAGTAATAAATATCCTTACAATGTGGACTGTTGAGACCCTTAAGTTTTGGTGCTCTGCACCACTACTCTGATAATTCTCTGAAAATGAAACTCTTAAACACATAAACATCTAAAGTAGAGGGAAGTTTCAGGACACAGAGTTCTGAATGATAGGAAGTAGCTATAAGAACCAATACAATGTCTTGCTTAAAAGAGATATAGATATGACAGATGCACATGCAACCTGCAATTTTTTCCAGTATACAAATCCTTGACTATGGAATACAATTTCTACCACCAGCTGTTGAAAAATACATTACATACAGGAAATAGTTTATAGAAAGGCCATGACATTAATAAAGTGAAATTGCATTATAAAGAAAATCTGGCCAAACTAGGTCAATCCATTCAAGAATATATGTACCTACAAGCTGATTAAACATGCTTCATAAGTGTATTTAAAAGGGGATACAGAGCATTTTCAATGAAGATTTTCATTCCAAAGTCTGTAAACATGCTACAAAGTGTTCATTTGAGATTGGGAAGAAGAAGGTTTTACCTTCCAACTAAGGAAAGGCATTCTCCATTGTAAGAATAGTCATGTTCAGTATCAGGGACATTTATAACAAATATCAGTACTTTATAAAACAGTAAAACAGCTTTTATAGCAACAAAGGGTAAAATGGACATATCTGTATTAGGGTTAGTGATAAGTCATGGTCTGGAGATTTCTGGCACTCAAAGGGTTAAAGGGGAACTATACACTAAGAATAAGTATCTTTTAATTTGTTTATTGGAAAGACTTACCAAGGTAGCTGCAGTTCACAATCTGTTAAAAACAGTAACCGTTATGTATAATTCTGGTTTCTTGATGACTACTGTTTTTTTGAGGAGCGGTGATCTAGAGGCCTTCTTCAATAGAGATCATTATAAATACGATACTGCTGGCATAATGCAACAGATATATAGATAGATATACCTGACCGCTGAATGAAGGACATCTACCTAGGCAAATCAATGTGTTCATAGGGTATAGTTCCCCTTTATTACTTGGTTTGACCATTTAGGACAATTATTTTAGTAAGTCTGTTCCTATTGGGGTAAAAAGCACTGTGCAGCTCAGACATGGTTCCTATCAGCCATTTGGTTATTCAGAAAACTGCTCCCATCTGCTGGAACTCAACCTAAAAGTTTCTTACTCTCAGTCACAATTCACCTGGGTTATGTGCACAGCCTCCATATACTGCTGTGTTAGGCTTTCAAGTCTAATGCAGAGGGTCTATGGGGAAATTGTCTGCACAATACAATTTAGTCTCATCCCATAGTAGCATTGGGGCCTCTTTTCACACCCCTATTCACCTTCCTCATTGTTCAGCCAGGGCTAATAATGCTGCCATGACCCCTGCCATTAGGGCACTATCAGATCATAGTAGCCCTTGCTATTAAAACAGTATTGTTCTATAACAGAAATATTTGCACAGAAAAAATATTTATGCTTATTTAACGAATCAACATGGAAAGGACATCATGTACCCCCAACTGGTAAATAGCACAGGTACATTGCATTATGTCTCCCAGATCTATCAGACTGAAGATCAGTACAGCAGTTCCACAAGCTAGTACTATCCATCATTTACATGGAGTTGCAAGGATTTTTTACTTGTATGGATAGCAGCATATACCTTTCTAATATTATTTGCTTGGTGCAAAGTAGTGCACTAATTGATCACCAATTTTGGCAATAGAAAGAAATTCACTAAACATCCACCTTAAAAGGACATTATAACCAAAAATAATAAAAGTGTCATATCCGTATTCATATTATATACTGCTGACTAAAATTTTTTCTTTTCCATTGGTGCAAAAGTTTTACAGCTTTCAAAGCTAAATATAGAAAGTGAATACATCAGTTATCATATTTATTAACCTTTTGAGTGCAAGGTTGCTTTGCAGTGCATTGTGTACCCCTCTGGCAATCAAAAAAAAGGTTAAAACAGATACAACCTTATCCAGAGGAAAATATTTTTATGTAGAATGTCCATTTAAACCATTCCAAATATATTGCTTAGCCAAATTATAGATGTTTCAACCAGAAGATGGCACTTGGATGTGACAAAACATTCATAATTTGACTAAGCACCTCATTTTGACATGATTTAAAATATGTGTGCAATTAATTATGTTAAATTGATTACAGACACAAATGAAGCTAGGCCAAAAAACTGTTGAAAATAATGATTTATAATGAAGACCATGAATAAGTCACCAAATATTGGAGGCCCCCAGATGAGCAGCCCTGCTGAGGGAACAGTCTGCTTACTAAGAAATCAAATGGCAGATCCCTAAATAAATATATCTCACATTAAAGAGAGAATAATATGGAGAAGTCGGCTAGCACAAGCTCAAATGAAAGAGGGATAAGTGTAAATGATGACTGCTTAGTCTGGTGCTCTCTGGGACTATTGTATTTAACTACACAAAAGGGAGAAACAAGAGCTCCCCATAAAGAAATGCACATAAATGAGGCATACAACCCAAATCACATACAAGAATACAAAAAAATTTTTTATTATATGTATCAAAACAAAATCTCAAAAATAGACGTACAGGGACTAAATAAGAACAATTAAAAACAAATGTCTGTGAGTGTCTTATATAGAGCGTAACAAATAATACAAAAATGTACCAGAAATAATGAACAATAATAGTATATATGTATGTATGTACCATCCTATTGTTGGAGGACAGACAAACATCTGACAACCCATAGGGATTAGCCATGTACTAGACACTAGGCAATATATTGTGATCTGATCTGGTGACTACCCCATAAATAGGTCCTGTCCCCTTTTAGCCCATCCAGGTCCACTCACAACACGCTAAATCCTCTGTTGTGTATTACTTCTATACTTATAAATTGGAAGTCGTTTTTAAGCATTTTTTATGCTATTTTAAAGCCGTTTTTAACTTTATATGACTATTGTGCACCACCCATGTGTTTATCAGTTATTAAATATATAATAACTACATTTAGAGGGCCTCTGTGCTCTGTCTTCTATTTCTTCTTTTGCATATATCCAATATACACGAGGGGACTTTGGGAAGCAGTCAGCAATTAAAGTACTTGTTCCAAACACAGAGTGTCTATCAAAAACATACTGGTTACTGCATTTAGGCTACTGTATTCAAGGTCTGTAATTTTCCATCTCATTCATCTTTCATCGTGTCCTAACTCATTCCATATCCATCACAACCATTAATGGACCATGAACTTTAATCATCTCAGACAGATTAACAAGCTCCAGTGAACTGTATATACCATATATACAACTAACATTATAAACTGTCCTTTATTCATCATTTTGTTTTCAATTCACAACTAATAGGCTGTCATCACCAATCATCACTTTTATGACAATTTAGACTGAGGGAAAGCTCCAGTGATCTGTTTGTTCAATATATACAATTAGTCTCATTGACTTTTTCTTACTGTACCGCATCTAGTTCAATTGAAGTTTGACATTGCAAACTATATGTATGAAATGTATTTCTAATGTTTTGTATTAATATTCATACTCAATATTGGTATATTTGTGACACTAATTCAAACTATACTATTACTGCAGAAACAATCTTATCTATAAACACTATCCCAATTGTATATATACCCATCCAGTGTAAAAGAGCTATTTGTTCTCTTTGTTGTCAAATACAGAATTGACAATGGTTCTCAGCTCCAGTCTTCGGGACACACTAACAGGTAAGGTTTAACCCTTTGATTGCCAGTGTGAAATTAAATGCATTGTGGAGCTATGTCCTGGACACCCCTCTGGCACTCAAAGGCACTTTTCACAAGGAAGATATCAACTGAGCAATGGTGCCGTGTTGATCAGAATAGCCATTCTGGTAACTGATTTTG
Source organism: Rhinophrynus dorsalis (assembly GCA_037306005.1). Classification (NCBI taxonomy): domain Eukaryota; kingdom Metazoa; phylum Chordata; class Amphibia; order Anura; family Rhinophrynidae; genus Rhinophrynus; species Rhinophrynus dorsalis. Next base: position 308,689,715 of record CM074720.1, on the reverse strand, counting down.
TCTGTCACATAATTGAAATTGCCTCACATGAATGCACCAAGATCCAGCATGTAGCATCTCTGTGGTGTTATGCAGGAACACATTGCTGATCTGTACATTGGCCTCCAGTGAATGACCACCTATGAACCTACAATGAATGACAGACTCAGGTGGCTGTCAGCCTGTCATATGTGGTTGATGCTCATGTGTGCTGGTCATGAGCTACGCCCCTCAGGAACAAGAGGAATGCAGGAGAAGGCAAGTAGGGATGGGTGAAAATTTTCACCTCAAACCAAAATCAGTGAATAATGGCTCTTCCCGTGTGGTGAATAATTACTGTGAAAATAACCATTTTTCCGCTAAGCTCATTTCATTGAAATCAATGAAAAAATTGCATTGACACACAATAGTAACATAGTAATTTAGGTTGAAAAAAGACTTGAGTCCATCTAGTTCAACCCTTTTCCTATTCCAGTTTACCATCATTGATCCAAAAGAAGGCAAAAAAAACTTAATACAGCAATTTCAAATTATGACTTGAATGGGGGGGAGGGGGGAATTCCTTCTTGATTCCAAATGGCAATACAATTTCTCCTTGGATCAACAAGCACTATCTAAATATTAATCCCAATACTAACATACATAGCCCTCTATGTTCTGCTGTTTTAAAAAATGTATCCAGGTCCTTTTTAAAGGCATCTAATGTATTCAATAGCACCACCTCCCTAGACAGAGAATTCCATACCTTTATTGTCCTTACCATTAAGAATACCTTCCGCTGTTGTAGATGAAATCTCCTTTCTTCAAGTCTAAGCGGGTGACCCCTTGTCCTTTGTACTATTCTGTCAATGAACAGGTCTTTTGAGAGCCCTTTGTATGGGTCCTGAACATATTTATTAGACTTGTGCATGACAAAAAATTTCGGTAAAATTCAATGTGGGATGAAATTTTTTTCTTTTTTAATTAATCGACTCCACAATTCAAATCCGACCTGTTCTACTCGGACAAAAGCCGGACACAGTCCGAGCTATTCAACAACTTTAAAATACCTTTAAAAATACAATAAAAATTAACATTAAATGAATGGAACCATTTCCAGAGTCTAAATGAAGATGGTAGAACAGGATAAGGTGGGCATTTACCCTTATGATACTATGGATGAAGTATGGATGTAGCTAAATTTGAAGGAAGAAGGAAGACTGAGGATGACTGGTGCAGGGCAGACTCAGGATGACTGGAACACTGGAGGTGTAGCCAGCAGCAAACTGCAGAACACTGGAGCAGCCAGGATCAAGTAAACTTTTTTACAAGATATGAAAAACAATAGAGCCAGACTGAACAACCCAGGTCTGGCAGGTTGACGTTTAAAAAAGTAATTTGCTCCATAACCTGGGGGGGGGGGCAATTGAGAGCACTGGGGGCTAAGTATATTTCCGGTTACGGAAAATACCCGCTCACTCTGGTTGGGGGGCAAAAAAGGAACTCCTGGGCTACCAGGGATAAAGTAGGCCACACAGCCCTCTTGTTATCCCAGAAAGTCAAGGGATCTGTACTTGGGGTCAAAGAAGGTTCCGCAAGGTAAGCCTTAACCTCAGACTCAGCACTTTTTCTATTGATGGGGAGCTGTTTGTATTGTCCAAAACATAATCAGTGCATTGCCTCAGCATAAAAAGCAGCAGCTGCTCCACTGGAATAAGATGACATGCTACTGGTGCTGCTACTGATAGGACCCGGAAGACCACCACACTCCTCCAGCTCATCTGCAGAATCTTCTCCCGCCTCCTGTGACTGCATCCTGTTTTTTCTTTGCCTCTTACACACCCTTGCTATCAATTGTGAGTGAATTGGAACTAAGTGCCATCTTGCCTTTGATTCGAGGATCACAAATTGTGGCAAGCATTAACTCGGCACACTCATCTATGCGCTCTTCCATGCGGCGAGTCAGTTCCTTCTTCAGCCTCGTTAGAAGGGCAACAGTATCGGGAAGTATATTACCCTCAGCACCAGGCAAGCGTTCCCTATGGGCAAGGAAATTGTCAATTTTTAAGGAGAGGTGTGTGAAGAGAGGAATGACTTCTGCCAGGCTAGCGTTCTCTTTGCTTAAAATTTCCATCAAAGCACGGAAAGGTGTGAGGACTGTCATTACTTGTTCCATCAGGGCCCAGTCAGCCCTGCCAGTATTCTTTTACTACCAATGAAATGGTGACATGACATTGCGTGAATTGTATTTTTCTGCTCCAGGATACACTCTAGCATATCTAAGGTGGAGTTCCACCTGGTCCCAACATCTTGTTTCAGGCAGTGCTCTGGGAGGTCTGCCTTTTTCTGTTCCTCCCTGAGGAGCTGGCTATCTTTGATGCTCTGATGGAACTAGCCAGCAATTTGTCGGCATGTCTCCAGAAGTGCTGGTAACCTTCCAGTGCTACTGCCATCCTCGAGAGCAGCATTCACTACCAGGCGCAGGACATGTAGTGAGCAGCATGCACCCACAAATCTGCCATCCCGGAGAGCTTTTATCATATTAGCTGCACCGTCAGAGACCACAAACCCCATTTTTGCCTGTGTGCCTGCCTGCTCCCCTAGCCACTGCGCCACCATGTTCTGCAGTGCTTTGTGTGCTGCTGATCCATTACCTCAGCATGGAGGAGGAAAGAGTGGTGCCCTGCCTGCTTAGCTACTGCACCTGAACTTGTTGTTGGTAATGATGTGTCTTGCAACACACTGGGCTGCCACCAATTTGCAGTCAAGGACAGGAAGGCATGCTGGCCACTCGGAGCACTCCAAAAGTCAGTGGTAAAGTGCACTGACTGGCCACCAGCCTTTCCTAGCAGGTCCTTCAAAAGCCCAACGCATGACTGGTACAGTGTGCACACTATAGTTCTTCTAAATGTGGCACGGGATGGAATTTTATATTGGGGTGCGACAGCCTCCATAAGTTGCTGGAAGGGCCCCCTGTCCACCAAAATAAAAGTAGCACACCCAATGGCTATGAGCTGTGCAATGAGGCATGTGATTTTTTGGGACTGCTGTCTGCACAACCCCTTTGAATGAAACCCACTAAAATCTTCCAGTGTGGCCTGTATTGATTTTGGGATGGGCTGTGACTGTCTGCTCTTAGGACCAGATGTGGCATGATCCCCCTGCCCTTTCTCCTGTGTACTGGTGGTGAGTGTGACACTGGTATATGCAGTAGTTCCACTTTCTGTACTAATCAACACTGACTTTAGTAGTTGTTCAGGTGTTGGTTCATCCCAGAGGTGGTTAGATGACCCAACACCCTCCCACGACTGACTTCCCTGCCACACAATTTGCATTTCACTAGCCAGCCATCGCCAAGTGCCACAAAATGGTCCCACACTTTGGAGCGACGGATGACTCTGGAAGGTGGTGGAGAATAAAAAGCTGAGATGACACTTTCTTTATCTTCACCTGCTGGAGCAACCTCACTTTGCTTTTTCTTTCAATGTACCATTAGAGGGGTACCAGTAGACCTAAAGATGGCAGCAGGGATGTTGGGACTGGGATTGGAGGAGGATAGTGGAGTAACAGTGGTACTGGTGGCGGAGACACTAGCAGCTACAACCTGGCTGGGACACTCAAATGGAACTGGAGAAGCAGGTGTTGAGTCGTCAAAAGAAGACACAAGTGTAACTGGAGAAACAGGAGGAGTACTATGGGAAGAAGGGGAAAAAATAAGCTCAGGGGAATAATCAAGGTCACTGGAAAAATCAAACTCAGGGGACAAATCAAGCTTAGAAGGCCTTGATCCCTCAGATTCTTCCACCTCTTTAGGTTATGACAGGAAGAAAAATCATCATCAGCAGCAGATTTTAGGGAGCCCTGCTCAATTCCCTCTTCTGCCTGGTGGCTACTGGGAAATGGTAAACTCTCTGCCTCAATAACATTTTCTGGAGAAGATATGCTTTCAGTGGCAGTGACAGTGGTGGCAGGAGAAATTTTCGCCAAATATTGCAATAATTTCCATTTGGGCTACTTACACGGACGTTCGCCATAAAAAAATCCTGTGTTGATACTGCCCGCAGTGTCCGACCAGTAGTGTCACACACACTAAATGTCCCCAGGTTTACAGAACTGGTTGTAGTAGAGGTGGTGACTAAACTGGCAGTGGCACTAGTCATTGTGCAGGTGGTTCTGGGGGTATCATCACCAAATAGCTGATGAGACACAGGTGATGGCTGCTTCGTGGTCTTAGAGGAATACCTGGACCTCTCTACCCTGCTAGTAAAGGTAGAACAACCTGTAGTTCTCTTCTTCTTTCTAGTTATTGGTTTGGAATGCTGCTGCTGACTCTGACTAGTACTACTCAAAGTATTCTTCTTTGCCCGCCTGCTGCTGCTAGCTCTGTTTGAAAGCACCATCACTGTGGAGGTGTTGGTGGTTGCTGGGTCACTGCAGCTGGTACCAGGACGGGGAACATCAGGTTGTTCACTAGGACTCAAGTCCATGACAGATAGGTAGGTAGTGAACTATAATAGTTTTAACATTTAAAAACCTGGCCACACGACAACTGTGAGACTGGCTGTGTCACTCTTAAAATTATCCAAACAAAGTCCTAATATTAATTTTAATATTTAACACAGAATCAAAGGTGACTTTCCCTTGAGGTGGTAATAAGGTACTAGACCTGCCTACAGAACTGTGAGACTGGCTGAAGTGTCACTCTGAAAATTATTCAAACTAATTCATACTACTACTTTTAATGTTAAACACAGAAACAAAGGTGACTTTCCCTTGCGGTGGTAATAAGTTACTAGACCTGCCTGCAGAACTGTGAGACTGGCTGACGTGTCAAACTGAAAATTATTCAAACAAATTCCTACTACAGCTCATGTGGCAGGAGACACTTACACCCAATAGCACTTTCACCTTCTGTATCCAGCCTACCTTCCTCTAGACTGTAAGCTCTCACGAGCAGGGCCCTCTGATCCTTCTGTTCTTCACGTATAATCTATATATATGTAAAAGAATAAGCCTCATTGCATAATTTATGGTTCCTCACACACAGAACATAATTTATGTCTCCTCAGAAAACAAACACACATTACACAGAATGCCTCATTACATAATTTATGTCTCATTAGGAGACACAACTCCTATTGGGTGATTCAATGGGGACTTTACTGCTCCCATTGGGTGATTCAATGGGGGCATGTTTATCATACAGTGAGTTGGCCCGCCCCCTTTAGCCCGCCCACCATTATCCAACTGACAAAAAAAAATATAGCTGCCACTCGCTCCTGAAGTAGGGGATGTCAATAATTTCTCCTGATCCACACACACTATCACTCAGGATCATGACCCCACAAACACACTGTTTCACCTCCCACAGATAGTTGTAACCCTCCATACACTCTGTTTCAGTACGAGGGTGTAAAGTTTCCATAGAATACAAACTCAGGGATAGACTTAATAGCAACACTTTTATTTAACTCTTTTCATCTCTTCAGTCAACCTCACTATCTGTCTGTTTTCAACTGTCACTCCTCCACTTCCTGCTTCCTGATTCCCGCCCTTTCTCCTTAAAGGGAGGGGAAGCCTCAAACACCACTATCTATTTGTTCCCTCAGCATATTGCTACTCTGCCTCAACTAAAGAGCCACTGTGTGTTATATTGCTATGTTACCATAACTTAACACTTTGAGTGCCAGAGGGGTACGCAATGCATTGCAAAGCAATGCGTTGCCTACCCCTCTGGCACTCAAAGGGTTAAGTAAGGAGGAGTTACTGCTCCCATTGGGTGACTTAATGGGGGAGTGATTTAACTCATGCAGGGAGTTGGCCTGCCCCCTCTATCCAGCCCGCCCACCACTATCCAAGTAACTGAAAAAACAAAATGGCTGCCACTCGCTCCTACACCACAGACACAATCACATCAGACAAAAAACACACACTCAATCACACACACTCACTCACACTCTCACACACACTCAATCATACACATTCACAATAATTCACACACTTTCACTCACACATTCACTCACACTCAATCACACACACTCAGTCACACACTCTCACACTGAATCACACACACACTCACACATTCTCAGTCACACACACCCTCAATCAAACACACACTCTCTTACTCACACTCTCTCATTCACACTCTCACTCACACTCTCACTCACACACTCAATCACACACACTCTCACTCACACACTCACTCACACACTCAATCACACACTCTCACTCACACTCTCTCACTTACACTCACTCTCATACACCCACTCACTCACACACTCTCACTCAATTGCACACACTCACACACACTCACTAACACACTCACGTACTCACTCACATGCAATCACTTACACGCAATCACACCCCGGGAGCCAGCACGATCCACCTTCCACCATAGTCTCACTCACACTCACTCACACCCCGGGAGCCAGCACGATCCACCTTCTACCATAGTATGTGCAATTACCACATGATTTTCAACTACATGAATGAATGCCACTCACACACACTCACTCACACCCCGGAAGCCAGCACGATCCACCTTCCACCATAGTACGTGCAATCACCACATGCATTTCAACTATATGAATGAATGCCACAGTGGAGGCATAAGTACAAACATAAACTCATTACAATGTCATATAAGTCACCCCCTTATGACTCACTTCTGTGTGTATGTGTGTGTGTCTGTGTGTGCCTGTGTGTTCCTCACTGTGTGTGCTACATGTCTGTATCACACTCTGTGTCTGCATGTTGTGCATTGCATGTATGTGTGTATGACTGTAAACAAATTAAAAAGAAGAGGACCCAGGACAGATCCCTGAGGTACTCCACTTATCACATTTGTCCAATTGGTGAACTTTCCATTTACTACCACTATTTGCATTCTATCTTTCAGCCAATTTCCAATCCACACACAGACGTTTGCCCCCTAAGCCTATTTCATTCAATTTATACAGTAACCTCTTGTGTGGAACCGTATCAAATGCCTTGGCAAAGTCTAAATAGATCACATCAACTGCTGCTCCCAAATCTATATTTTTACTCACTTTTTCATAAAATGCAATCAAGTTAGTTTGACAAGGCCTGTCTTTCACAAAGTCATGTTTATTCCGGCTAACGATATTCCTGTTCAAGTTGAATTCTTGAATATATTCCCTTAGCAACCCTTCAAACAGTTTCCCTACCACAGATGTCAAGCTTACAGGTCTGGGATTTTGATCCCTTAACACCATTCAATTGTTATAACACTTTTCCATGCTATCTGTGAGTGTTCTGTAAAAGTAGTTTGCAGGTTCTTCTCCATCGGGTCTTCCTTGGTAAAAACAGAAGAAATTAAATTATTTAAAATGTCTGCTTTCTCTCTGTCACCACTGACCATCTCACCTGTTTCAGATAACAAAGACCCAAAATTTTCAGACTTTAATTTTTATACCATTAATACATAACACATGTTATTTTATTTCCCAAAGATATAGTATAAAAGGGTTATGAGGATGCCTGTGTTGGTGGAGTGTGGGGAAAGAATCAGTGGAACAGTGAATTTTTGTTGGGGGGTTGGGGGGACAGTTAATAAAAAAACCTAAAATTAAACAAAATAAAAAATGGTATAAAGGCATGGTATAAAGGGGTCTGAGGAGTATGTCTGTGTTGGTGGGTGGTGGGGTTTGTTGACTTGTATTGGGGGGGACAGTTAATAACAATAAATAACTGAAATAAGAAATTGGTAAGTAACGTGACAGAGACAGGGACCCCCTGACATAAGCTGTGACTGGGTCAGACTGATACTTCACGGGATAGAGTATTTAGTAGAGGATGATTTGTAGGACATATTGTTAAAGGTCCAAGCCCAGAAGAAATGTTGATTTGTTGGACTTAGACTTATAAGAGGCACAAGCCCAGAGTAACTATTGATTTGCTGGACTTAGACTTTTTTGGCATACGCCCTCAGGAAACACTGACTTGTTGTAGGACTTAGACTTATGTTAGGCACAAGCCCTAAGGAAACATTGATTTGTAGGACTTAGGCTTGTTTGACACAAGCCCTAAGGAAACATTGATTTGTAGGACTTATGCTTGTTAGAAATAAGCCCCCCCCCCCCAATTTTTTAAGCCTGTTTTTTTTGTTGTTGTTTTTTTGTTTTTCAAAGCCCTGATAAAAATAAATGCCCTACTGGCCTAGTGCCAGCAGGTCATGTTGTGTTGGCTAGTGGCCACTGTCAAATGCTCTGGTGTAATTGTGGAATTTGCAATTGCTGTTCTTGATGCTAAGTTGTTTAAACAGAAGTACGATTAGGTAGCTCAAAGGGAATAGGATCAACAACAGCAGTAGCATGGGTGATGGATGATGAAGGTTCCACTTGCCACAACTAGCTCCAGTGACACCACTGAGGCAGTAGCAGCATCATAACTAGCCCCCACTACTTCAGGTATTTGTGGAGAAAAGAAGAAGCTGGCCAATAATGCTTCTCCACCTGCTCCTCCTCCAAAATCACGGGTGCGCTGTTAGAATATAAATTTTTGCTTAAGCGCAGGAACAGCGCCTCTCATCAGCAACTGCAATGTGCACAATATGTGTGATAAATAAAGGAAAGACTAGGAACAATGGGCACATCTGGACTCACATCAAACACCTGGCATAACTGTAACCAAACAACATGATGCTTAGGTTCCCCAATATAAAATCATCCCACCAGAAACCAAGTACTGCTGCTGTCACTATGCCCTTTGTCCTCTCCCCGGTAGGGACACTTTGCAACTTACAGACAGTTTAATAATAATGATGAACCCTCCCTGTCACCAACTTAGTATATTCTGTGGGACAGAATCTACTCAGATGGCACTTTATGCCCTGGTTGTGATTATCCTCCACCACACTGCCATGTGTGGTCAGTGCACCACACAGTGTGCAATGGGTGGACACAAACTGCCACATGCTGACATCTTCCTTATGACTATCAATCAGTGGGCAAGGTAAAGATGAATGAGGTGGATTGCAAGATATGTAGTTACCCTAGAGCAAGAAGGTGGTGAGCCATGTGTTTTGCTCTCCACTGAACTTTCAGCCTCTACTGGGTTTCTTTATTCTTCCTCTTATTTGATGTCCACCTTGCCTCTTGTTGCCTTTGGAGAGAGTCAGGGGGTACAGCAAAAATGGTTCCCCGATTTCTTTGGTGGGTGTTTGGCTTTAACATGTTTCACATAAATGTCATGGTGTCTGAGTTTCATGTATGTTATCAGGGTTGTTGTGCCAAGGTGTGTTCCCTCCTTTCCCCTTTTCACTGAAGTGTCAGAAATTGTGCACAGTGCCATCGCAGATGAAAGCACTGTGCCAGCCCCAAGAAAAAAATTGTCTCACATCCAGGACCTCAGGGGGTAAGGGAAAGGTAAAGAAGAATGGCCTCTTTCTTCTTCTCCTCCACATTCCTCTTCACTGGCTGGGGCAGAGGATGATGTTGCTGCTCTTGCTGCTACTGCCTGATAATCAGCACTGCAACTAGGACCAGGAGTATTGCTACTGGCAAGTGGAACTTGTCCTAGTCTCACATCACTACTGCTGGACCCCATTCCCACTGTGTCCATGGTAGTCTGTTGCACACTAGCCTGCTCCTCAACATCCTGCTGCCCTTGCAACTCAGAAACAGCAGCAGCAGCAGGAATTAGAGCACTAGCAAACTCTGCACATTCCAAAAGCCCAATGCTGGAGGTGGTGATGCCCATCTCCATCCACGTCTCCTATTCATTCTCAGTTTGGGCTAAAAAGGCCATTAATGTCTCTTCCGCCATAGCTTCTCCATCATCATCATCATCACCACAAGTCTCTCCTTGCTGCTGCTCAATTATAGAGGTCTCACCAGTTGGAGGATGTGATGAGAGATATGACAGAGGGTCCATTAATTTCACACTTGTCATTTCTTGTTGACCTGAAGAAGGCAGACTGGCAGCACTAGCAGCAAGCATAAGCATCTGCTCTGTACTCCTGGTGCTGGTGGCATTATTGCTGCTAGCCACCAATTATGCTTCTCTGGCCACCAGTTCTGGCTTCTTAAGGATCATGTGAGCGCTGCCATGAGGACAGGGAAAAGGGGACTCAAATTCAGCAGAATGTGGGCTCCCTTGACCACTAGTCTGTCAGCTTTGCATTAATTCTCCTACCAGTCTCCTAATGCTAGTCCCACCAGCTGCTTTGCTATTACTATTACTACGAACACAAACCAGATCAATTTCCGTCCCTGAGTCTTCCTCCTCACTAGTAATATGATCACCCCCTCCCTCACTCCTAACCTAACACTCTGTAAAAGCTGCTGGACCTTCTTAGTAGTAGTACAAGTGGCAGGATTGCTTGGTGATGGCAAGTGTGACTTAGGGTCCCCTGCTGTCAACTTGTCATTGTCTCCCCCCCCACCTCCTGAAAATTACAAGACACCAAGACACACTGGCAGCAGGTGCAGCACTATCAGCAAGGGCAGCACCGGCAGCAGGCACAGGTAGCTGACCTGTCCTGCTCACACCACTGCTACCTTCTTCTTCCTCCCATGAGACAAATTTCCCCAAGATTCCTACAGGTTATGTAGGGTTACTGGCTATCAATGGGTCTGGGGAACCAGGGCATCCAGACCCATTCATGTTGTTGGTGGTGGTCACTTCCTCCTCCTCAGACTCACTGGAAGCATAACAGTCCTTCTAGCTCCTCCTTTTATTATTATTATTATTATTATTATTATTAAACATGCTCATAGTGACAGCAGTCACTGAGCCTCTCCTGCCTCAATTTTGCAAAACATCAAAACATTCTAGCACCTCCTTTATAACTTAAAAATTCTTGAACTACAACTCTGATACAATTGACAAGGTGACAAAAATACATTGATGAATCTGAGCTCTGTTTATTTTCATCTATTACTATCCCTTTAACAATGTCAATAGAAATGTAGCAGGAAGTCTGCTATATGTCTGTTTCCTATGTGAGCCCAAAGATTTTAGCATTCCCCTATTTAAACACAGGTAGATCAATCTCAATGACTAATCAGTTGATTACTCCCCAATAATCAAGCATAAATAGCCTGAAAAACCTGATCTGTTGGTGTGTCCTTAGAATTAACATTGAAAATCACTTACTGTATGTAGACTGTGAATCAGTAATAGGTAGAAAGTGGTACCGTGTTAGCGGTAAAAAGTGATACCTTTATTGGTTAACAGTGGCTCTGGGATGCAAGCTTTCAAGACAATTTAGGTCTCTTCTTTAGGCATATTTAGAATGAAGACCGAAAACAAATACACAACAGGTTATATACTCATGCAAATAGATTTTTAAATTTAAATTCCACTGAAAGAAATATTTGATCTCCCTTGTCAGTATAATTTATTCATTAGGCTCCAGCAGAGGTGTCTCTTTGTAGCTGGCTAAATGGTGCAAAGAATTGTTTACCTTTTGATGTTTGAATAACTCCAGCAAAGATTTATAAGTATATGGAATATACGGGATAACCCTCAGAGCGCACAAGGGGTGTGCAACCCATCTTCTACAATGCATTGCCCACCACTCTGTCACTCAAAGGGCCCAAAATATGTTTATTGTGTGAGATAATGTGCCATAAATTTCTTGTCACAGTAAGAGCCACAGTTTAGCATGTTAAAGTTGGTTAGCAGTGTCTACTCTCAGATTTTATGTCTCTCTGTATCCTAAAATTTCTCATCAGTACGGTGACCTTGAGATCTTTTATGCTGTGATCAGTTTTACAAAAATGTTGACCCACTGGGGTGTCTTTTGTTGCTCTCACTGGATCTATGAGAATTCATCCAATTTCCTAGAGCTTGTCCTGCCTTACCTACTTATATTCCTATGCTGGGACATTTCACAAACATGATGAAGTTGACAACATTATATGATCCACAGGAGAATTTTCCATTGATGCTGTAGCTTTGGTGGGAATGTGGTATGCGCACCTTTTTGTGGTTCATATGTCTACATAGGTTCCACAAGTATTATGTAGAGAGGGAGAAGTACTATTTTCTGTTGCATCCTTAAAGGAGCTCTTTAGCACTAGTTGTTTCAGTTTGGGGGGCTGTTTATAGGAGAGGAGGTTTTGGGAATATTTTTTTCAATCTGTCATGAGTATGTAGCATTGTTTGGCGCTCTTTTCAGATTTTGCAGAGTACTTCAAGCTGGGAGATGTAGGTCACTACTAATGGCACTCTATTCTCTTCCTGTGTTTGTTTGTTTGTAGTCCAGGAGATTTCTTCTGGGTACACTGATGGATTTCTGACTTTGGATGTCTCTGACGTTGGAATTATATTTGTGACTGCTAAAATATCTCCTGAGATTTTTACGATTTTTATCCAGGTCAGAAGTCTCAAAGCATTTGTGGTTATAATTTGGGGCCTGGCTGTAAACAATAGAGTTTTTTGTGTGTGTATGGGACTGTCTGGGACTGGTTCCCAGCCTAACTACAAAGGAACAAAAAGCAGTACTATCACTAAAGGACAACAAAAACATAGTTATTAAACCAGCAGACAAAGGTGGCTCAGTAGTGATTACGAACACAGCTGACTATTTAGAGGAAGCACAAAGACAACTTATAGATGGAAGATCCTACAGCAAACTACAAGAGCATCCCATATCTGACTACACAAAAGAGTTTTAAAAAATCATAAAAGGGCTCCCTTCTAGTGCACTTGGTGGCCCTCATTCTGGAAGACCTAAGAGTGTTTCTATATGCTCTCTAAATTACACAAGGAGGGAAATCCTGGAAGTGGCACACTCACAGAAAATATCTTTGGTTGGATGGAGATTTTTCTGAAACCATTCGTCAAAAAAACACCCAGTTATATACAGTACACAACCAATGTCCTAAACAAACTGTCTTACCTTGGCTAAATCCAAAGGGAAAACATTCTAGCCACTATGGATATGGAACCACTCTATACCAATAGTCCGCATGAAAAATTGACTGCAAAGCTTTCCTACGGCAAGTGGGCTTATCCACGGAACCTGAAACACAGCTAATACATTTTATACTAACTCATAATTATTTCACACTAGTATGAAAGCCTGTATACACTGGCTAAAGTGCACCCAGCTGCCCCGGAGCAGAGACAGGACGAGAGCCGTCCGGAGCGGGGCAGCGCGTTTGGTGAGTCTCTACTGCGTGTGACTGCAGTCATGTGCAGTAGAGACTCGACGAACGCGCTGATCCTTAGCGGGGAGCTCCAGACGGCTCACAGCAAAGCTCCCTGTGTGCGAAATCACACATGCACAGTAGAGACTCTCTACTGCGCATGTGTGGTTACGGCTCACAGTGAGCGATGCATTCAACCACTTTATGTAATAGGATATGGGCAAGAAATATACATACAAAAATGGTAACTACTATGGGAATGTGAATGATGCCACAATACGCCAACATATTCATAGCAAAATTGGAGGAGGAGTTCTGCTGGACATGCCAAATAAAGACTCTGATCCTCCTCTGCTACAAGGATGATATCTTAATCATTTGGCCTGCCAGCAAAAGTGAACTTTTATAATTTCATGAAGATTACAATGCTTTCCATCCCACCTTAATCGCAAACACAACCATCCACCAACACAAATTACATTTCTGGATACCACAATCAGACTAGAAACAACTCTATCCAGACATCTCTGTACTGAAAACCAGCAGACAGGCCTAATTATCTCAGAAATTAGTTTGCATCCCAGACATACAAAAAACTGTTTTGTTTTAACCCCGCCCCTAAGGTATAAACGCAAATGATCTGAGACTTCTGACCATGATAAACATCTTAAAATTTTCAGGAGAGATTTTATCACTCATGTACACAAACAACCAAATTCAAAGAGCCACCAGAATACCCAGAAGAAATCACCTGGAATACAAATAGCTACAGGAAGTGAACAGAGTGCCATGAGTAGTCACCTACAACCCCCAGTTTGAAGTACTGAGCAAAATCTCAAAAGAGCCCCAAACATTCAGATGACAGATTGAAAATAATATTCGCCTAAGCTCCGCTCCTCTCCTAAAAACAGCCTGCCAACAAGAAACAACTGGTGATAAAGAGATTCCTTGAGGATGCAATAGAAAATTGAACTTCTCTTTGTCTACATAAGACATGTGGAAACTGTGCACACATATGTACCACATGTAAGGTGCCCATATAACATTCCCACCAAAGCCTCAATATCAAGGGCAAATTCTTCTGTGGATCATCTAATGTTGTTTTCCTCATCATGTGTGTGATTATAGGTAGGGGAGACAGGACAAACTCCAAGAAAATAAATGAATTGTCTTAGGTCCGGTGTGAACAACACAGCATTAAAGATCTTAGGTGACTGTAGTAACTTTAGGACACCAAGAGACCACCTAGCCAAACACAAAGAGATACCTCTGCTGGAGCCTAATAATAAATGATGGAGATTAGAATTTTACTTTCAGTGGAATTTAAACGTAAAAACAATTTGCATGAGTGCATAACCTGTCACGTATTTGTATTCAACCTTCATTCTAAATATGCCTGAAGAAGAGACCTGAAGTGTATAGAAAGCTTGCATCCCAGAGTCACTTTGTTAGTCAATAAAGGTAGCACTTTTACTCTACCAGTCTCCTGCTGAATCAATAATGTGTTATGTAAGTGTTATGCCCTCCTTCCAATAACTATTAGCAAAACTGAATCCAAGCCAGTAAGTTCGATGCAATGTGACTGAAATCATGTTTCCATTCAAACCAGTAAACATACTGGAAATATTTTTAGGAGGCAGTCAACATTATACATTTCAACCTTTAGCAGCCCAATGAGCTTCAGTTTGTTGTTGGCCCCTTCTATAGTAAAATATGTTGGGCTTTATTTACAAAAGAAAAGTGGTGCAGTATTGAGGCAAGCTATCTGCAACTTGGGTTGAGGAACATTCCTCAAATTTCCATTGAGTTAAATAGGGATTTTAATCCATTGAATGACAGAGAGGTCTCCAATGCACTGTGAAGCAATGTGTTGGAGACCTCTCTAGCATTCAGAGGGTTAAAAGCCCTTTTTAAATCAATAGGGAATATTTAGATTCCCCTATGGTGCAGCTGGTTTGCCCCAGTATTGCACTTCTTCTCTTTTGTGAATAAGGCCCTTACAAAATTCCATTGCAGTGAATGTTTGTGCTCATTATAATATAGTCCAGAGGCAGCCAACCCTGGTCCACAAGAGCTTCCAGCAGTAGCTAACTCTGGTCCACAAGAGCTACCACCAGTGCATCTGTTGAGGATATCCCTGGATGAGGACAGGTGAATGAATGAAAGCGACTGAGCCACTAATTAGGCCACCTGTGCTCCAGCTGGGATTTCCTGCACACACGCACTGTTGGAAGCCTTTGTGGACTCGGACTGGTCAACCCTGATGTAGGCCAACATCTTTAACCCTTTGAGTGCCAATGCGTAAGTTGCGTACCCCTCTGACACTCAGAGGGTTAATAATGGAATAATAGAGTATTACCTATATAGACTACAGGGTATTGTGTCTAATGAAGAAATAAAGCTAAGCAACAATACACTGCACCTTATAAATAGTTAACAATAGAACAATACAACTCATTTGAAATTAAAATTGATTACACGTTTGCATGTCAGAGGGATGCCCAGTGCATTGTTTTGCACCAATAAAATAATCAGAAGCAGATCAAATTCAAAAGGCTGAGCAATTCTGGAGTAAACCAAATGAACCATTGGGCATCAACGAAAAAAATCTCAAAATCACCACTGATTTCTATAGGGCGTTTAACCCTTTGAATACTACAGATGTATCCAGTACATTGTATCACATTGGAGACCACTTTAGCATTAAAGTGGTTAAACACCCATTTTATCCAAATGGACTTTTCATTTCTCCTCCAGGGTGCACTTGGTTTACTCCATCTTTATTTATTTTATTTCATCAGTCTTCCTATATCCCAATTTATTTACTAATTATCATAGACATACATTGCCCCCCCTCCTCCAGTTAAATGTACCCCTACAAACTCTGGGACTGCCCACATCTTGTTTGAGGACTGTCAGCAACCTGAAGCAGACAATCCAATATTGAGAGCTTGTATACTCTATTGGGTTCGAATCATACAAACTGAAATATACACACATATAAAAAGACTACTGTAATTCAGCCATAGCATGACAGTCCCCTGGGACACTCACCTGCCGTACTTGTACACCTCAGGTATATTCTTCATCTGCAGTTTGACTCTACTCTCAGTAGATACAATCCATCCCCAGAGAAGCAGCAGGATGCAGGTCTGAATGTTAATGGTAGTCAGCATGATACCTTAGAGCCTATGGCCCAAAAATAGTCCACCAGAGAAGCAGTAAAACTCAATTCTCTTTTTATTTTAAGAAATTGGTGGGTCATCTCATTATTAGAAGGATGTTTACCCGTACTGAAAAAAAACGCCACTCAGGATTTAATCTGGATGCTAGGAAAAGCAATTTCCACTAAATCTATAAATCCCTCTACGTCAGATGGCTGGGATTTTCAAGCTGCAGAGAATACATTTCTCTTGCTGAAGTGCTTTTATTTTCGTTGCTTAGGGCAATGCAAAATTTGCTGAAATGGAAGCTTTGAAGCAATGATCATTTGGAGAAAGCTTCAGCTGAGAAGCATTCTTGTTATGGCATTCAGAAATCACTATTTTATGACTCGAGGTTATCTGTAGGATCCTGCAGAACAAAATACACGCCATGTCAAACTTTAATTTTAATGATTCAATTCAAGAATTTGACATATATGTAACCAGTTCAGCGGACTTTAGATGTGACTTGCAGCGAAAGGGCTCAACTGTAATTTGTGTTATGCTTTGTGATGGTACATGCATAAGGGTGTCTGAATCACAATTGGTTGAATTTTCTAAGGCAATTCCATGCTAAATCAGGAACTGGAATAATTTTAAATCCATACACCTGACTAAGGTCAATTTTCTAAATTACATATTCCAAAAAAGCCTCCCCTTAAAACCACTTGCTCCAAATGGAGGGCAGTGATGCAAACTGTGGTTATTTCTGAGTGTTCCTTTAGTTAGCTCCAAGATCTGCTCCATGTAATAAAGGGGAATAAACAGCTTAGTCACCTTCACTGTCAGTTTTCCTGGGCATGCTGTGGGACATGCATATGGGACTCGCTAGCATTAAAGTCTTATGGTGGCAGAGTATGTCAAACGGCATGCACTCCAATGACCATATGCTGTACTGCATACACTTCAGTGCAGGCACTAGTGGTAGAGGACATGCGGCTGCACTGATGCATGCATATATAATGTCCATTTAACCAAACAATTATATTAAATTTATGCATGCAAATGACAGGGTCTGCTTTAGGGTAGATGGTACAGACATTACTTTTACCAACATATTAGTCACAGTGACTGGACATTGCAATGTGCATCACAACAATCCATTCAATCATCTAAATGTCTATAAATGTGTGCATTGGTTTTGAAAATCCAATTCAGTTCCAGTTGTCAGCTCCTTATGGCCTTTGGTAAATCACTCTGTCCTCATGTGTCTCAGGCACCAAAATGTATACTGTAAGTCAGCTTCTGTGGGGGAAGGTGGGGGGTGGAGGATGACAAAACCCGGTGACAGCATACATTCCAGCCAGTGGTAGGCTGGAAATAAATTTGAACAGGGACTGGCCATATAAAAGCCAGTCTCTGTCAATTTTTTCACAGAGACGTTAGGGCAATGGCCCGAAAGGTAGCAGAGACTGCTGCATCTTTAACAGTTTAACTGCCTGAGAGAAGCTATTATTTGGAATGGAACAATCTATATATTCTATGGGGAACAAATAAAATATTATTCAACATGGATTTGGATAATATATTTTTTGCATTGGGCCCAATATTATTTTTGATTATTGGAATGCCGGCACAGATTTAACTCTTTAAGTGCCAGAGAGGTACGCAACTCAAAGGGTTAACTAATGCATCACTTGAAAATTTTAATGTGGACTTTAAAGGGATAGTAATACTTCTTTTTAACTTTATTTTATTTTGTAGGCATCAAAAAAAACATGAAGAATGATATAAGTCTTATCTCTCAAACCTTTATGGTTTATGAGATATTCACAAGCAAAGTTTCCCCTCCCTGCCCCTTTTACCTAGTGTAAGCCATCTCTTCTCAGATGTGAATCTGGTTGTATGACCAGACAGATAACAGAAGGGGACAGTCTTCTTTGTATTAAAACAATGAAAGCCCTTCCCCCCATGACAAGTTTTTCAGCTTTTTCCCTTATCTTAATTGAAGATTGTCCCTCTCTGCAATCTACCTGGGCACCTCCCTTCTGATCTGGTTGAACAGGGAAGGGATACTTTGTTTGTGAATATCTCTTAAACCATAAAGGTTTGAGAGATAAGACTTATATCATTCTTCACGTTTTTTTAATGCCTACAAAATAAAATAAAGTTGAAACGAAGTATTACTATCCCTTTAATGTGTTTTTACAGGGACGTCTTCACCAAACAGAAGAAGAGAAAAAGACAGAAGATGAAGAGGAAGAAGAAGAAGAATGAGGATAGAAAATGACAGAAGAAGATGGACAGTAGCTCCCCAGAGAGCTGAAGTAGTAATAACAGTTGACACATTTATTTTATACTTTGGATGTATTGATATGGGGCTTAGGGCACCATATCAATACATCCACTGGCCACGTAAGTTTTTTTTGGCTTCTTTTCCTCTTCAGTTCCTGCATCGACAAGTTAAATTGCTTACTGTGTTGAAAAAGTGCCAGTGGGTGTTTGTTTTGTTTGTTTGTTTTTTTGACGGCGGATTTGAATCGAGGGCTCTGTGTCTCCTTTGCCCCTTTAGTGGTCCATTGTTTTCAGACTTACATTTGGATGTTTGCCATTGTTGCGTCTGTTCCCGCTGGACCAAGGAAGGGTTAATCTGACAAATATTAATATTTCTGTGTGGCTAATTTCAGTCTCTAATTTTAGCTTTTACTGATTATGAGTATATATGACTGTTCGTCCATTTATATATGAACTAGTGTAAAAGCCCTTGTACACGGGCCAAGGTACTGGTAATGTTAGGAGGTCGCTACCTCACTGCTCCACGCGATGCAGTCTTGCCTCGCCTCACTTACGTGATGCAATCATGCGCAGTAGAGAATGTCCAAACGCGGGAAGTCTCTACTGCGCATGACTGCATTGGGACAAACATCCTAGGGAATTATTATATAGGATATGATTTATGTATAATGCTAAATGTTATTTATTGTCTCTATTTTTGTTTAGATATTTTGTGTCTCTTTTGCCTTTAGATATACTTTTGGCAATATCTGCCATTGTTTGATTTACCTTCGCCAAACACAGAGGTTAATTTGACAAGTACCAATCTACTTTGATAAGTTTGGTTTGAATGGAGATCCATCCACTTACTCAGCGTCCATATCGCCAATCAGTCCCGTTCTTTTACATTTAAATTATTTGAATATAGGCTCAGGTATGTTGATAAAGCAGTGGTTCAGCACCGTGTAATGCTAGAGTAGCTGTTTTTATTTTCAGGGTATTTATCCCATTTTATTGTTATATACTTGGCATGTATAAGTATATTTGTATATGCTAATAATATTTTTTTAGCATTAAATATTTTTGTGAACATTTCCTGAGCTGATTTCAGTTACTATTTTTTTCACCTGTAACCATGACTTCATCTGTGGACCTTATTACAGTAATCTATCAAAAGATCCTGTCCATCGAGTTTTTGAATAGATATCATTGCTCATATATGTATAATCTGATACTGATTTACACTATTGGGGGCCCAATTTTTTTATTTTTTCTATGTAGTTATCCACTTTTGGGGAGCGGGTTCATAAGGAACAGCCTATTACTCTATTCATCCTATGTATAGTGCAGCTGGGGCAGGTCAATATCCCAGATAGCATGTTTTGCTGTAAACTACATAAGTAGTTCTTCAGCCATCAGTCTTGTGAGTATAGTCTCACCCTGTTCTTTGGTGGTGGCATTGGAACTTTATGATACTTGCACTAGGGGCGCCTTCATCCTTTTCCCCGTTCTTGTTTCAATTGTTGGTGAAGGCTTCCAGTTGCATACCTTGCCAATAATGTTGCTAATTTTTACCCACGTCTTGAGATACCTGGAGCCTCTGATAGGATCATTGTCTGCATCTTCTGCATATTAAGAGGCTATTTAAATCTGCCTTGCATAGCCCTCTGTTCTCAGCTGTTTTGCTGCCTAAACCACAACACGCAGTCTTGCCAAAGCTCTCCCGTTTCACTTCTTGTTATCAGATCTTTGCTTTTTCTTATGAACCTTTTCTGCCTGCTGACTAACCTTTTGGCTTGTTACTAATGAACCTTTGCTGTCAGCCCCTGATCACTATCTTGTTAAACCATTTGAGATCCTTTCCTCCTGCCTTGATCTGGATATTTTTAACTACTCTCCTGCGGCTCCCTCAGTACCTCGTTCCATTGCCCTGCTAATGGATATTCAATAGTTTTAAAAGATTTCACTACATTTGAATATGTGGAAATGTAAAAAAGCCAATTTTTTTTCTTTATTTATTTTATTTATTTATTTTATATATTCAAGTGTATGTAAGTAAATTAGTTAATTATTCTTTTTTGTAGTAGCAATCTATAGAATTATGCAATTTTGTAAAGAGAGATTGTCTAAATGAGCTGAAATTGATAATCTCGTTTTTAAAGAAAGGGGGTCATTGCCAGACACTTTACCAAATACAATAGGTATTCATAGGTTGGAAACCAATTTAAAACAGGAAATCAATCATTGGTGGGACATCCTAAGTTTAAAACAATATTTGGAAGAGAAACAGGTCCCGAGAGGATTGAGAGAGTTTGTTGGCTCCACATTTAAAGATGATTCTGAGTTTTTAAAAAATTGGAATACGTGCCTGGATAATTGCTCGTTTGAATTAAAGCATTTGATTATCAAACTAGACAATATTACTGAAGACATATATAAAGAACTTGAAACATTTGCCCATGTACTGGATTTTTTCAGTTTGGATGCTAGAACAAATACAAATACAAACGGGAAGAACAAATTATATCATATAGATGATCCATGGGGCGACAGTTGCTGGATTTTTTTTATTAACAAAGAACTCCAGGTGCACCACTGGCCATAGTGTATAGGGTGTTACTATATATAACTTTGGGAATGTGGTAGGGTATGATTACATAAAAATGTATCATAAAAACAAGAAGAGAAAAGAAAATACCCTGTTCACAGTACCAAACCCTCCCTTATCAAGATCTGAGAAAGATGTTATGGTATAAATTAGATCTATTTACGCCTCACCTTCCATGCAAAGTTAACCCCACTAATGCCTAGGGATTACCACAAAATAAAATAAACTTTATCCATTTTACTTAAAATTGAAAAAATTGATAACATTCTATTTATAAAGCAGCAAATAGCAATCTTAAATATTTAAATATCTAGGCTACCGCCTTAATCTGCTCTATTAGGAATCTTAATAGTCTGTGGGTACTAAAGTAATATTCCGAACAAAAATGTTGTTGAATTGTTGAATTGTAAGTATAGATACTGAGTAACCTGAAGAGTAGGTAAATAGCAGTATTCACTGTTAAAGAATAGCACTATGGTATACCTTTATTAATGGCTTATAACAACACTATATGGCTATACTGATCCAAACACCATTTATGATGCAGCAGTGTAATCGATCATTGTAGAAGGTCTGTGTTAAGTCAGTCTCTATTTTCAATGCCCTTCACATCTGCCTTCATTAGTGTACCTGTCGGACTTAGGCAACATTCCAGTGTTCCACTGTTCCAGAGTCTCGGCATTGCCTAAGCCTGAAAGGTACACTAATGAAAGCAGATGTGAAGGGCAATGAAAATGAGCAAATGAGAAAATGTAACCACAAAACATGCGGTAATACTGAACGTAGGCAATAGAATGCTACTTGCACATTGTTTTAAGTTGTTTTCTATGAGCTTTTTTGACTGGCGGTAAGTATAATTACAGCTGATTTTGTTTTCACAACTCGTGTAATAGGATACTCAAACCTGAATTAAAAAAACACAACGCCTGTTTTGTTTTTGTTAGCGTAGGTAATAGTATTGAGCCCCAAATCATCTTACCTAGATACTATGACAATACGTACATGTGATCACATACAACACACCTTTAGTTGCACAATTGATATATATTCCTTACATTTGAATGACACACAATTTAGATTAGTACAACACTTGAGTCAACTGGTGCAAGTAAGGTCTGCTTTAGTTTCCAACCCAGTAAGTAGCAGAGAAATAGAGAGGAGGTAAAGAGGAGAAAGAGGTTGGAGAAGGGAAGGAAAGAAGGGGTAGACGGCAGCAGTCTGGAGCCTCATAATGGGAGATGAAAGCATGAGGGTTTGGGAGATCTCCATCAGGGATTATCCATGGTCATCTGGCTATGATTTAACCTCCATTGGTTCGTTTGAAATGGGTGACAATTATCTGCACCCAAGAGGCTATTGCCTGCCGCATCTTAACAGAAGATATCTGTAGTGAGAAGACCCGAAACTCCACTAATGGTCCCGATCTCCACTAATACATAAATAAAAAAAATTGATGGTCCGTTCACTGGACCCGAGCGAATTGCAGGTTAAGGTCATTATCATTAAGATATCTAACAAACAGCTCAATGTCCTGCACTCCACCACTCCAAATCAGTAACAAATCATCTATGTATCTCCCAGAAAATTGGACAGAGCCCCTAAAGGGATTCCCATCTCCAAAGAAGTGGGTCTCCTCCCACCAACCCATATAAAGGTTTGCATAGGAGGGTGCTAAAGTTCCACGTCTTTGAAGAGAAAACTCACCATCAAACTGAAAAAAATTATGTTTAAGGAGATACTCAACCAATAGTAATAAAAACTCCCTCAAATTATCAGAGTAATTACTATAATGGTATAAATGATACCTCAGTGCCTAAGGCCTAGTGTATGTGGAATACAAGAATAGAGTGACTTCACATCACAGCTTATCCACCTATAGCCTGCTAGCCTTCTGATCTAACCTTTGAATCACATTTGTGGTGTCCTTCAAATAAATAAATAAATAATCTCAGGACTATAGGTTGAAGGCAATGACCAACCCACTCATTAAATATTTTATTAAGCTTCTTATAAGCTTCCTTGTCGCCTAGGGGTCTGATGGCTAGGGTCTCCTTAACAGTATTGAAGACCTCCAGCCATACACCGCTTAACATCTTGCCACTCCATCAGTCTACCTTCGGTATGTTGTAACATATGTTGCAGGTATGAATACTTTTAATTCTTTAATAAAGTGTCATGGTTACCCAGAGAAGTTCAGGAGTCAGTAAGGTATGGTTAATGCAGTTTATTAGTGAAAATGAAATACAGAAATATAAACAATAATACAATAGAAACTGGCAAGGGGTGCAAGCCAGCAAGCCTGCTATCAGGGACAACAGGTTGCGCGGCTTAACCACTGAGCTGGATACTAGGCCTTAGCCACTGATAGTCTCAACAGGAATCAGGAGCAGGAACAGGAACACAGGATCTTGATCCAACGAGAGAGTGTACTGACCCAAGCCTGCAGTCAGTTAGAGGTAACACTGACTCTCACCTGCAGTCAGTAGGGAGCGAAGCAAATACTGACGCAAGCCTACAGTCAGTAGGGAGCGAGCAATGACTCACGCCTGCAGTCAGCAAGTCTACCAGAGCCCCAGGTCTGCACAAGATTGGGTGTCTGTTAAGGTAGGGTGAATACACTTAAGACTAGTCAGACAGAGCCACAAGTCAGCACCAGAGGGGGTAGTCAGACAAGCCGGGTCATACACACTTCAGGTAGTCAGCCAGAGCCACAGGTCTGCACCAGGTTAGTTGTCCACTATTAGGGAAGTAGCAAAAGAATAGTCAGACAGAGCCACAGGTCAGCACCAGGATGGATGGAAGACTAGCCAGGTCATACAAGGAGCCCAAGGTAACAGAACTGCTATGCACAACAACACAAGGGCAACTGAGTCAGGACTCCTGCCTTTTTAAACCCCTCCACAGGAAGTATGTGTGCAGAGCAGCTCAGAGGGAGGAAGTAGGTAAAAGGAAGTAGGTAGGAGGAGACTACAGGAAGCAAACAGATAAAACAGAGGCCTGCAGCATGCTTGAAGCCTCGTGCCTGCAGATGATGCTGAAGTCAAGGTAAGCTGTAACATAAAGTTCTTTAATAAATTTACATTGATTTTATCATTTCGTAGCCTCTCTGTTGGGATATTTACTGTTAGATCAAGCCAGTGTTATAATTATGCTTATTGATGTTTATGTTGGATGAAGCTCAGAGACATTAATGATAAGCATGGCCAATCAAGTAATAGCCACATCCTACGTATGGCTGGAGGTCTTCAATACTGTTGAGTTTTTTCTCTAGTTTCTTTTGCCTTATTTGCTCAGTTGCAACATTACAGCCATCTCATCACAGTTAGAGCAGCTACTATTTTGTATGGAAACATTGGTGCATACCAGGTTAGGGATGGAGAGTCAAATTACCCCTCATTTGATGTGGTGGGTTATCTTCTTACCAAAATGGTATGCTTTGACTAAATTTTCTTCATTTCTGTTGTTGTTACAACCATTATAGTACAGGCAAGTAATCTTTAAAAAAAATGTATAAAAAAAAAGAGAGATTGTAGTTGGTGTAGTTTTGTGCTTCTGGCACCTCCTACAGTCAGTGCATAACAGTGGGGTGCCATTTGTCTCGTAGTAGCAGTAGAAAATGGATATAGTTGAAAATTCCATAGTTTTTGTACAAAAATGCAAATTTTTGTCCTTTAGTGACACTTTCTGGAAACATTTGTGCACACTAGGTTAGGAGTAGAAAGGAAAGTTACCCTTCATTTGATGCAATGAAATATCTACTTTCAGGAAATATAGTATACAGTTATATAGCTAATTTAGGGTAGATTTACTATATAACCAATGAAATGTGCATTTATAGTTCATAACGTTGAAAATACCATTTTGCTCTCGTGTTAATTAGGGATCTGTGCAGCCCATGCATGTAGGTCAAAAACTACAACTACATATTTGGTATTTTTGCACTGAGAGGATTCAGGACTTTTAAAAATAACTGAAATCTTACACAACCAACATAAAACTTTAGTATATATAGTTTTATGATATTGGCAAAATAAGCTTGTTCCATGATGCAAACTTGTATATAAATCAAAAGGATGAAAGCACTTATTCTATAGTATTCACTGATGCCCAGGCGCACAATCCCTTGAAGGAGATGTACAAAGAATTGAATAGATGGGACAGCACCCGTGGGACTTGTTAAATGTGCCTTTATTAGGAAGTATAGCCAATAATTTACATGGTACAGGGGTGCTGCCCCATCTTTTCAATTCTTTGTGTATATATATAATAATCCCCACAACTGTGCACTCTCTTGTAATATTAAGCCTCTGGCCTGGGTGCTAATCCATAATAAGCATGTCATAGATAATCCAGAAGAAATGCACTCATTTTTCAGGTGTCAAAAATGTGCTGGTTTATTCCATCAACATTTCGGCCCCAACCTGGGCCTTTATCAAGAAGTTTTCCATATATATCTTGGCATACACAGTGTTAATTGGAGATTTATTTTTGTATTGATAGCTTAGTACATACGTAATATTAAAAAAAAAATACAGTTACAGTCCCTATTTTAGCAGAGAAACATATAGTATATCCCTTATCAATATCTGCCTCTCAAAGCTTACAGAACTAGCTCTGGAGAAGTGAAGTCAGAAGGGAGGACCTGTGTTCTGCACTTTGCAGTGAGAAGAGATCAGCCTGTGATTGGAAGTAGTGATATACAGGGAAGGATTACCATCCCCGCATCAGTGTTGATAATCCTATGGGAAAATATTGCTCAAGAAGACCTAGCTGCCTTGATAATTATCTTGAAGGCTATGCGGATTCACAATAGCATGTATAATGATGAAGATGGTCCTATATGTGTAATCTATAGTAGTTTTTCTATATATATATATATCGTACATGTTTTACTGCACTCTGTATGGCTCACGCAAAAAAAGAAAAAAGTGGTGCAGTTCTTTGGCAAACCAACTGAACCACAGAGAACAAATGCAAATGCCCACTGATTTACATAACTATTGTAACCCCTTGAATGTTAGAGAGGGCTCCAATGCATTGCAAAGTGATGCTTTGGAGACCTCTCAAGCATTAATGGGGTTAAAATTACAAATTACTGGAGAAAAGTCATATTACCGAGGCACATATCATCCAGCAGGTATGGATTTATGTACTGCAGTGCAAGAGATATGCACAGCATGACCTACTTTATGTACCAGTTCTAAACAGATGTACACTCATCACATATCCAGACCAAGAGGCTTTATCTCATATGATTATGCAGTCTCCAAAGGTATGATGATACCGAAGCAGAAGAGGAAAATAATAGTCTATTGGTTTATGGGATCATGGCTATATATGAAGAAAATAAGAATTGCAAATCTGTATTTACATTGTCAGACTTCTATAAGTAATTTCAATGACCATCTCTATAGATAGAGAGGCTGATCTGATGTACTAAGAACTGGAGCAAACTGACTGCAATGTAGGGAGCAAATAAAATCTTTCCAAATTCCCAATGATTTAATAAGTTTTTAACCCCTTGAATACTAGAGGTCTCCAACATACTGTTTCACCATGTGTTGGATACCCATCTATCATTCAGTGGATTAAAAACCCCATTTAAATGTATAGGAATTTTAATGTATCCACTGTGGTATAGATGGTTTGTCACTGAATCGTTCTAGTTCTTCTTAGTAACTCAGCCTTAAAGTGTTATTATTTGGATGGATAGGCGTATCAACCCCTCAAGAATGGAAGGAGGGGCAACCCTAGCCAGCTCATCCTTGAGGCTGTCAGACAACCCAAAACGGAATTGGTCTAATAGGTCGTCTTCGTTCCAGTTCGTGTCGCAGAGTAAGCGGCGGAACTCAGCCACATAATCCCCGGCGGGTCTCCTCCCTTGGGAAAGGGATCGCAGAGAGGCTTGAGCAGAAGCTCTCCTAATAGGGTCCTTGTAGAGTGCGTTCATGGCTGGACAGAACACATTCCAGGAAGACAACACTGGGCTGTTGATCTGTAACAAATTGTGACCCCAAGCTTGCGGTTCCTTCGTTAGCAAGGCTATCGCTGTGCGTACCTTTATGTAGTCAGAGGAGTAAGAGGGTTGATAGAAAAGAGCAGATCACAGGAGTTGATAAAGGTCCTGTACTTCCTGTGGTCACTGCTGAAGCGGTCTGGAAGCAGAACACAGGGTTCAGGTATATGGGGTGACTCAACTCCAAAGACAGAAAGACCCTCATGGGCCGTAGGATGAGGAGACGGGGTAGTACCCCAGGCTGCAAGTCCTGTATTTGTTGCTGGAGATGGGCCTGGTTGGTCTGTAGCTCCTGGACTGTTACCGTTAAGGCAGAAATACGGCTTCTTAGGGAGTTCAGGGCCTCAATTTGCCCCGGCAGGCTCCATAGGGAAGGCAGTGGGCTCTTTCGTACTGTAAGCTGCCTGTAAACTGAATTTGTGAAAAGAGGATAACACAAAGGTAGCCAGCAGCTAAAGTGCTCTAAATAGAAGGTAGGCTACAAGCTGGAGTAATAGCCTACACCGAGACGTCAAATCCAAAGGAGGAGGCAAGTCAGAGAGAGGAACGTACCAAGGTCAAAAGCCGGTGGCAAACAAGAGTAACAGAAAGAAGGGACGAAGATCAGGGCAAGCGGCAGACAAAGAGAAAGTCAAAGGCTAGCTGATGGTCGGGGAAGGCAGCGAGACAGGCAAAAAATCGATAAGGCAAAGCAAGGGTCAAAAATCCAGAGAGACAAAAACTCCAGAGACTATGCTATACAACTACTGGAATGGAACTTGATGAAAGAGCACTGTGAGCCTGTCAGGAGCCATTTAAATAGGCTCCCAGTGCTCTGTGACATCGCTACCGGCTTCCTTCCAATTGGGGAATGTTTCTCTATATAATGAGCATGCGCGGCTGCTCAACGTGAGCAAGGGGAACCACGCATGCGCTAGGACCCGGAAGATGAGCAGGACCACAACTGGGAGCCGGACGAGAACCTAATTAACTATGTAACAGTAGATAGTTTGAAAGATAGATCTGACTGTTGTATAAAGTCAAGGTACCTAGTCAAGGTTTTAAACAAATTGAGAGTAACTTATTCCAGGGAATAGTTCCTCTTTAAACCTAGAACAATAAACTGATGTATATGATCCAACCAGATCAGAAATAATAGTCCATATCTACCAATTTGTGTACTGTGGTTCCAGTGTGGTCAATTGTTGGGCCTCCAGCTGTTGATGTAGGCTACAGCTCCCACCATCTCCGTGCAGCCTTTGGCTGGAGCGTGAGGTCCAACAATTAACTACCCCCGTGGTAGGTATATTCCAGGGGCTAGATTCCTTGTCGATTTATACAATGTGTCCAGTGTCAATACTGATGAAAGAGTGTTCAGCTTTGAGAGAAAGTACAGGTTGCAAACATAAAAATGTGGTAAACTCTTTAGGGCTGTAAAAACAAGAGAAAAAAGAACATGACTGTGAGACATATTGAATAGAAATAACTCTGCTGCCATCTATCTATATTGGAAATACATAGGAAAGAAAAGTAATTACACAATATTTGACTTTATGGTTAAAGAAATAATCGAGAAATTCTGGGGCAAACCAAATTCACCAGAGGGGACAAGTAAAACCTTCAATTGATATAAATGGTGATTCTAACCTCTTGAAAATTAGCAAGGTCTCCAGTGTGTTGATTTGCACTGTATTAATTTTAAGGGGATGGAAGCCCCATTTATATCATTGAAAATTATGAGAAGTTTTATTTCCCCCTCTATTGCATTTGGTTTGTCCCAGAACTTATCCACTTTTGTCTTTATACATATCTCCCTTGAAATTACATTTCCAAACCCATTTTATTAATAATCCCTTCTTGATCCATGAAACACATCTGGTGCAAAGTATGTCTATTTCTTTTTGTTCATCCCATAACTAAAACACCTACAGCTCCTCCTTTTTTGGATGTAACTATGACAACAGTATCCTTCATCTAATCTAATGTTACCCTTTGTATAACTAAAGATCCTATGCAATTCTGGGGCAAATCAGCTACACCATAGGGAACAAATACATTTAATTGATTTAGGCTTTATTTAAAGAGATAGTAACCCCCCCCCCAACAACTTGATGGCAAAATACAGGAATCATAGAAACATACCGAACACGCTTAGTCCCATCTCTCAAACCTTTATGGTTTGAGAAATGTAAGGCAAGACAGTCCTCCGGTCCCTCCCCCTTCTGCCTAACGAGCTGTAAAGCTGTCAGAGGCAGAATCCGGTCGGCTGAATTTCGGTGGTTCTGCAGGACATCTAGATATCTCCGTATAATTACTTCATAGGAATGGTCTACAACATGTGCTTGCAAGCCAGGCACATGTTTTAGACCATACCCATGAAGTAATAATACGGAGATATCTAGATGACAGCGCTCCTGCAGAGCCACCGTCTGGTGCTGGAAGCCGGATCTCATGACGTCTGCTATACAGCGGACGCATGAGAAGGCGGAGGTCTTTCTTGCCTTACATCTCTCAAACCATAAAGGTTTGAGAGATGGGACTAAGTGCGTTCGGTATGTTTCTATGATTCCTGTATTTTGCCGTCAAGTTGTTGGGGGGGTTTACTATCCCTTTAAAGCAGTTTAGAAGGGATAAATGGAAGGCATATAACAAAATGGTTACTATCACAGTAGATCATCACTTTCGACAAGGGTTGGGCAACCTGAGGTTCTTCAGCTGTTGAGGTCTACAATTCCATTCGGCCAGGGAGGATGGGCTGGTAGAAAGTACGGTATACAGTAGGAAAATCAATAGTTTCCTAAGACTTTAGTATCTTTGAAGTGGTGGAAAAACAAACATTTTTCCCTAGCTCCACTGGAAATAATTGTGGCATCAGCCTAGGGGTAGAGAGGCAAACAACCCTTCACTTAATGTGGGTGAATGTCTACTTTCCAAAATGGTATGATTTGCATACCCTTCCTGCATATCTGTAATAATAGGACCATGCAGGCCATTTATTAAAAAAGAAAACAGGTAGGTGTAATCTTGTGCTTCTGGCACCCCCTCAGATATGTCAAGTCATACCAATGGGGTACCATTTTTCTTGGAGGAGGATTTGCTAATGAATAAGAAATTACATAGTTTTCAAACATTTTAGTACATTTTTTCTGTAGAACCACCTTCTGGAAAGTTTTGCTCACACCAAGTTAGGAGTAGAAAGGGCAAGTGATCCTCATTTGATTTGGTGGGTTGTCTTCTTTCCAAAATAGTTTGCTTTGTCTATTTTGTCTTCAGTTCTGTAGTTGGTATAGCCATTTTACCACAGGCAAGTCAAGTTTAAAAATATAAAAGAAAACCGAGAGCTTGTAGATGGTGTAATTTAATAACCCCCTACAGTAGGTCAGCTCATATCAATGGGGTGTCATTTTTCTTAAAAGAGCAGTAGCTAATGATTAAAGTAGGGAATTCCTTATTTTTCAGTACATAATTAAAGTAGGAAATTCCTTAGATTTCAGTACATTTGAACTCGTGGACATTCTGGAAACATTTGTGCACACCATGCTAGGGGGAGAAAGGCAAGTGACCCCTCCATTTGATGCAGTGGGATATATAAAAGCAATATTTCCAGAAAGTAGATGTTTATTGAGCTGTTTTAAGGTAATTTTATCATGGATCCAATAGAATGTGCATTTTAGTTCATAAAGTTGAAAATAGAATTTAGTGAAACCTTAAAATCTTTTTCTCTTTAGTCAATAAGGAACACAGGAACCATGGGGTTGAGCTCACTTCTCCAGGAGGACAGGGCACTTTAAAAAGACAGGGTCTTTGAGGTGAAGAATCCCTCCTTGTTCTCCAGATGAACTCCCCCCCGCATGCCCACCAGGCTCATGTATTATAAGTACCACAGAAAAAAGAACCAAAGCATGAAAGAAGAAAAAGAAGACCCCTAGACTAAGACCCTAAGATGACATCTCTTTCCAAGTAAGGAAACACAATTATTTTTTTTTTCTCTGGAAGGGAGTCTGGTGTTTCATATGGACTAAAGAGAAAAGTATTTAACCCCTTCGCGTCCTGTGACGTACCCGGACCGTCACGCTGGTCCGGCACTTAAGGACCAGTGACGGTCCTGGTACGTCACGTACTTTTACTCACCGCGCTCCTGCAGGAGCGCTGTGAGTAATACCGTGGACTGAAATTGATCGCTCGAAGACTGGAGTGATCTCTTTCACTCCTCCTTTCACTCTTCCTTTCGATGTGCCGCCCCACGTGATCAGTCACGTGGGACGGCACGTCGAACTCGTCTATCTGGTCCTTAAAGGACCAGACACCGTGGGATCGTCGGACCCTAAGGGGTTAAGTAAGTTCACTAAAATCCTATTTTCTATTAAACCCAATTTGGAACGCAGGAACCATGGGGATATACCAAACATTCCAAAGATTCCGGGGAGGGAAAAGAGAAAATACACATCCCCTAGGATACTAGTATTCTGCAGGACTAAACTGTATCTATTTAACCTCAGATTTCAATGTACTCCAAACTAGCACAGAAAAACAAACAAGAGATAACAGAGCTCAAACTTCAGAACAAAATGTGGCAGTAGATGTAAGACAAAAAAAGAGGGTCCTTAAACAGGCAACCCTGCCTGAAGGACCTTCTGGCCAATCTGGCCTCAGTCGCAGCCAGTACAACAACACATTAATGTTTGGTAAATATGCTGAAGGAGGACCACATCTCAGCCTTGCACAGCTGTTACCTGAGGCCTGTTTTTTGTAGGCCCAGGAAACATCCACAGAACAGGTGGCGTGTGCCATGACTTTGAAAGGAACAGGTTTCTTCCTGATCACATATGCTTGGCATATAGTGGCCTTGATCCAGGAGGCAATATTGACTTTGGATGCTGCCTTGCAGAAAGACAAGGTATTTAAGGCATCACACCACCTCCAACAGATGGAGCTCTTTCTCCTGTTTGAAGGAGGGATCAGGACAAAAGGAAGGCAGAATAATCTCCTGGTTGATATGAAAATGTGAGGCAACCTCAGGTAAAAAACTCCTAGGAGACATGAAATACTGCCCTGTCCTGATGAAAATCCAAGAAGGGAATTTTGCAAGACAGAGCTTGTAACTCAGAACAGAGACAATGGTCACTGGTGGAAGATGGACCAAAGTCTATTGTACGCCTTTGAGGAGACAGATTTTCTGGCTTGGACCATAGTAGGGATGACCTCATCTGAGAACCCCTTTCTTCTTAGAATAGTGGTCTCAATAACCATGCCATCAAATCAAGTCTCTCCATGTCCTTGTACCATATGGGACCCTGGAGAATGAGATCGTGTCCTGGTGGGAGATGAAATAGCTGCTGAATGGACAAATTGAAAAGGTACACAAATCAGGCCCACCAGGACCAGAATGCAGCAATCAGGATGACTAGCTCCTTCTCAGTCTAATCTTCTGGATTACCCTGGGAATGAGAGGAATCAGAAAGAACACATAGGACAGATGGGAGTTCCACAGGGTGGACATTGCATCACAAAGGGCAGAGGATCCCTTGTCCTTGTGCAGAAATTGGGAACTTTCCTGTTCTTCTGAGAGTTCATCAGATGTTTGGCTGGGATACTCCAACGTATCCCAGTGTTGAACTTTCTGGTAGAACAGTGACCAGTTTCCTGGATCCACATCTTGACAGCTGAGAAAGTCTGCAACCACGTTTCCCACTCCTGTAATGTGGACCACCTTGATGGCTGGTACATGATTTTCTCAAAGAAAATTTCACGTCCTTCCATGCTGACTCACTTTGGGTCCCTCTTTGCCATTTGATACTGGCTACTGTCTTTGAGTTGTCTGACTTTACCCTTATTTGAGTCTCCATCAGTACCTGAGACCAGTGCAGGAGTGCCAGGCAGATGCATGGATCTCCAGAATGTTGATGGATAAGAAAGTCTTCTCCCCTGACTCCTCCCCTGAGCCACCAGGTGGCCCAGGGTTGCACCCAGCCACTCAGGCTGGCATTGTCTTGACTTGATCCCACTCTGGAATTACAAAGGTGCATCCCTGAGTAAGATATGTATGATGAAGCCACCAACATAGGTCCTCTCTCGCTTGTGGAGAGAGGGTCATGCAATAAGAGAGATGGGCCCACTGACAAGACAGCTTCCTGAGAATATCCATCTGAAGTTCCCTTGTGTGAAACTGAGCATAAAAGACTGCTTCCAGGGCAGATACCAGATGACTCAGGACTCACATGTAGTCCCATATAATTGCAGAGAGTCACTCCAATGCCTGTTACACTTCTGGAGAAAGGAACACCTGCACTTGCAGGAGAGGAAAAATACACAGCAAAGAAGTCCTCCCCTAATCTCCTTCTAGATAGCGAGCCCAATAATAGAGGTACTCTGACACTCAATATCCAAAACTATATAATTTTTATTGGTAGAAAAATACACATGAATGACAATTAAAAACATTTAAAAACAAGATAAAGAGAGAAAAAATATCTTCCCAACTTACATATAGATTCACATATGTCAAATGAGTAACAACATATATTAACAATGTAAATATTAGATTAATATTTTATCCTAATGAAGGCCCATAAAGTGACATACAGATAAATGAAATCCCACTATTGGTGAATACAATACCTATACATCTTAAAAGTGTTAAGCAAAATTCATGTGGCTAACCCATGTAGAGTAAGAAAATAGACCCTAAAGTAAAACCGGGTGGGAACATAACCCTACCAGTTTGAAATAAGTGTAACAATTAATCAAGTGACTCAGATAAATTTAAACCCACTGTCAAAGTTTTGCTGAGCAGCTCTATTCTGCCTATTGATTCTAGTATCTGAACTAATCTAGTGCTCTGTTATCCACTGCTGCTGTCTTCTGAGTGTCTGGCTCAAGCTGATCAGCTGACCTCTCAGATTGCTCACCTGACTGTTATCAGCCAACCCTCCCAGGGTATTTAAAGCAGCTTGGTTCACTTCCCCATTGTCCTTGTGTTTGTTTGCTGACCTGTTGCTGCTGGCTGCTGTGGATTTTCCTGTGATCCTGTTTGCTGTGTTCCAGACTCTTGGCTTGTTCCAAACTTCGCTGACTTCTGTGCTTCTGACCTCTGGTTTGCTCCTGAAATTGCGGACTTCTGTGCTCCTGACTCCGGCTTGGCTGATTACCTGTCCTGGTTCCCGACCCTGGCTTGTTATTTGGTTTATGCTCCTGATCACGATTCTGTTTGTTTATTTTTTCTTTCTTTAATAAAGGTGTTTTGCATTTTACCTTTTTGTGTCCTGTCTGGTTCCTGGTCCATAACACCCACACATATAATAAAATAAGAAGCCAATACTAATCCACCAAAGTATAGTGGGAAATAAGAGTTTAGGAAAAGATGTTCTCCTTAATTGGTTCATTTACCATGTGTATATTATCATTGGCACTGTTTAGCAATTGTTATCTAGGATCTATGAGCTCTGTCAATGAGCCAGTGTAGCTCTATCAAACCAGCAAGATCAGGGGTTTATTTTCCTCTATGTTATTGTTACTACTCAGCAATTAATAATTAGAATGTGGTTTTATACCATGAGGATTGTTAACGGCATAGTAAAGTTATATACCACAAGGATTTAGAAGTATGGTTGAACCAGGGGTGGACTGATCATTCGGGCATTCGGTCACGGACCGAGGGCCCGTGACCGAGGGGGGCCCGTCACCGCCAATTACAATGTTGTTCGTGTAGTCTGTCTGATACTCCTCTGTTAATAATGCCTGACTCTTCGCAACCACGGCTTGACTATAGGGGCCTGCCCGCCCACGCTTATGTAAAGCTGCCACTGGTGGCTGACCGCATTGTGCAGTGTGATGACTGTTCCGTTAGGCACTGAGGCCTCTCAGACTCAGACAGTTTTCATACTGCCTGCCCTGTCATCATGCTTGCTGTGTGCCACTGCCTTCATTAACCCTTTGAGCGCCAGACTGGTACGCAATGCATTGCTAAGCAATGCATTGCGTTACGTACCACTCTGGCACTAAAAGAGTTAAGGCTGAGGGCGGCTGGATATAAGTTACCTGAGTAGTGATAGTGAGTGTGTACACAATACACAACATAACATCACATTAACAGCACAGCAGTAGTTCTTTCTATAAATTAACTTGCCATCACTGTTGTGCTGAATGAATGCCACAATTCCCCAAGGCCCCAGCCCAACACAAGATCAGATTCAGATGAGAAAGATCTTCCGAATGGTAATGCTTGCTGCCACTCTGCCAGAGTGTATGATAGTACAGAGTACAGAATCACTGCACTGGGGTGGGTGACTCTGGCAGCTGCTGGCAGCAAGTGCTTGTTCGGCCGATTTTTCTCACCGAGGCTGAGCAGAGCTTATTCTTCCTGTTCATCAAAGCGCATGCTGCGCAGACCAATTGGTTGCGTAGCAACTAGCATGCGCATCGATGTAATCGATCCACGGGCAGCCCTCAGGGGACCATGATGGGTGGAGGGGGGGACTATGGGATTCAACAGCAGAGCCCGCCATAGGACATCACATGATGACGTGAGGGCAGACTCCAGTCTCCGACACACATGCAGCAGGAGGACTACTGGGGACGTCTCAGAGACCACCAGCATAGCAGTGTGACAGACAGAGTGACACAGAAGTGACACTGACAGCAGTACACTGACCCACCTCCAGGCAGCTTAGGTAAGCCAGCAGTATTGGAGGCCAGGGCCTGGTGCTGCCGGTGGGAGGTGTACTGGATGGCCTGGAGCTGTCATGTGTGGGGTACTGGATGGCCTGGTGCTGGGGGGTGGGGGGAAGGGTATTACTATTGTATAGCCTGGCCTGGTGCTGGATGGGGGGGTATTGGATGGCATGGTGCTGGGGTGAGGGGTATTGGATGGCCTAGCCTGGCCTGGTGCTGGGTGTTAGTGGGGGGATTGGATGGCCTGATGCTGGGAGGGGGAGGATTAGATGGTATGGTGCTGGAGGGGTATTGGATGGCATGGTGCTGGAGGGGTATTGAATGGCATGGTGCTGGAGGGGTATTGAATAGCATGGTGCTGGAGGGGTATTGAATAGCATGGTGCTGGGAGGGGGGATTGGATGGCATGGTGCTGGGGGGGGGGCATATGAAGTCATGGGGAGGGGCCAACAATGTCACAGGGAGGGGACAATGATGTAATTGGGCAG
Organism: Rhinophrynus dorsalis; assembly: GCA_037306005.1. NCBI lineage: Eukaryota > Metazoa > Chordata > Amphibia > Anura > Rhinophrynidae > Rhinophrynus > Rhinophrynus dorsalis. The sequence continues at coordinate 308,653,461 of CM074720.1, read as the reverse complement.
GGGGCCCAGACCTCTTTTTGGACCAGGGGCCCTGGATGCTGTCAGTCCGCCCCTGGGTTGAACTAGCCAGTATGTCCAAAAAGGAACAATATTGGATGTCATATTGATTTACCTATACAGTAAACATTAATATAGGTCACAATACTGTCTTATGTGCTAGTATTTAGTACTCTATGCTACGTGGGGTACAAAGCAAACACTGTGGTCACACAATCCTTACTTCTGGTGCATAAATAAATAAATCCCCAAAGTAGTTTGGTAGTAAAATCCTTCTTTCAATGTTAGAACTGTTGAGTCTAAACATACTTGGAGTGAAACAATACCTATATAACTATAGACTTCACTAATATATAGCTATGTACACACTGTGGGGGTATATTATGTACCACCACTGATTCATAAGATACATAAGCGTGTCTAAAATAATTCAGTCTGCTATACACTTTATTGCTAAATTGTTGCACCATTGTACAAGGTGTGGGTCTCTGAAGCTACAATATTTAACCCCTTAACAATTAATGTAAATGTACCTATATATAATAAATACGCACACAGTTCAATGGTTTGTTTTCCAATGCGCAGTATTTACTATAGAAGTAAAAACACAGATATTTACATTCAGAGTGCAATTCCTTCTAACTATACTAGGCAAACCCCTTCTTTCATCCAGTACCCACAATCAAACCCAGTGTTACCTGATATTCCAAACTGTTCACCAAACAGAGGGGATGGGAAGGCAGGAAATGGGGGAGGGGAGAAGACACAGGAGGACAGACACAGCCTGGAATTCAGAGGATCAGAAGAGAACTGCCTTGAGCAGTTGTGTGCTCTATCATTTAACAACTTCCTAGTCTCACCCCTTATTTCCTATTGGCTAAATGATGTGATATCACAAAACACACCCCCATCCATTTTCACCATGTGGACAGATCACCACATTAACGACCAAGGACGTACATATACGTCATGGGGTGATGTCCCTAAAGCACCTATGATGTAAATGTACATCATGGATTTCAGGGCTCCCTGCACGGCTGCACGCCGCAGTCCTTAAGTGCCAGCCACACGTGTGCACAGCCGGTCCATAAGGAGTTAAAGTGTGATCTAGAGGCTTTGCACTTGATGCACATATGGGATTACTACATTAACCCCTACAGTGCCAGGTGGGTACAACGTACGAGTGGACACAGCTGTACCTGCTGTGCCACGCTCGTACGTTGTACATCTAAAATGCGGTCAGTGCATAAGCCGGTATAACCGGCATGCAGTGGCCGCATTTTAGACTAAAATGCACCTGGCACTCGTGGGGGAGCATGAGGATCACTCCTCATGCCCCCCCAGGTATTGATCTCCCAGCCGATTGCGCTGGGAGATCAATATCTCCAACGGAGAAGCAGAGCTTCCCCTTCCTGCTCTCTCCTACCCGAACTTCCGGGTAGGAGTGGGCGGGACCGGGGGGAAGCCTCCTAACGTCATCGGTGACATGATCACCGATGACGTTAAGGCAGTTTCCCCGATCCCATTCACTCCTACCGGTGGTAGGAGTGAAAGGCAGGAGAGCTAATGCTCTCCTGCAGTCGCCAAAATTGATCTCCCAGCACAATCGGCCCTGATGTCCCCCAACAAGCTATGAATAAAAAATAGTAAAAAAAATAAATAAATAACCCTCTGTGTGCCACAGGGAGTCCAATGCATTGCTTTGCAATGCATTGGACATGCCTGTGGAAGACAAAGTGGTTTTTTTTTTTTTCTTTATTTTTACTTTATTTAGACCTCATCGGGGGACATCAGGGATCCTGAAGCCCCCCAGCAAGGTGTAAAAAAAAAAAAAAAAAATAGGAAAACAATGTGTGCCCCACAAGGGGGCCCAACGCAGTGCTTTGCAATGCGTTGAACCCCCCCTGTGGCACACACATTTATTTATTTTCTATTCTTCCCTTGTTGGGGGGTCACCAGAAGTAGACCTGATCCCCAGCAAGGTATGAATAACAAATAATAAAAGAAAAAAAATTAACCCTTTGTGTGCCACAATGGGTCCAATGCATTGCATTGTACACCCCTGTAGCGGACAAAGGATTTTTCTTTTTTTTTCCCTCATTATTTTTTATTCAGATCTCATTGTGGGGCATCAGTTCTAATGCCCTCCAATGAGGTCTACACAAAATTATATTTTTTGGGGAAAAACACAAAAAACCTGTATGTGTTACATTTTTCCCCCATTATTTTTTATTCAGACATCGTTGGGGGGCATGAGAAGTGGTACTGATGCCCCCCCCCCAATGAGGTATGAATAAAAAAATTATAGATAAAAAAAAATTAACTCTTTGTGTGCAACAGGGTGTCCAGTGCATTGCAATGCATTGGATACCCCTGTGGAATGCACACAAAATGCTTCCAACCCCCCCCCCACACACACCACCACCACATACCCTACCCACCAGCCTAGTTCCACAGCCTACTGGCAGTCCCATTCCCCCAGTCACTCCCCAGTCTGATTCCACTGCGTACTGGTAGACCCAAGTGCCAGTACGCACTGGATTCAGGCTGGGAATTTAAACAGTGTGTGAGGGGACTTACAGTGCACACTGGTAACCACAAATCCCCCACATGCACTTACCTCCCCACTATCACCACCGCCGCACTTGCTCACTGCCCACTGGTAGATATACCCACTTACATAGCCTGACCCCTCGTCCCTTCCCCGACCTGGTTTCACTGGCAGACACTCTGACTGACCACTGGTAGCAATAGAATCACACATACACTGTTTGCTTTCCCATCCTTGTTCCACCAGTAGCCACGCTCCTGTCACCCAATATGGTATGTCAACCCACAGCAGTGGGGTACCATTTTTTGTAGGCTGGTAGGAGGTCCTCCTAGGAAATCCCATGGTGTTGAACCATTTATGTATCTTTGAAGTGACTGATTTGTAAGAAAAGTTGTGCACTCTAACTTAGGGGTAGAAAGGCAAGCGACACCTCATTAGATGCGACAGGTTATCTTCTTTCCAAAATGTCTGGTTTCTGTACCTTTCCTTCACTTCTGTAGTTGATATAACCATTTTTGTACAGGCAAGTATTATTTGAGAAAATATTAGAAAAATCAGAGGTTGTGGTAGGTGTCATTTTGCACTTCTAGCACCCCCTAAGGTAGGTCAACTCATACCAATGGGGTGTCTTTTGACTCCTAATAGCACAAGCTAACGAATGCAGTTGAGAATTCCATGGTTTTCACAGAGCTCCATACATTTCAAGGGACAGAAATGTAAAAATATTCAATTTTTTTCCTATATCGCCTCCTTCTGGAAACATTTATGCACACCAGTATTGGGGTAAGAAGGCAAGTGACCCCTCATTAGATGCGGCAGGTTGTCTTCTTTCCAAAATGGTATGGTTTATCTACCTTTTCTTCACTTCTGAAGGTGTTATAGACATTTTCGTACAGGCAAGTCAGGTTTGAGAAAATGTTAGAACCATCAGAGGTTGTAGTAGGTGTAGTTTTCTACTTCTAGCACCAACTAAGGTAGGTCAACTCATACCAATGGGGTGTCGTTTGACTCCTAAGAGCACTAGCTAACGAATGCAGTTGAAAATTCCATGGTTTTCACAGAGTTCCATACATTTGAAGGGGCAGAAATGTAAGAAAATGCCTTTTTTTTTCATTAGCGCCACCTCCTGGAAGCATTTGTGCACACCAGCCTTTGGGTAAGAAGGCAAGTGACCCCTCATTAGATGCGGCAGGTTGTTTTCTTTCTAAAATGGCATTGTTTCTCTACCTTTCCTGCATATCTATTATGGTTATAACCATTTTAGTGCAAGCAGATAATTTCAAAAACAAAAGTGTCAGGTTTACGTACGTGTTCCTAGCACCCACATATTGTATGCTAACCCACACAAATGGGCTACCATTTTTCTCATGTTGGTAGCAGATACTGAATACAGCAGGAAATGTTATGGTTTTCAAAGATTTTATTATCTTTGAAGTGGTGGAAATGTAAAAAAACATGCATTTATTCCCATAGCGCCACCTTTTGGAAATATTTGTGCACTTCAGCCCAGGGGGTAGAAAGGCAAGTGACCCCTCATTCGATGCGGGAGAATGTCTACTTTCCAAAATGGTATATCTTTTATACCTTTCCTTCATGTCTATAACCGTTATAAACATTTTAGTACAAGCAGCCATTTTCGAGGGAGCAAACAGGTAGGTGTAGTTATGTGCTTCTGGCAAGCCTAAGGTAGGTTGACTCATTCCAATGGGGTGTCATTTTTCTCCTAAGCACACTAGCTAATGAATACAGTTGGAAATGCCATGGTTTTCACAGATTTCCATACAGATAAAGGGGCAGAAATATAAGAAAATGCCATTTTTTTACTATAGTGCCACCTTCGGGAAGCATTTGGGCACAACAGGCCTGGGGTAAGAAGGCAATTCACCCCTCATTAGATGCGACATGTTGTCTTCTTTCCAAAATGGTATGGTTTGTGTAGCTTTTCTTCAATTCTGTAGTTGTTATAACCATTTTTGTACAGACAAGTAATGCTTGAGAAAATGTTAGAAAATTTAGAGGTTGTAGTAGGTGTAGTTTTGCACTTGTAGCGCCCCCTAAGGTAGGTGAACTCATACCTATGAGGTGTCGTTTTTCTCCTAAGAGCACTAGCTAATGAATACCGTTGGAAATTCCATGGTTTTCACAGATTTCCGTACAGATAAAGGGGCAGAAATGTAAGAAAATGCCATTTTTTTCCTTTAGTGCCACCTTCTGGAAGCATTTCGGCACAACAGGCTTGGGGTAAGAAGGCAATTCACCCCTCATTAGATGCGACATGTTGTCTTCTTTCCAAAATGGTATGGTTTGTGTAGCTTTTCTTCACTTCTGTAGTTGTTATAACCATTTTTGTACAGACAAGTAATATTTGAGAAAATGTTAGAGAATTTAGAGGTTGTAGTAGGTGTAGTTTTGCACTTGTAGCGCCCCCTAAGGTAGGTGAACTCATACCTATGAGGTGTCGTTTTTCTCCTAAGAGCACTAGCTAATGAATACCGTTGGAAATTCCATGGTTTTCACAGATTTCCGTACAGATAAAGGGGCAGAAATGTAAGAAAATGCCATTTTTTTCCTTTAGTGCCACCTTCTGGAAGCATTTGGGCACAACAGGCTTGGGGTAAGAAGGCAATTCACCCCTCATTAGATGCAACATGTTGTCTTCTTTCCAAAATGGTATGGTTTGTGTAGCTTTTCTTCACTTCTGTAGTTGTTATAACCATTTTTGTACAGACAAGTAATGTTTGAGAAAATGTTAGAAAATGTAGAGGTTGTAGTAGGTGTAGTTTTGCACTTGTAGCGCCCCCTAAGGTAGGTGAACTCATACCAATGGGGTGTCATTTTTCTCCTAAGAGCACTAACTAATGAATACAGTTGGAAATACCATGGTTTGCACAAATTTCAGTACATTTGAAGGGGCAGAAATGTAAGAAAATGCCTTTTTTTTCATTAGCGCCAACTTCTGGAGGCATTTGTGCACTCCAGGCTTGGGGTAACAAGGCAAGTCACCCATCATTAGATGCAACAGGTTGTCTTCTTTCCAAAATGGTATGGTTTGTGTAGCTTTTCTTCACTTCTTTAGTTGTTATAACCATTTTTGTACAGACAAATAATATTTGAGAAAATGTTAGAAAATTTAGAGGTTGTAGTAGGTGTAGTTTTGCACTTGTAGCGCCCCCTAAGGTAGGTGAACTCATACCAGTGAGGTGTTGTTTTTCTCCTAAGAGCACTAGCTAATGAATACCGTTGGAAATTCCATAGTTTTCACAGGGGCAGAAATGTAGGAAAATACAATTTTTTTCCTTTAGTGCCACCTTCTGGAAGCATTTGGGCACAACAGGCTTGGGGTAAGAAGGCAAGTTACCCCTCATTAGATGTGTCAGGTTGTCTACTTTTAAGAAATATATAGTTTTATATAGTTGTTCCACTGTTTTAGGGTAGTTTTACCACAAAAACCCTAGAATGCGCATATTAGTTTATAAAGTTGAAAATGTCATTTTGCGCTGCTGGTGATTAGGGCTCTGCGCTAGCCATGGACGTAGGTAAAACTATACAAATTTGGTATTTTTTTACTCGGGGGACTCGGGGCTTTTTCAAATAATTGAAACTTTTTCAATCGAGGTAAATGTTTTTGATACATAGTATGTGATTTTAGCAAAATAAGTAAATTTTCACTTTTTTTTGTCATTATGACATCATAGCTTTTTGCACGATGTAAAATTCTCTTCATGTAAGGTACCACGAGAAAGCTCAATTCGTTACAATATATTGTTTTCCATATGTAACTAAAAATCCCCAGAGTAAATCAAGCATAAACGGAAGGATAGCAAAAACGCTGAAAAAGTGTCTGGCCTGCAGGGTACAGGAAATGGCCCAAGCCTCTGGCACTGAAGGGGTTAATGCACCATTGGTATGGCTACCATACAATATACAGGGAGCCTGCTTTTAAGTTACTTTAAAGGTTGTATATAATTGTATTCATTATTTTGGTTTTTGATTGATTTGGTACTAATAAAGGTTTAATAAAACTATTTTTGTTACTACTATTGGGTTATATGGGTGGTTCAGAAGGAAGAGTTTGTGGTACTAAGTTTGAACCACATTCTTCTCTTATATACCTTTGAGATATATCTGTATATAACACTGAACTTGTCTCCTTTTGATGATCTATGAGGAATCTCTATGCTCGCTTGTGAGTTGAAGTGCCAAAAATCAGACATATCTTCTTTCCTGTGTTGTTTTTTTCTTCTTGTATCTGGTCCTTCAGGCCAGCAGCATCTGCCAGTAAAAAGGCAGGATTTTTAGCCAGGTGTGAAAGGGGAAGGTCAATTGCTGGCGGAGAAGCCCACTGCATTAACGCCTCAGCCGTGAAATTATATAGCTCAGAAAAGAGTTTATTATGGAAATGTCACCTATCTGGAGTTTTCCATTCTTCCAGGAGAATTTGATCAAGGGTGATACTGGGAGGAAAGACGGGGGAGTATTTCTTGTGCATCTTGAAAATATCCATAGATGTAGATCCCCCATCGGGGGCCTCAGAGACCTAAAGGGTCTCCACACCTCAACGGCGGGAACAGGGTCAGCCTCATAGGAATCCCCAAAGTAGAAGGGAGTTGTTCAGAAAACAGAGGCCTATTCAAGACTGCAAACTAGTTCAGGAATTATGTATTAGAGCAAATAATGACCCAGAGCCACATGCAAAATATTAGGATGGCCCCCTCCTCTCAAAACAATGATGGGCATCCTGAGGCCCTCCAGTTGTTTAGGATTACAATTCTAATCATCCTCAGTCAGCCAAAAGGGGGGTGGGATTATTGTGACCCTAAACAGCTATGGGGCTTCAGGTTGCCCAACTTTGCCTCAATTGTAAATTTTTATTTTAAGTAGAATCACATGACAGAGCATCACTAGATGCCTAGAGTACCACGTAGAGCATTACAAACAGAAAATATCATACATCAAATTCAGAGCAGCACTTGTACAGTGAAAGAGACATTAGCAACACCAAAGGTCTACATTACATCATATCAATAGACAATATTAAAATGTTTAAAGCACATAGCCTATTAACTGTTTAATAACAAGCACATTGGCCAGGATTCATCAAAGGGTGATGAGAGCATTATAAGATACACTGTCAAGTCAATGTTTGTTACCATTAGATATTTAAGCAATAATTTATAATATTTTCCTGCCTTGTATATGAGAGTGATACTAGTGATAGACATACATATGCATACAAAATATTTGTTCATTGTTGTTTGCCCCAATCAGTTACAATGGGATCAGCCAAAATGAAGCTGGTAAATTTGCCTATATATCTGGTCCTCTATCATTGAATGTGAGATGGTCAGATATAAACTGGTCTTTGAAAACTTGGAAAATGGCTAATGCACAATGAATATTCTGAATTCCTTGCTTATTATACCATTCACTGGTCAAGGAATTCCCCTAATAGTGCATTCAGAATATGGGGTTGGAATAATTTTTTAAAATCATGTTCAAAAGCTTAAACAAGATCCAGGGCTAGAAATTCAAAACAAGGGACTGTCCCTGGAAATATCAGAAATTAGATGTCAGGTTTGAAAAAAAGGATTGGCACCAGAATTCAGCATCTATCAGCAACACTATTCAAATAGTAACTGAAGGTGGCAGTATGCGACCGTGTTCAATGTGAAACGCTGGGACTGTTACTAAGGTGAAAATTCAAATCAAATGCACCATAAGAAAATAGAAAAAAACATCCATTGATTTTAATGGGGGTTGTTAACTCCTTAAATACTAGAGTGGTCTCCAATGCATTGTGAAGACCTTTATAGAATTCAAAGTGTGTAAAGTCCCTTTTTAAAGGGATAGTAATACTTAAAATGTAAAAACAAATACGTTGTAGGGTTTATCCCCCTGAGTAAAACAAGAGTACTCCCACTGCTGAAAGGTGTTTCATTCAAAAGTTATTAATTTTCAAAGTTGAATTTTTTAGGTGCAATATCACAGTGGCCTGAAATTGTACAGTGGCACTGTTGCTACACCATCCTATGGAGATTTATGGTCCCGGAACCAGAGCTGTCCATAGGATCGTGTAGCAACAGAGCCACTGTACAATTTCAGGCCACTGTGATATTGCATCTAAAAAATTCAACTTTGAAAATTAATAACTTTTGAATGAAACACCTTTCAGCAGTGGGAGTACTCTTGTTTTACTCAGGTGGATAAACCCTACAACATATTTTTTTTTACATTTTAAGTATTACTATCCCTTTAAATCAATGAGGATTTTTGGTAAATGTTTATTGATTTCTTATGGTGCATATGGTGTGCTCCAGAATTACACACATTTTCTTAGAACTATAACCTCACTATACATGTAAGCAAACACTCATATTTTTTCCTGCTTGTTAGTTAGCGCTGCGTATCACTCTGGCACTCAAAGGGGTTAAGCAAATCTGCCTTTTGAGTGGCAGAGGGGAGTGCACAACACATTGCTACGCAAAGTGTTGTGCACCCCTCTGATGTTCAGAGTGTTAAATATTGTACTACAGCATACCTCCCTACATTTCTTATTACCAAAGAGGGACAATTGTGTTTTAGGGGGTGATGCTGGGGGTGTGGCTGGTGGGTGGGGCATTACCAAGAATGTTTAGGCTGTTTCATGACTTATTGACACCTTCTTGTGTAACCTAATAAATGACTTATAACAAGACCAAAATATTTTATTTACACAAATTAATTTATAAACACATATATTGATGTTTAAACTAACAGTAATGTGAGTTTTTTTGCTGTATAGCAATATGATATACCTATATACACACCACACAATCTGATGTCCTAAAAAGAGGGACATCAGGGTGGGAAAGAGGGACAGAGGGATTTGGGTCTAAAAGAGGAACAGTCCCTCCTAAAGAGGGACACATGGGAGGTATGCCACAGTTTTCTATTCCAAAACGAAGTAAGATTTTGCCTTCTGTATTTTTGCTTTGTTTGCTTTTGGTTATGATTCTTTTCTAAATATTTAATGTATTATTCAGAACTGTATGATGACCCAAATTTAATATTAAACACATGTTAAACACCATACACCAATTTGTTTATATTGCAGATAGAAATGGCACACAATGTAGTAATGTACTAAGTAACACTGGTGCAATTCTGGTGCAAACCAAATGTACCACAGGTAATAAATAAATAAATATTTCAATAAATCATCATTGATTTAAACGGGGGGTTTTAACCCCTTGGAACTTAGAGAGCTCCCCAACGTAATGCTTCACCCACTTAAATCAATGTAAATATTTATTTTCACCCCTGTGGTGCAGCTGGTTTGCCCCAGAATGAGCCACTTTTTCTTAGAACATCAGTCTCTGTGCCCATGCACAAAAATCTCACATCATCTCATGGATGTCTAGGAGAAATCCACAGTTCTCAGGGACCATAAAGAAGACACCTTAGACGTATCAGGCCAAACCTGGGCAGCCTTTTCGACAGCTGACCACTGCCATAAGTCATGTGACTGTTTACGTCCTGTAGACACAACCACTGTTGTAAGGCCTACCCCCAAACATGAAACCTGTCTGTGACATACATCACAAAACTAGACATGCAGGCGACTAAGTTTCTAACAGTGCAATACATAGTTGCAAAGCACAAACTTGCATCAAATCACATACATTTCAAGTATAATTCAAATACTCCATATCATTATTTGTACTTTTTCTATATCCACATCCTTCTATTTCTCTCTTTTAATGTAAATCTATAATTCAGAATATAATTTGCATACCAAAACAATCTGATTCATGCAATTAACAAAAAAGCACAATGGGGATGTGCAGGGCCATATTTCCATCTTGTTAAGGGGCAATGGCAGCCATAGTCACACACCCCCAGTAACATATGACCCGGCCCTTTGCTCCATCCACTGTTGGTTGGCAAAGAAAATACCCTTATAGCATAAAAGACTTGTTAACCCCATGCATTCTATTGTAGCCAAGGGGTTAACTAGCATCCAATAAATGGGTATACAAACTGGTAATTAAACTGGCCACCATAAACTAGGAGTGGGTTTCTGGTGTAGGGATAATGGAATTACACTAGCCAAGCCCATAACACAGACTGTGTGTGTGGGCAGCACAGACGTGCTTCCCTCGAAACCTGGTGCGCTAGGCAACTGCCTACTTTGCAATGCAGAATCCAAGTCTGGAGATGGGACGGAGAAAATTCCAACTGAAAAGGAAGTTGCGTTACCTCTCTTGGCACTTTAATAATAATAATAATAATAATGATCTTTATTTATATAGCGCCAACTTATTCCGCAGCGCTTTATCCTTATTCCGCAGCACTTTAACCCACCCCTCTACAAATCAGTCCATGCATAGTCTATCTCTAAACATAACCTCATAAACCTTTCAAATCTTATACATGCCCTTCCATAGAAATCTTAGAATGTCTAACTGTGAGTAAGTATGCCTGGGGTCAAGCCCGCTATATTAAAGCTCCAAGGGCTTCTCTTCTAAAGTCTTAAATTTACTACATTTCTGTAAACATTATAATGGGGTAACTGAGCAGAGTTGATAACACCATATATGGGTTTATCTAGAAAAGGATTTTATTAATAGACTTCAAGAGAAAAAGGAAAAATAAAAACCCCTTCACTCGGCAGAGAACAGAAACCCCTAATTACAGAATAAATCCAGGTACAAGTCCATACAAGGTGGAAGTCAGAGCTGTCTGCGGACTGGAGAGTATGGGCTGTGCACTGCATAGAGCGAGAACTTTGGCCAGCAATACAGCTCAGTGCAGGAAAACAGGTGAAAAAACTCAGCACTGGAGAAGATGGTTGTGAAATCTCAGTTAAACTAGTTTAAATGAGAACCTGGGTCTGAGCATACATCATCATGTAAAGATACTTTAATGTAAGCACAAAACTGTGTGAATTTCCTGAGAAGAGGTGGAAGCTGTAGTAATCCTTTTCGTTCTACAGGTACTTAATGCATTGTGAAGGGTTAAGCGAGCCAACTACTTTATGTTTCACCTATTGCTAGCAGTGGCTTAAAACGGCCCTATCAAAAATACAAATAAAATAAAATACAAATATCAGTTTTCACTAACATGACTTTAGCTTCTGAAAGGTATGGGCAAAAAGTGCTGTTTTTTCTCCCAGGAATTTTAGTGGAAAACAGGCAATTCTCTGTTTCTTTCCATGAAATCTCCAAACCCAGAAACAATCTAAAATTTCTGTCTTTTCAATAACCCCAAGACATTTTTAGCAGGAAGTTTGTGTGTGTGTGAGTGGGGGGGGGGTCAATTCAGTATTTGTGGTTGTGGCTATAACAGTGTATTGTGAAAGGGACAAAGCCGGTAAGTCAGACTGGCTAGTAATGGGACAAGGCTGATGCGTTATCATGTATTGTTCTAAGGCTACCAGTGCAGTGGGACAGAGCTGAGGGTCAGTATGTGTAGTTCTGTGACTCCCATGGTACAAGGCTGGGGTGGGGGTTAGTATATGTGGTTCCATAGTTACCAGTGCAGTTGGACAAGGCTGAGGATCAGTATGCGTAGTTCTATGGCTACTGTGGGACATAGCTGGGGGTCAGTAAAACATTTGTAGACTACCGGGAATGATGGAAGTTATAGTCTGGCAGCAGCTGGTGGGCCTCACTTTGATCATCCCAACTTCCAGACAGTGTTACAAGACTGGGAGGTCTTTTATGTTTGCCTGTATTCCCTCAGTTTAGTATGGACACTGAGCCTACTGCTGTAGGAACAATCTGGAAAACATGGCTCAGAAGATTTGTTGTTCTCATTGCTTGCAATAAAATAGACAATGCTAGGAAAAAAGTCATGCTGCTGCATTATACAAGGTAAAGTGTCCGATGTGTTTGGTACTCTAACAGATACTGGTGAAGCTGATGATTATAACAAAGCTGTCTCTCAACTCTCTGGATATTGTATAAGCAGAAAATGTGGAAAATGAAATCTGTAGAATTAGACAGTCCAAGCAGTTGCAAGACGAGTTATTAGTTTCATACCACACTAGGCAGATACAATTAGCCTTCCACTTGTGATTTTGCTACTACAGACAATGAAATAAAATCACAAATAATACTGAGGTGTTCTTCATCTCAGGTGCATACATGTGACATGTAGATCTGACAATCACAGACAGACTCACTTATGAGAGAACATTAAAAACCTCCGAACACCAAGCAAAAGACATACAACAAGCACACGGGCATAAGGTGCTCTTAATAATCAGCTACAAGTAAACCAAATAAAGGGAAAAACACACTTTGACCAAAGAGGAAAAGTTTTATGTCACGCCAGCTTACAATAACAAATGTCACAACTGCACAAGTGAATACACACTCCAGGTAGGCCAAATCTCCTGCCCTGTGAAACGAAGCAGACTGCCAGAATCTGCCATCTACATTCAGAATATACTAATATTGGAAAGACTTTAAGATTATCTAACATACTTCAGAAAGTGGAACATGAAATAAAAAGACTAGGAAAAGCTAAAAATAACTGAAACTGAAAAAGTATAAATCCCCACCCATTGGGTCCCCCAGAACCCAGAACGGATATGAGACTTTCCAATACTATTACTATTGTAAGACATCACAGGAAACAACCTCTGTACTAGTTAAACAGAAATGTAGAATTTGATGGCAGATAAAAAATATTCAGGGGCACGATGCTATTAACGGATCTAACACTGTCGTTAGGGGCCAAAAGGAGTTCAGGCAGGTACACACACAACTGTACAGTTGGAATCCTTTTGATTAGCCAGCATCCACCGCAACGAGTGTTGGTCGCAAAAACCCATGATGCAGCCTAATGCTCGTTACAGCTTTTTGTTCCCACAACTCCCACAAAATAATGTGAATAGTGGGAACATCAAAGGAAATTAGCCAACTCTCGATGTTTGACATTGTGTCATATATCAAGAGTTGGCTAATTTCCTTTTGATGTGAGCTAAAAAACAGTCACTAACCAAACACTAACCCTACACTACCCCAACATTAACAATAAAGTTAAATAAATACTTGCCTTAACACTATCCTGTCACCCAGACCCCACAGCTGGATCACTTATCTGTAATTCTGATGTCCAGCGAGGTCTTCAGCACCCTGGTCATCAACTGTAATTCTTCACCTGTCAACTTCTTTCTTCTTCTCTTCGTTAGTCATGTTCCTTGGTTGTTCTCTTCAAAACTCTTCCCCCTCAATAAAGAAATACATAGATTAAAATTAATGCTTCCAATAAAAGTATGGTGCCAATAAATTTATGCTGCCAATAAAGGTCCACTGCTGCCGCCTGCTGAAAAGCAGATAAAAAAATATCCCCTCCATATACCTCTCTGGCCATTGCAAGATCCATACTGAAGTAAATTTGAACAGAGACTGGCTTTTATATGGCCAGTCCCTTTTCAAAATGATTCCCACAGTTCCATTGGATGGGATGTGGGGTTACACATCTCCCAGTCAATCAGCTTCGAACAGGAGAGATGACTTCCCTCTCAAAAAAAAACCCATATGGATTAAAATTAATGCCAATAAAAGTATGCTGTCAATAAAGGTCAACTGCCACCGGCAGTGGCAGAAAAGCATATCAACCCCCACCTCTATATTGAACAGACACAGATCCCTGATGAAGTGGTTATATACCATGTAATTCGTAGGGTAAGGCATTAAATTAGGACTTTATGTATTGTTGTTTTTTATAATCCATTTTATATTGCATTTCTGTAGTACTACAAGTGCATCTATTTTATATTATTTTTAAGATTTATATTTTCAACCAGAAGATTTTGTGGTACATGTTGTATACTGTTGTATGATAACATACACAGATTTATCTGTGTGCACTATTCCTTAAGGAATTCCCTTTCAGATGTATGTGAGCTATACTTACAGAAATAGAATATTAATTAGACCCCATTCAAGCCAAGATTGTAGTGTTTTGAGAGTGTTAACAGCACGCTCTGGGTAAGGTGTGAAGCTCAGTCTGAGGGGTGACGAGCAAAGAAGAGGAGAGAGTGGTACAGATACCCGCACTAGGGGTGATCCAGTGCATGTTGTTATACTGTGAGGCTGGTTCTTGTATCATAAACATATGAGTATAATATTGAGGACTGGAAGAAGGTGATATTATCGGTGGTGGTCATCATTTGTGGTCATCATTTGTTCAAGCGGTCTACATTTTTTTTTTGAACAGAGACTAGCTTTTATATGGCCAATGCCTGTTCAGAATGGTTCTCATGATTCCATTGGCTGGGATGTGGTGTGAGCACCTCCTAGCCAATCATCTTCAAGCAGGTTTCATCATTTTCCCCACTCAAAGCTGATTGGATAGGAGATGCATAACCCCACATCCCAGCCAATGGAAGCGTGTGAACCATTTTGAACAGGGAATGGCCATATAAAAGCCTGTCTCTGTTCAAATCTACCTCAGTATGAATTCTGCCACCGTTGGCAGCGGACCTTTATTGGAAGCATACATTGACTGGCAGCATACATTTATTGGCACCATACATTTATTGGCAGCATTAAATTTAATCTATATATTTCTTTATTGAGGGAGAAGAGTTTTGAAGAGGACAACCAAGGAACATGACTAATCAAGAGAAGAAGACGATGACAGATGAAAAATTTCAGTAGAAGACCAAGGTTCTGAAGACCTCACTGGGCATCAGACTTACAGGTCAGTGTTTATTTTATTGGGATGGTGTTAGCTTTAGGGGGATTAGCCTTGTGAGTGCCAGTGGTGTATGCAACTCTCTGCAATGGCACTCATAGGGTTATTTTTTATTTCTTTTCCCTCATGTTTTTGGTTCCTTGGATGTGTTTGTAACGGAAGCAAGAAGGGACCGTGTCGCCTTCCACTGTCGTTCCCGGGTTCTTCCTTCTTGATGCCGGACTGGCACCGTTGGATGCACCGGTCGAGCAAATGGACAGACTGGTTGTCAACCTGCAGAGTAGTCGAATCCCCGATGTCGTTGACTCTGCGTCGAAGGATGTGAGTCTAGGAGAGTTCGACGAGGCTCCGGCCTCGTCGACGAGTTGTAGGCAGGAACTCTGGGCAGTAGAGAGTGAGGCCTCTACTCCCGGTTGAACAGATAACAAGAAAATGTAGCAGGAACTGAGGAAGGTCAAATGGCTTCGACCTGACTGTAGCACTCAGTCGCAGGATCACTGGAACACAGGAAGGAGAAGACGGAGTACACGTCGCTACCTGACAGCATACGAAGTTGGGTCGCAGGAAGCTGGCAGCAGGTGTGCGACGATTCAGGTTACTCAGCTCAGATGGGCATCAGAGTGGACCCTTTATACCATAGGAACATAAGACACCAGGACTGCTTGTTCACTAAGAATAGGACTGACTTTATTGGAACAAACCACACATATTTATACACAAATCTTACACTGAAATACATGGGCCAAGCAGATATAATAGGTGAGTTACAAGGACAATATAATCACAACATACAAGACAAGGACCAACAGCAAATGGTCGAAGCAATTACAATGGCACAGACATGATTACATTACTAATACAAAAGGGTTAATGAACTCAGGCAATGGACACAAAGACTTGAGGGGTGTGAATGAATTAACACAGGCAGAGGGTCTTAATACAGTTCACAATGCACTGGCTTGAGTGGCTAGAATACACATTAGAGGTAACTTTTCTCAAACTCAAATAATTAACCCTTACTGCCAATTTCCTTGGATGCAAGCCAGCAGTCCATGGTTGTCAGTCTCTTTGGGCCCAGAAATGTCCACAGTCTCTGGGGTTCTTGGGATAAGAGTCCCAGGCCCAGACAAGGGCTCCACTAATGGACTATGCTCCATTACAGTATTGATCTGGGGCTTTAGTGCCTAATATCAATACATTCATGGTTCACAAGTGTAGAGATCCCTAGTTCTGCATGTGTGTATTTGTTTGAAACCACTGTTCAAGTACATCTGTGGTTTTAAACACGACTTGGACTCAACTCCTAGGTTTGCAAGGTGCTAATTTAACACAACAATAGAGAGTCCCTTAATGTGTGTTACCAGCCACCACATGTAATTCAATACCACCCATTGTGCATTTTTACCTGCCAGTTGTTTTTCACAGCACAGGAAATAGAATGCCTGACTGTGACTTAAAACTACCGATGGTGGTTTGTCATTCCTAACGCTGGTAATAGTATTGAGCCCCTAGTCTGCCCATTTTTCCTACTGAAAAAAAATAACCTCATTTGGTCCTTGATCTTGTCTTATGTTCAGGATAGCCTTATGCTTATCCCATGCATGCTTACATTCCATAACTGTATTAACCTCTGACACTTCGGCTTAGCTATTCCACTTATTTACCTTATCTAGTTTTATGTTGCAATGCTAAAGAGGTAGCAAGTTTTCTATGAATTAAAAAGCACTATAGTAACCAGAACCTACAGATTAATTTTAATGTGCACAAGTACAACACCATTATTGATGTAGTACAAGTACACAAACAAAATATTAATATTATAGTCCCGAATAAAACCAATTATTTTCATACTAGTTGAACAGCCCGTTACACGGGCCACAGTGCCTCTGGCAGACGGTCGCAGGGCAGTCACATGGTGGAGACTGCCCGTGCCTCGGCTGATACAGAGCTGGACGCTCCTTTGCGGGCAGTCTCTACTGAGCATGACTGCCGCACGCGCAGCAGTGTCTACTGCGCATGTCGGGCGTTACACACAACTTAGCGAATTATTATATAGGATATTTATTTCTCCTAGTTTCAATTTGCTTTTTATGTCAGTATTCATTTAATTAGATTTATAAAACTAAGACGAAAATGTTATCAAACGTACTCCTCAAATCTCTGAACAGTGAAGTGAAACAGTGAAGAAAAACAAAGTGAAATGCCCTATGCTAAATAAGGCAAAATAATAACATATCATTAGAAGAAATATATGTAGTTTTTATACTTCTCCATAGGTGTGCATCATTTTTAACCTCTTCCATCAAAAACAGTCAGCCATTGGCTGGCAAAGGCTGGTTGGGGATGATGGGAGATATACTCTCCAACAGCTGGAGAGCCAACGGTTGCCTACCTTATTTTAAATAAAGAAAGTTCTTCAACAAAATGCTTTGAAATTGTTATAGATCTTTCTGTAAAAGGTGGTCAGACATTTGGTTTAATGAAGGGCACATCATCATCAATATATATAATATGGTAGGATGCATCGCTCCCTGTGTGTAACACACACATGCACAGTAGAGACTGCCCGAACAATGCAGTCATGCGCAGTAGAGATTGGCCAAACGTGCCAGCCTCCATCCAGAGCGGGGTGCTCCAAACGGCCCACCGCCTGTCTCCGCTTTCAGCTCCAGGGCAGCAGCTGAGGCTGCTGGATGGCACTTTGGCCTGTGTACACGGGCATTTATGCTAGTAATCATATAATTCTACAGAGCCACAAATGAATTAGTATTACCCTGCAGGAGATATTTTTCATAAGTGTCCTTCATTAAATGGGAGTTCTGTTCACTATGCTTTTCTGTCACCCGGTGGTTAGGCTATTTTTGGACTATTCATGTCCAGGTTTTCCTTACTCAGGGTTTCACTTGCACCATAACCTTGTTATAATAAAGATATAATCATGTAGTACACATTACGATGGCCATTTTAGCCTCCTTTTGGGCTACTAGGGGGTGGAGTCTATATAGATAGAATGAGTAGTTGTGGTCTGTAATGGTATGGAGGGTGGTAATTAGAAGCCCGGAAATTGTTACAGAAGGGGACGGAAGAAGAATATACAGGGAGCACAGCAAGAAATCATCTATTTGTATAAGGTTAGAGAGCAAAATATGTTAAAAACTGCTGCTGAAGGCCAACATCAGGGAATATCCCCATAAACTCAGGACAGTTGACAGCTTTTATTATTGTACTAAGACACAAAGGTTGCAATAAGGATAATTAAAAGCTGTACGTAAAATAGTGTTTGGCAGTGAGCAATTAGAAAATTATGTAATGGCAAAACCTTTAAGACACACCAAATCTAGGCCATCCCCATTATACTGTTTTCATTAACAGTCTGTAAATACTCATAATCGTTATACTGTACTATGTGTTCATTATCAATGTATATCCCTTCAGATTTTATCTCCTTCTTAAGCCGTGATGCCTGCATATTTACTAATCCCTAATGTAATGAGAGTTTATGCTCTTCACATTTGAATATACAGCAGTACAATTTCTCTAGTAAGCAGATTCCACAATAGTCTATGGGGCTGGAGCAGACTCACAGCCTCTGAAGCTATTTAATCTGATGAGCAGAGATAAGAGCCCCTAGGGAGTAAAAGGTTTTGTGAAGCCTAATATTTACCAGCAGCATCACTATGTTCAGGACTATAATTCCCATCATCCTTTACCAGCACCATGGACACTTTAACCACTAATAGGCCCTGAGCAAGAATTAATTAGTACATCTCCTTAAATAATGCTCCCCTAGCTTTCATTCCGACTAGCAATGGGTTTATGTATCTTTGCATTTATAGGTGTTTGTATATAGTGCCATAGGTCATTACTAGGCCTCCATTCAATTCAAGCTGGTAAAACTTGGTAGGGAAAAAATGGACACTGGACGGTACACAGTCCTACCGTCAGTATCCAATTGCCCTACTAACAGAAACCACAAAGAACATTGGGCCACAGAACCAGACTTGGGGCCAAACGTCTGACGTGTTTTTTGTTCCCAAAACTCACACTAAATAGCGTGAGAAATGGGAACATCAAAGGAAAACAGCTTGCGCTCCCAAACACTAACCCTACACTACCCCTAACTATAAAGTGAAACAGTACTAGCCCTAACACTATCTTAACACTCATACCCCAGTGCTATATAACACTTACCTGTCATCCTCCCCGAGTCCTCCTTTGTAATTCTCTATCTCCCGTATTCTTCTTCATATCTTCTTTCTTCTGCTCTTCTGGCTTCTAATCTTCTGACTTGTAATGTTGCCATAAGTATGACACTATAAAATAAAAAAACATGTTTAATCAATAAAAGTCCCCAAAAACATCCACCCCTGGCAGCACCAGGAGATCAGTGCAAAAATCCCTCCCCCTTAAGAAGGTCTTGGGTTGTTGCGCGAGCCATATAAAAGCAGTCTTCATTCAAATTTTCCTCAGAATGGCTTGGCCAACAGCCAGAGAGGTACTAATGGGGGGGGGGGATTTTTGCATTGACCTGCC
The DNA here is from genome assembly GCA_037306005.1 of Rhinophrynus dorsalis. NCBI lineage: Eukaryota > Metazoa > Chordata > Amphibia > Anura > Rhinophrynidae > Rhinophrynus > Rhinophrynus dorsalis. The sequence goes on along the minus strand of CM074720.1, from coordinate 308,633,690 downwards.
GCCTCCTCCGGGGCAGCAGCGGAGTCAGTGTAAACTTATAGATTATCATTGAGGACATTTATTGATTAAAAATAAAAGCCACTTTTTGTTCAATTTTTCCACAGAATGTCTCAAGCAACGACCTGAGAGGTAACATGGTAGGGGGGCATTTTAACTCTGCATAACTGCCTGGGACAGTGGCAGCGTATACTTAACCTTTAGGATGCCACAATAATTTTTCTGTATGGAATGCCTGCATACTACTATTATATCTATGAATGCCAGCATACTGTTAACCCTTGGAATGACAGAGGGGTACACACTGCGCTGCTCTGCAATGCGTTGCGTACCCCTCCTGCACTTGAAGGTTAAAGGCCAACACTTGTGGCATAATGTTTGCGGTCTGTTTAATTTGACATTTTTGTTTTCATTTTCAGTTACATATTTTGCAAGAAGAAGATTAGAAGACAGAAGAGAAGAAGAATGAAGAGAAAGAAGCGGAGACAGGAGAGAGAAGTTGTCAGAAAAAGACAGACAGTGGATTACAGGTAAGTGTTTATTTTCATGGTGTTAACTTTAGTGGAATTAACCAAGTGAGTGTAAGTGGGGTATGCAATGCTCTGCAATGCATTGCATACCCCACAGGCACTCACAGGGTTAATTTTTCTACCATATCATACATTTTTGAGTACTTTGAATATATTGATATGGGGCTTAGGGCCCAACATCAATACATCCATTGATCATTTAGTTTTTTTAGGCTTTTTTCCCCTTCAGTTTCTTCGTCGCTGGGTTTAAACATGCGTAGGGGAGTCTTTGCCCAAAAATAGCGGGTAAAGATTTTCAGCTGTTAAAGTGGTTCCCTTAACACATGTTAATGCCTAACGCATGGAAAAGAATGGAATATTCAATCTTTTTTTAGTGGGTTCCAATAGACACTAACTTTAGTGCCGGATGTGCTTTTTTCAATCAGTATTTTTTCACAGCATAGGTAATTGAATGCGTACCGCGCTTGAAAAAACACCATCAGCTGTTTGTTTGACCGATGGGGCCAAATGAATCGAGGCCAATGCAGGGTGCCCGCATCTAGCTAGAACACCTACATCTAGTTACACACAGTGCCGCATGCTCACTTCTAGCTTTTCACAATGTTAAATGATCATAACTACTTTCAGATAATACAAAGTGTTGACACCTAGCTCCCCTGCTGCTGAGTACTCCCAGCTTTACTCCCAGCCCACTCATGCAATACTGAATGCCTATTCTAGCTTTTACATAATGCAGATTGATTACTCTTTGCATTACCAATGCTAATTTCACATCTAAGTTCACTCAAACCTGAACTCAACCACCTACATTAATGACACCTTGCTTCACACAATATTGAATGTTTATACTTAGCTTTACTTAAACCTGGCTTTACAGAGTACTGTGTTGACATTAAGATTCACACAGTAACGAGTGCTTGCAACTACTTTCACACATTGCTAAATGCTCACTTCTAGCTTCTTGTAATGCTAAGTGTGCTCCAGCAGTTACAGACACTGGACAGGTGATCAATGGAATGTATGTCAAAATTTCTGTTGTGTTGTATGGTCCTACTCTGCGATGAAAAATTATAAAATGTGTCAGCTGCAATTAAACCTAGCCCACTGAGCACTGCGTGCCCCACAAATCAGTTGTGAAATGTATAAATGTCATTCATTCACTAAAAATAATAAAATAATCAATGACACTTCGAGAATCATAAACAAACAAGTGCAATGTATCTGAAGTTTTTTAAATATTCAATATTTAGTAACAAACATTTTGTCAAATCCTTCAGTGTCCCTTCTCTGATCACATCACAGATGCCAGATTCTTTAAGATTTCATTTGAACATGGCAATAAAAGAGACAGTTCTCAATAGAACTGCATGGCTGGCATCTTGAAGTCAACAAAATATCCTGAAACGCGCTGGGTCATCAACCTATAAATATAGGCACACATGCTTGGTTCTAGTTTCAGTTTATCTGGCAAAATAAAACATCAGAGATCCATTTGTCCCCTAAGGGATTTGTGAGATGCTATCACAAATACAAATTACCATCACATAATATCCAGAAGTAATGCTGTCATACGGATCTGATTTGTATATGTGGTTACCTTGCAGATCCAGATAATATTTATTGAACAGTGATGGCTGCTTTAGTATATGGCTATGGGATAATGCAACAAACGTGTTTATGGTAAATATCCCCTTATTGTAGAGTAAATCTAGGGCAGACCAACTGCACCATAGAGGACAAATAAATTCCCCAAATTCCCATTGCTTTACATGGGAGCTTTAACCCTTCAATGGTAGAGAGATCTCTAACACATTGTAAATCAATTCATTTTAGAGGCCCTCTAGCATTACAGGGGTTAGACTCCCAGTTTAACCCAATTAACTTGTTTATTTTTCCCTTTGGTTCAGTTGGTTTGCCCCAGAATTACTCCCCTTTTTTTTTTTTAAATACGTGTTTTTGAAAGAGCTTTCAAAAATATTGTTATGTTGCAACAGTCATTTTTAGTAAAAAAGTTGTCATAGTTACACTTTAATGTTTTTATGTAATTCCATTAAGTATGAAATTGATCATAAAAGTGTAGTAATCCGCATTACTCAGCCTTAAGAGTGCCTTACATATCATGAAATCAACATTAATACTGTCAATTGAAATCCACAGTTTGTAGAAGAAGCAATGTGCACAAATTGTGAGCAACATAAAGCAATCCATTGCTATGGTGATCGCTTTTAACGATGTACTGTTCCCAAAAAATGGAATCTTACAAATGAGGTGAGAAAGTGTAATAAAAAAGAGGCATGAGGTGGGGCTAAAGAGGCAAGAAAGGAGAGAGAGGGAGAATGAGAAAGAGGCAAGAGGAGGGCCAAATATCAAAGAGGGGAGGAAGAGAGGGTCAAATAGTCTCCCCCTTGCATCTTTCATTCCCCCTTGAGTTTTATTACCCCCTCTTGCGTCTTACTGCCCCCCTTGCATCTTACTTCTGACCCTTTTGCATCTTACTGCTCCCCTTGCATCTTACTGAACCCCTCTTGCATCTTACTGTCCCCCCTTGAGTCTTACTGCTGACCCTCTTGCATCTTACTGCTCCCCTCTTGTGTCATACTGCCCCCTTGCATCTTACTGCCCCCCTTGAGTTTTGCTGCCCTCTCTTGCGTCTAACTGAACCCCTCTTGCATCTTACTGCCCCCTTTGCATCTTACTACTGAACCTCTTGTGTCCTACTGCCCCCTTGTGTCTTACTGCTGACCCTCTTGCATCTTACTGCCCCCCCTCGAGTCTTACTGCCCTCTCTTGCATCTTACTGAACCTCTCTTGTGTTTTACTGCTCCCCTTGCTTCTTACTGCTGGCCCTCTTGCATCTTACTGCCCCACCTTGAGTCTTATCACCCCCCCTTGCATCTTACTGCCCCCCTTGTGTTGTACTGCTGCCCCTCTTAGTCTTACTGCACCCCCTTGAGTCTTACTGCCCCTCTTGTGTCTTACTGTCAACACTTGCATCTTACTGCCCCCTCTAGTATCTTACTGCTTACCCTCTTACATCTTACTGCGCCCCTCTTGTGTAATTCTGCCCCCTGCATCTTACTACTGAACCTCTTGTGTCCTACTGCCCCCTTGTGTCTTACTGCTGACCCTCTTGCATCTTACTGCCCCCCCTCGAGTCTTACTGCCCTCTCTTGCATCTTACTGAACCTCTCTTGTGTTTTACTGCTCCCCTTGCATCTTATTTCTGAACCTCTTGCGTCTTACTGCCCCCCTTGCTTCTTACTGCTGGCCCTCTTGCATCTTACTGCCCCACCTTGTCTTACCACCCCCCCTTGCATCTTACTGCCGCCCTTGTGTTGTACTGCTGCCCCTCTTAGTCTTACTGCACCCCCTTGAGTCTTACTGACCCTCTTGTGTCTTACTGTCAACCCTTGCATCTAACTGCCCCCTCTAGCATCTTACTGCTTACCCTCTTACATCTTACTGCTCCCCTCTTGTGTCATTCTGCCCCCTTGCATCTTACTGCTAACCCTCTTGCATGTTACTGCCTCCCTTGAGTTTTGATGTCCTCTCTTGCATCTAACTGAAGCTCTCTTGAATCTTACTGCCCCCCCTTGCGTCTTACTGCTGAACATCTTGCATCTTACTGCCCCCCCTTGAGCCTTATTGCCCCCTCTTGTGTCTTATTGCCCCCCCTTTCGTGCTGACCCTCTTTCATCTTACTGCCCCCCTTGAGTCTTACTCCTCCCTTTGTGTCTTAATGCTCCCCTTGCGTCTTACTAAACCCCTCTTGCATCTTACTGTCCCCCCTGTGTCTTACTGCTAACCCTCTTGCATCTTACTGCTCCCCTCTTGTGTCATACTGCCCCCTTGCATCTTACTGCTAACCCTCTTGCATCTTACTGCCCCCCTTGAGTTTTGCTGCCCTCTCTTGCGTCTAACTGAACCCCTCTTGCATCTTACTGCCCCCCTGCATCTTACTACTGAACCTCGTGTCCTACTGCCCCCTTGTGTCTTACTGCTGACCCTCTTGCATCTTACTGCCCCCCCTCGAGTCTTACTGCCCTCTCTTGCATCTTACTGAACCTCTCTTGTGTTTTACTGCTCCCCTTGCATCTTATTTCTGAACCTCTTGCGTCTTACTGCCCCCCTTGCTTCTTACTGCTGGCCCTCTTGCATCTTACTGCCCCACCTTGTCTTACCACCCCCCCTTGCATCTTACTGCCGCCCTTGTGTTGTACTGCTGCCCCTCTTAGTCTTACTGCACCCCCTTGAGTCTTACTGACCCTCTTGTGTCTTACTGTCAACCCTTGCATCTTACTGCCCCCTCTAGCATCTTACTGCTTACCCTCTTACATCTTACTGCACCCCTCTTGTGTCATTCTGCCCCCTTGCATCTTACTGCTAACCCTCTTGCATGTTACTGCCTCCCTTGAGTTTTGATGTCCTCTCTTGCATCTAACTGAAGCCCTCTTGAATCTTACTGCCCCCCCTTGCGTCTTACTGCTGAACATCTTGCATCTTACTGCCCCCCCTTGAGCCTTATTGCCCCCTCTTGTGTCTTACTGCCCCCTTGTGTCTTATTGCCCCCCTTTCGTGCTGACCCTCTTGCATCTTACTGCCCCCCTTGAGTCTTACTCCTCCCTTTGTGTCTTAATGCTCTCCTTGCATCTTACTTCTGGCTCTCTTGCATCTTACTGCCCCACCTTGAGTCTTACCACCCCCCTTGCATCTTACTGCTCCCCTTGCATCTTACTGCTGACCCTCTTGCATCTTACTGCCCCCCCGAGTCTTACTGCCCTCTCTTGCATCTTACTGAACCTCTTTTGTGTTTTACTGCTCCCCTTGCATCCTACTTCTGAACCTCTTGTGTCTAACTGCCCCCCTTGCATCTTACTGCCCCATCTTGAGTCTTACCACCCCCCCTTGCATCTTACTGCCCCACTTGCGTCTTACTGCCCCCCTTGCGTCTTACTGCTGACCCTCTAGAATCTTACTGCCCCACTTGCGTCTTACTGCTGAACCTCGTGTCTTACTGCCCCCCTTGCATCTTACTGCCCCCTTGAGTGTTACTGCCCTGTCTTGCATCTTACTGAATCCCTCTTGCATCTTACTGCCCCCACTTGCATCTTACTGCCCCCTCTTGTGTCTTACTGCCCCCTTGCATCGTACTGCTGACCCTCTTGCATCTTACTGCCCCCCTTTAGTCTTACTACCCCTTCTTGTGTCTTACTGCCCCCCCTTGCATTTTACTGCTGACCCTCTTGCATCTTACTGCCCCCTCTTGTGTCTTACTGCCCCCTTGCATCGTACTGCTGACCCTCTTGTATCTTACTGCCCCCCCTTTAGTCTTACTACCCCCTCTTGTGTCTTACCACCCCCCTTACATCTTACTGCTGACCCTCTTGCATCTTACTGCCCCCCTTGTGTCTTACTGCCCCTGTTGTTCTTCTGCCAGCTGAATCCTGCTGTTCCCGTGGCTGCCCTGCTGTTCCCAAGGCTGTCCTGCTGCACTTGCAGCTACCCTGCTGTGCCTTGCTCTTCCCGTGCTTCCCTGCTCTTCCCGCTCCTGCTCCGGCCTCTTCACAGAGGGCTCTGTCACTTGAGTATGTGACAAGAGACACATATATACTCTGGGGGAAAGAGAAGGGAGGAGATGCAGCAGCAGACCTGGCAATGGACAGGATTCAGCACCCACGCTGACTCTCTGGGAATGTAAAATGCGGCCTAGTTTGGGGCCATGGACGTGTGCCACCATTCAGGGGTGGCAATCGCACCATAGGTTCTGCATCACTGATATATATATATATATATATATATATATATATATATATATATATACACACACTCGCACACAATCACACCACTTTAGTCTACTACCATAAACATCTGCCACATTGACGGTTGTACCCTTTTTTTTTAAATCTCTTGACATGCTGCCTTTTTCTTTTTTTGAAAACAAAGACTTTAAAGAACTGATGCCATGCTTTGCACTCTGCTGGAATATTCCATGTTACAGTTATTTTTCAAGGGTGGTTGTGCCAATGTTTAGTTAGTGTTGTGGGTAAAGGATAAACACTCAGCCTGCTAACAATTTTTTCAAGTCATATGTTGCTGTAGTACTCACAAATTTGAATTTCAGCTATTCATTTCTCCACTTCAGCCCTCAGAAGTAGTAATATTGCAGTGGAAAATCTTGTAGTCATAGAAAACAGTGGCAAAATATAGCAAAGTTCTAGCTGGAAATTTATTGGCAGTAGTGAAAAGGGGAAAAGTTTATGTATTGTTTATGGGCGAAAAACAGGAAATTTTTGTTTTTGCATAAGTACTGTGGGAAATATCTAATACTTTTCTCCCATCCCTAGCCACACACTTGTTTAATGTTTTGGCTAAAGTGACATGTGTCATACAGTTGAGGGCCTAGAGATGTCACAGCTCTTTATTCTTGCATTCTACATACACTTGACATGAAAGTGGTTCACTTTTTTATAGCACTACTCTAATTAATTATTCACCTTCTCATGTTTCTTTTCTTGTGCAACGTATTCAACATCTACTCATACAACTTGTTTTTATTTGATGGGGTTTACAATCTCTGTCTCTTTCCCTCTTTTACAAGCCTCTTTATGGGGTGGTTGGAGATGTCCCACATTTTTTTAGATACAAACCCTTACAGTTTGTTTACTGATGCTATTATCACTATACAACCTAACTTTAATTTGGAAGGATACACAAGACTCACTTTTCATTTTACTACAATATCTAAATGCTAATCATTATAATATACAACTTACACACACTTCTCACCCACACAGATAAAATTATTTGGATCTCACATTGCATGCTAATACATTCACTGCTACTATTTCCAAAAGTCAGTATGTTCATTTAAAATGTAATTGCACTGTTCCAGAATCATATAGTGTTAATAAAGTTGATTCATAAGTAGAGATTATAGGATTGTGGATACTCACAAAAATCTTTGCTTGTGCTATGTGATGTAAACATAATTCAGAGAAAAGATCTATTACAACCAAAACAGATCAGGCATTAATTAAAAGAAATGTAGATGTTCTGATTTCTGGGGGGGGGGTTGTACTCAATACAGTAAACCAGATTTGTTGAACAACTAAATCCTTTTAAATATTTACATGCAGATTCTGAACTGCATAAAATACACAAACATTTTTTTCTTTACAATAATAATTTACCAGGGAGGATGCATTGAAATTGTCTCTCGTTTTCAAGTATGTCCTGGGTACTTAGTTTATCTACCGCAGAAGGGTGAAAGGATGAGTTGACCTTACCAGGAGCACCTGCAACCCTTAAGCTTGAACAGATTCTACAGCTGGCTCATTAACCAAATAAGCTATCTCAGTTACCAATTTTCATCCAGAATGGCCACTACCACAGGGACTATCTTTGCCTCAGTCAGTTTTGAGACAATAGTGCCAAGACCAGTTTGTTTTCAGTGCAGGAATGCTATAGGTACGGAGGTAATCATTGTATAATTTGTTCTGTGTAAATCTTGTTCCCTTCAACAAGCCAAAAATTCTAAATCAATCATTGCATTCATTATAACACAAGCAAGAGGTCATCCCAAGGTCAGATGGGACTTCTGAAGCCGCCAACAAAGGTCTGCTTTTGTTTTGTCAGAGAGGGACATTACCCAGGTAAAAGTGAAGTTACAGTCTGGACCAAAGTCCAAAAAATTTACACCCTCAGCTCCTGCGTGTGAAACTGAACAAATGGAACCTCTTCCAGAGCAGAGACCAGAAAAACTAGGACCCACATATACTCCCTCACTGTAGCAGATGGCCAGGAAATTGCCAAGAACACCTGGAGAGACAAGGATGAAATCTTGTCTTCCAGAAGACATTCCTCTGAAGAGTGTTGCATATCATACCAAGGAAGTGGAGGTCCTGGGATGGAACAAGAGAAAACTTCTTGAGATGGAACACCCAACAGTGGCGCTCCAGAATGGAGAATGGACATGCCTGATCTGAGTACACAAAAACTCCTCTGTAAAGGCCCACAGTAAAAGGTCGTCCAGGTCGGGAGTCAGAGCGATTCCCTGAGAGTGTATATGAGCCACCTGTGTGGACATAACCTTTGCGAATACCCGCAGAGTGGACACCAGTCCAAAGACCAGAGCATTTAACTGATAATGCCAATCTTTGAAAGCAAACTGCAGGAAACGCTGATGCCTTGCAGATAGGTATCCTTTATGTCCTTTATGACAGCTTTGCCCAGGATTGAGAGGAACTCTGGACATGAAGAAATGGAATGGAGGAAGAAACTTGAACTATATGCAATAACCTTCCATAATGATCTTCAAAACCCACTGAGCCATCACTGAAGCGCCCAAAGTGCAGTGGAAAAGGAGGAAATTACCTCCCGTCACCTGTGACAGATCATACTCCAGTGAGGTTTTCAGATTTCTGTTTCTGCATGTAGGAGGTGCCCTAGAAGCGAACCCCCATGGGTGGGGGTATCTACAGCCTCATGTCTTCTGCAGAAAAAAGGGATAACCTGAGGCAGTAAAGTACTCTTGCCTCAATGACTGATAACTTTTCCCAATTCTGAGCTAAAAACTGTTTGCCCACAAAAGGAAGAGAGACCAAAGATTTCTTGTAAGACTGATCAACTGAGTCCTCAACATGTTTCATGGTTTCAAACCACTTCATCAGTAGGATGAAGAAATTGAGAAATTCAAATAAACCCATCATCACACACAACCACACCGGAACTCATTATCTTCACCGACTCACAATCAGTATATGTAATCACATTTGATTCATGTTGAACCACACAGGCAGACCAGTTTCCATTTTGTGTTTGATCCTCCCAATGAAGTGGTTTGATACCATGAAACATGTCGAGGACTTTTAAATATATTTTTTAATAAAACATTTTATATTGTTGGATTTGACTGGTCTGCCATGTTTCATCAAATCTTCGTTGATCTTCACTTGAAGGGATAGATTGGGGTCCAGATGCTTTGCTAAGTGATTCCTCAGCAGGGAGTATCAGCATCAAAAAACCCTGCTTGCTTTCACACCAGTTACCATTTATAGGTGCCAATAAGATACGCTAAGTGAGTATTGATCCGAATCGGTTTTATATAACGTCTAAAATCACAGTACAGCTCTCCTTGTAACTTTGTTTTTGTTGTTTCTTCAAGCTTCACCGTGGAACAGAGGTTCCAGAAGGATAGAGCGAAGTGATATGTTTATCTGCGTGGAGATAGTGTGAATATCCTCCACAGGCTCATATAGTCATTTGGGATAAAATCCATGACAATTCTAATGTGAGTATATTATATACTTTTAATTATTTAAAGAAAAGACCCGAGATCTCTGTACTATAAATCTCTCTCTTCTCTCTTTGCGTTTTTGAAATACGCAAAGGTTCATAATACAAATATCAGAAGAAATAGTGAACCAATTTAGATGCAGCATAAACTGATCACCACTAGCAAAGTTCTGAGCCCCAAATAGGGTATAAGTCCCCCAGAGCAATAGCAACTTACAAAACATCACTGCAAGGGTCAACACCATATCCATGCCTTAAAAAGCATAGAAGCCACATAAAAGCTTATGCTGCTTGAAACCAAGCCAGCCTCAGAGCTCAACATTGGCATAATTCACACACAAAGTTACTGCAATAGAAAGAAATATGTCCATACTCACAGGACCTGTGCACTGAACTTAGAATCCTTTCTTCAGTTTTCAGACTCCCATTAGTGAAGCCTCGTAGAAGCTAGGAAGGAAACGGGACTTAGACAGAAGCCATCTTCCACAGAACTGTTCCTGAAAGTTCTGTACAATGGGCAATCCTGTAAAAGGAAGCTAGGAATGGGAATCTACCTAATGGGGATTATATAGTCCCATAAACTAGACAGAAAAAAAAATAAAAAGGACCAAGAAAGTTTTTCCCTGCTTTCAAGACCTTGGAGGATACTTTTCAAACTGGACAGGGTGAAGTAGTGCAGGATGGAAGTCTCCACCTCAGATATCTTGTTTTTTTTAAGTGCCATGCTATCTTGAGGAGGTAACTTTCCCCCAGGGTTCCTGTAGTCCACATAGGAAGTAAAAGAAATTACTATTCCAGCAAGCACTATGGTCCTATTCTCTCATTTACTTCACCTGCTGTGCTCTCTCCTCTCATTGTTTCAAGCCAGGAAAAATAAAGTATAACAAAGAACAGAGATCAGAAGCCACATTTTTAGACTCCTTATGAAGAAGCATACCTGAACTGGTGCGGTAAAGACTTCCACAGGATGACTGTGGCACCCACTGTTCCCTTCTGTAAAGGAGTGCCTCCAGCTATCCATTCCATCAGAAGTTGGGTCTTTATCGTTTTACTCAAGGGCAGAACTTTAATATGTGAAGCTTCACTGGGGACCTCTGTCTTGTATGTAGCACAGGAATTTTGTATGAGAATAGTGCTCAGGAGCATAAATAAACCCTGCAGGACCAGTGGGGTGCTTAGCACATTACAAAGCAATGCGTTGCACACCCTTCTTGTACTCAAGTTATTAACCCATTGAGTGCCACATGGGTACACAACCCATTGCTTTGCAATGGGTTACATACCCCTCAGGCACTCATAGGGTTAAGACAGGTGGCGCCTATCAGGAAGTCTGACATCTGTGAAATGTTTGTTACATGATTATTCCCTAACGGCCTGTGGCAGTGGCACTCAGCTCCAAATTCGAAGTAATCATGCTGAGTCCACTGATGTTGAGGACTATCTATCTATACATACATTCATACTGTAATATCTATAAAGACAGATGGATGATATAATGTGTAAAAGCATTCCTATTCCAATTAAACACAGAATATACAGAGAGACAAATCAATCTGTTGTGCTTTATTTGTAGACATATTTTTCATAACAAGAAACATCCTGCTCTTTGTATCAGCTGTACAAGTTATACAGTTGATGTGCATAATTTTAAATCTGTATAACTGAACACATGTAAATAAATATATACACTCAATTACATATTTACATATACATAAGTAATTATCAGTTTCCCAAATGTTAATTCAAATACAAAATCTGTAAATGTTTTTCACTTGGTTAAAATGATAAAGGACAGTTTATACATTGTGTACACAGTTAGTTATTTGTGTGTTATTGTCTGCAATGATCTAACACAGTGGTTCTCAACCTGTGGGTCGGGACCCCTTTGGGGGTCGAATGACGATTTGCCAGGGGTCACCTAAAACCACAAGATATTTATATTTCGATTCATAACAGTAGCAAAATTACAGTGATGAAGGAGCAATGAAAATAATTTTACTGTTAGGGGTCGCCACAACTTGGGAAATTTTATCAAAGGGTCGTGGGACTATAAAGGTTGAGAACCGCTGATCTAACATCATCCTTACTTATAATAAAACACATTTATACAAAAATGGGTTTTGTGACTAAGAGCAAAGTGGTGAAATTCTGTAACAAATCAACTATACCATATGGAGCAAATAAAGATTTTCCAAATCCCGATGTATTTAAATTTCCCCTTTAAATCTCTTGAATAGGAAAGAGGACTCCAACGCCATGGGCATCCACGGTGGTGGTGGGATGGGGAGAAGGGGGCACTTCCCCCTCCCAGGACCAGATTAATATAGGGGCTGGCCAGGGTACATATTATGGTTTTGTCCCCCCCCCAACCCTGCAGAAAAATGTCAATGGACGCCCAAGTCAAAAGCATGACTTTGGAATGCTTTAAAGGCCTTTCAAGCATTCACGATGTTAAAATCCCCATTTATCTCATAGTACAGTTTTATTTGTATCGTGAGGGAAAGGTGGTTGACCCCACTTTGCTTTTATACACACAGGGTAATATAATCTATATATCAGGGCTGTCCATGTTCAGTCCCCAACAGGCCAGGATGTAAGGATTTTCCTGATTAAGTACAGGTGAGTTAAACAGTGGCACATTCATTTTGACTGACTCACCTGTGCTTAAAGGAGCAGTAAACCTTTTTTATGAAAAAATATATATTGTAGGGATTTTCCTATTGAGTAAATTAAGGGTACTCCCACTGCCGAGAGATATATATTTCCAGAGTTATTACAGTTTAAACCCATGTTTTTTACATTAGCAGTGCCCTCTAGTGGTCGAATTCTAATTAGATTTCCTGTTAGATTCTAATGGAGAGGAAAGTCAGAAAAGTCAGAGACATACAGTTCCCCATAGAATGTGATAGAAACTGCCTGTCACTTCCTGTCAGTTAGAACTATCAGGAAGTAAACACGGTAAATTCACTTCCTGATTATTTAAACTGCTATAATTGTTGAATAAAAAATCTGACAGAGATTGGAGTGACCTTGTTTTATTCAACAGGAAATGCTCTGTAAACTATGTGTTTTCATAAAAAAAATGTTTAGTGCTCCTTTAAGCAGGGAAATCCTTATATCTGGGCCTGTTGGTGGCTCTTGAGGACTGACCTTGGACATCCCTGCTATATATCATTTTTATATAGCTCTAAAGTGCTTTTTTTCCAGGGGCACACCCAGGATAACCAGAGAAGGGTTATCAAAAATTAAAATATGTATACAATAAAAATACATAGAACTTGTTTTGTGCAGTTCTGCTATTGCAGCTTGATGAGCATAGAATAGCAGTGGGCAATCTGTAGTCCTCTAGCTGTTGTTGGAAGGCTGGCCAAAGGTGATGGGATTTGTAGTCCAAAAGCAGATGGAGTCTTGCAGGTTGACTAATCATGACTTTGCCATATGAACAGCAGAAGAAAACACATTTATTGCTGTAAGCTCTTACGAGCAGGGCCCTCTGATACTTTTGTTTTCCATGTTCCATTTGTTCTATTTAAAGGGTTAGTAATGCCTGAAATAAAGTTTATTCGGTATGGTAGATTTTACAAAGATAAAGTAACTGGAGAAAGTCCCATCTGTCAAACCTTTATGGTTTGTATGCTAATCGGGAACTTCTCCTCCCGTTCCTTTTCAACCCTAAATTTTAGCGCATATGGCAATGTGTGTGTACATAGAAAAGTCCCAGTGCTTTGAATACATCAACCAAATTATATCACCACAGCATCAACCTTTAGTGCATATCAGCCTTTGAGTGCCAAAGATGTATTGCATTACAATGCATTGGATACCTTTCTGGCACTCAAAGGGTTAACAAAAAAAAAAAGAGAAACAATTCTGTGGAAAAACAACTGCATAATAGGGGAGAAATCATTTCCCCAAACTCCTACATATTTAAATAGTTCTTTTAAAGGGATAGTAATACTTCGTTGTACCTTTATTTTATTTTGTAGGCATTAAAAAACATGAAGAACGATATAAGTCTTATCTCTCAAACCTTTATGGTTTGAGAGATATTCACAAGCAAAGTTTCCCGTCCCGCCCCTTTTACCTAGTGTAAGCCATCTCTTCTCAGATGTGGAATCCAGTCCATAGACCAGACAGATAACATAAGTGGACAATCTTCTTCCTATGAGAACAATGAAATCCCTGCCCCCCTTGACAAGTTTTTCAGGTTTTTCCCTTATCTTAATTGAAGATTGTCCCTCTCTGCAGTCTACCTGGGCACCTCCCTTCTGCTCTGGCTGAGCAGTGTTACGTCAGTAAAAGGGGCGGGAGGGGGATACTTTGTCATTGAATTACTCTTGAACTACAAATCTGACAGAATTGAATTAACACCCTCCAAAGTCCAAATACTATGATGATTAATTAGAGCTGCTTTTATAATGAAACATTACTATCCCTTTAACCCCTTGAATGCTAGAGATCTCCAACACATTGTGAAGCAGTGTGCTGGAGACTCTCCACTATTCAAGTGGTTAAGAGGCCCAGTTAACTCAATGGTACATTTTATTTATTTCCTATTATACAACTTATTTGCCCCAGAATTGCTCCTCTTTTATTTGTGAATAAGTCTCCATGTAGATCTGCCCATGGACTTCTCCTGCTAGTGGAATATACCCAGTGGGTAACCTGGTTATCTGGGACATACACATATCATGGAATAGTGCAGTAGTGTTTCAGCCTACCTCAGGACATGCAAAGTGTTTTAAAAACATTTGTTTGCAGGTGAGCCTTTCCTTTTAACCCATTAGATGCTAGAGGGGACCCATTGGATAACCTCAGACTAGGAACAAATAGTTGAGTAGTAAGCATAATTTATTTGATTAGATCACCCAATCTTAAATTAACCCCATGACTGCTGAAAATTTCTTGAAAGCATTTACAAAGCACTCAAGGTTTAAAGCTGTGCACATAATTTCAGGATCTATTATGGTGTAGTTTGATTACCCCAGAACTGATCCAATTCTTCTAAGTGCATCAGCATCATTGATCAACTTATAGAATAATGCTGTTTGTCACTCTACCAGAGGCATATCAGACTCAGTACAGAGAGAGAGAGAGAGAGAGAGAGAGAGAGAGAGAGAGAGAGAGAGTGAGAGTGTGAGAGTGTGAGTGTGAGTGTGAGTGTGTGTGTGTGTGTGTGTGTGTGTGTGTGTGTGTGTGTGTGTGTGTGTGTGTGTGTGTGTGTGTGTGTGTTGCAGAGCACATAAAATATTTTTCTTTGGAAGGCCTCAACTTCCCAGCCCACAGACAACATGTGTTTGGCCAGTGGGACGTAAGTTTGACCTGCTTGTTCTACCATTTTTATGTTTGAGTTGAAAAACCCCCCAGCAATTAAATTGTCCTGTTACCCTTTATCACTTGCTTATATATACACGTATGTACTCTGCTATCCCAACACAATTTCAACAAGGCTGCTGTGGCTATTGTAGGGCAAACCAGCTGCACCATAGGGAGCAAATAAAATCTGCGTCAATTTAAATGGGACACTTAAACTGAGACATCTCCAACACTAGAATTCAAGGGTTATTAGTGCCATTTAAATTAAATGAACTTTGGCAAACTTGTATTTGTCCTCTGTGGTGCAGTTTGTGTGACCCAGTATTATTGTAGATTATCTAGGTACATCTGCCTAATTGAGCCATTTAAGTAAGATCTTTACTCTATGAGCTAGAGCAGCAAGTTTATAACTAAACTGATCTGTCACACATGATTTCTTGTTTATGTATATGTACTCTGCTATGCCAGTACTATGAAGAATTACATTGAGGATGATGTACAAAGTGGAACTAGAGCAATTATGGGATTGACAATAAGGGAAAATAACAGTTCCTATTGATTTAAATAGCACTTTGAACTATAGTAATAGTTGACAAGGATGAAAAAAAGATATGCATCCATCATGTTCATCCCTTGCCATTGATCCAGAGGAAGGCAAAAAAAATTGGCAAAAAAAAACACTTTCAATGTGTCAGAGACCTCTAGAATTCAAGCGGTTAAATTACCATTTATATCAGTGGTAATATGAGGAATTTTTATTTGCCCCTATGGTGTAGTTGCCTTGCCCCATAATTAATTCAGTTTTTCTTAATACATCATTCAATATGCCTGTTATAATTATCTAATTTAAAGGAGCAGCAAATGCCTTTTTTATGAAAACTGCGTGTTATAGAGTTTTCCTGCTGAGTAAACTAAGGGTAGTCCCATCACTGTAAGTTGTTTTATTCAAATGTTATAACAGTTCAAATTGTCAGGAAGTGAATTACAGCACGATTACTTCCTAAAAGTTCTAACTGGCAGGAGTGAATCACTCTATTACATTTATTTGTCAGTGAATCACCTCTCATAGAGAATGCAACAGAATAAGTAATTGAAATCTAACCACTAGAGGGCACTGTTAATATAAAAAACAGGCATTTCAACTGTAATAACTCTGGAAATATGCATCCCTTAGCAACGGGAGTACCCTTGTTTTACTCAGTAGGAAAAGCCCTACAATATACACGTTTTTATAAAAAAATTTTACAGCTCTTTTAAGCTAGGCATACACTCTTTCAACAGATCCATGGCTGTATAATATGCTATTTTCAGAGGGAAGCTATTTATTATACAATGGCAAAGGCAGTCAAACTACATGCTGATGCTGTTCGTGCAGTGATGACAAAAGTCTTTGTTTGAAGAGAAGCAAATCATGGGTAATTCTAGCAGAATACAGACCAGTATATCAAATTAAAAAAAATAAATGATGCAGGAAAGATAAGCCTTGAATACGTGTCAATGGCGTGTGTGTTGGCCATAATACGTGAGCCAACTTGGCCCTTGAGGCCTTTCTTCCGGGAGGCGTTAGAGTTTGGACTCAAGGCCAAGTGTACCACCATCTTGTCCTGCTTCTCCACATCTTCTGTCACAATCTGGCTTTTAGTGTATCCGGCCAGACTATTAGTGTCAGGATCACCATACATTCCATCCAGCATCATAGTCCTTGTGTGGGACATCCCACATGTACATGGGAACTGAAATAAAATGTATATTGTGAAGGCAATTACTTACATTTCTAAATGGGACACAACAATGGTATGATTATGCCTGCTAAATCTCTAAATTACCAGCAGTCTGCAGCATGTGTCTATGGGGCTTATGTAGAAGTGCAAAAGTGGAGTTATTCTGGAGTAAACCAACTGCACCATAGGGAACAAATAAAAATTCCCAAATCCCCATGCACTAGAATAGAGGTTATTAACGTGAAGCAATCCACTGGAGACCTTTCTAGCATTCAGGGGGTTAAAAGCCCAATTTAATTTGTCTGGTATTTGTATTTGTCCCCTATGGTAGAGCTGGTTTACTCCAGAATAACTACAGTTTGCTTTCATAAATATGGGTCTAAATCTGATATACAGCGGGTTCTATGTATAAGGTTAAAGTGGAGCAAGTTTGGGGCAAACCAATTGAACCATAGGGGACAAATAAAAAAAATCCCATGGAATTAAATGGGGCTTTACAACTCTGAATACTAGAGATGTATCTGTATTGTAGACCTCTCTAGCATTCAAGGGGTAAAATGTTGCTTTTTTTTCCCCAGTGGGGTTCTTGGAAATTGTTATTTGTTCCCTAAGGTGCAGTTGGTTTGCCCCAGAATTGCTCCACTTTACGTGTAAGGCCAGATGTACGGAAGTCAAGGCCCTTAGAGGGAGATTTCAGGAGCTGATTATAAAAATTCAGTGGAAACATGGATGGGATCAAAATATCAAAATCCCTGGACAGGAATTAAATGAACAATAGTGTTGAGTAATAATAGACGTGTTAGTGACTTTATTTATGACATCATTTTTTTGGCTGGATCACTTACCTTCTCTCGTAGTTTCCTCTCCTTCCTCTCTTGCACTGTGGTCAGGTAATTCACAGCTGCGTACTCCAGCACCGATAGGAAGACAAACACAAAACTGACCCACAGGTAAATGTCCACAGCTTTAATGTATGAGACCCGAGGCATGGAGGCATTTACACCAGTAATGATAGTAGACATGGTCAGCACCGTAGTTATACCTGGGAAAGAGTCACAGAGCATATGTATAAAGGGACTAGTAGAATGACCTTGGCATAAAACAACCACCTAAGACTTATAAAATTTGCTCCTAGGATGCAAAAAAGGTCTCCAACACTCAATGGATTAAAATGACAAGTAAATTCATAGACCAACAGTGAATAGATTGTTAAGTTAGATCGTTTTGACATAGCTTTAAAAAAATCAGCTATGTGTTGTATTATCCATTTCTACTTTACAAAACTGTTTTTTGAATTATATAGATTAATAGAATTTGCTATTTAAGACATGCCATCAAGGAACTTGCTGTCTTAGTCCTATATTTTCTCCCCTACACGTTGGGGGAGATTCACTAAGAGGTGATAAATCAGTGATAAAGTGGAGATAACTTCTCCAGTGATATCACTTCTCCAATTCCTATGTTATCCTATGAAACCTATTCACTAAACATCTGACCCTGGAGACTGTTAAATAACTTCACGCACTGGAGTCTACGGCGCAGATCCAAAGTATTACTAGGTATGCATATGTTTGAAGACAAAAGTAGAGGAATTCTGAAGCAAAACAAAAACAACATAGGGAGTATATACACATTCCCCAAATTCCCATTGATTTAAATGGGGTTTTTAGTCTTTTGAATGCTATGTCTCCAATGGATAGCAAAACATCAAAGAGGTTACACACTGTGGAGCAGCTGGTATGTCCCAGAACTGCTTCACTTTATCCTTATTTATGGAGCAATGTATGGAGAAATCTCACTCCTACTTCTTCCAGGCCAAGCAATGCATGCTAGTAAAGCTGATTTACTAAGAGGGAATTGAGCAGTTTTTGACAAACCAATTGCACCATAGTGAAAAAAACAGTTCCAATTATTTAACCCTTTGAGTGACAGAGGGGTATGCAGTGTTGTGTACCCTCTGGCACTCAAGGGGTTAAATGGGTCTTTTAACCACTTAACCTCTCTAGCATTCGAGGGGTTAAAATCAGTATTAAAAACTATGGGCATTTTGGACAATTTATATTTCCTCCTTATGTTTCAGTTGGTTGGCTCCAGAATTGCTCATTCATTAAGTAGTGTACAGTTCCATAGCTTATCCTACCTAGAGAAACTCTTGCAGGGACAGCTCTGCGATCTATCCAGAAAGATACCCAGGAGAGCATGACCATCAGGGTAGCCGGGAAATAGGTTTGCAGCAGAAAGAAGAATATGTGACGCCGCAATGTGAAGTTGATATAGAGGCGATTGTACCATCCTAAAAATAAAAGAAATTATGAATGTTAAGTCATTAGAATATATTACTACAAGATAATTATTATATTGTCATCATATTACCCTTGGTTGCTAACGCATTGCAAATTGCAAAATTGGGTTGGAGACCACCAAAGCATCCATGGAGTTAAAGGAACTCTAACACCTCTTAACCCTTTGAGTGCCAGAGCAATGCGTTGTGTACCCGTCTAGCACACAAACAGTTCGAAATATACTCTTACTTACCTCATCCGTGGCAGAAAATCTTAGTGAACCCTATGAATCAATTATGTGCGCTCAGGTTCTCCCCAGTTAATCCAGTGGAAATAATACCTACAGAGGCAGAAGCTGATTGTTTGCTGCAGGACTCAATTACCTTCAAACTGCGCCACTGAAGGCTTCCTTCCTTCCTTCCTAATACTTCAGTGGGAGGAGCTTCAGGCCCTGCAAAAAGACTCATGTCTGCCTCCACTGACTTCATATGCAGTAATAATTAAGTATTAATTTCGGAGAATCAACTCACACACAATTGATTCATAGTGGCCATTAGGATTTTTAGGACATTAAGGTAAGTGGGGGTTTACAATTAGGAGGTGTTAGTGTTCTTTTAAGGAAACTATACATAGAGCCACGCTCATAAATTAATCATATAGGTTATTTTGGTCCCTTACACCTGCCAGTAACTTATTCCACAGTGATATGGAGGTCCTACATGGAATCACAACCTGTCACACTCTCAAATTAGGACCTATGTCAGCTAATACTGTGGACCCAGAGGAGAATGATTTCATGTCTTGCTTAGAAAATAATATCTTGTTTTATCAGGATAGTTCTGGTACCTGGGTAGTGAGAAGAGTGGCGTTGGGAAACACCTGGAAAGGTCTTTCCAAATACACAGTCAGAGATTTACAGTTCCAATGCCAGCTGGGTTAATCAAGGGCCCATACACCCCAACACAGGGTTTGGATCTACTCTCTTGTACCTCTGCAAAGGATCCTGAAAGGTAGGTCCTGACCATGTAAGAGAAGGTGAAAGAAAGGGAGGAACCCTTAGGTTAGGGGTAGTCCACTGTTGGACCTCAGCTGTTAGGAGGGGAGTTGTAGTCCCCAACAACAGTTCTGGCAGTTGACTGCCCTTACCTTAATTTCAATAATGCTTAACAATACTGTGGGGCATGCTGGGAAGAAACAGACAAAGGTGTTACACTAGTCTACTGGAATAAGACTACCGTTACACATTACAATATATCCTGGGCGCTACTGCTGCAAACAGTAAATAAGCAACCCATCCTTACAACATTCCTATATTGCCCAGTATAAAAAAAATTGTGCGAGCTGCAGAAATAAAACAAATATAGTGGGTAAAATACATATAAATGTAACTTTATTCAAAGGGCATTATGTTAAAAAGGAAAGTGTATGAATTCTGGGACAAACCATCATAGTTGAGAAAGGCTGAAATTTACCTTTGATATTTCCTTTTCTTCTGTGTCCCTCCACGGCACAAAAACACGTGGGTTTGTCCCTCCTCCCAGCTGGCGTAGGACCAATCTCCTTCCAAAGTTTCAAAAGGGCTTCCCGCCCCACTACCCGCAGTCAACTTTTGTCAGAGCTTTAAGAAAACACAAATAGGTTAAAGGGACGGGTGTGCCGTGGAGGGACACAGAAGAAAAGGAAATATCAAAGGTAAATTTCAGCCTTTCTTCTGTGTCCGTCCACGGCACAAAAACACGTGGGACATACCAAAGCAGTGCCCACATAGGAGGGAGATATCATATAGATGCATCAAATTGTAACCAACCATATTGAAGTCTTACCTTCTAGACCTTGATCCAACTTGCAGGACCTGCCTGCCAAAGCTAGCGTCCACTGAAGCTTGAACATCCACTCGATAATGCTTAATGAATGTAGACAGTGATGACCATGTGGCTGCCTTACATATATCTTCTGGTGAAACCTCCGCCCTCGAAGCCCAGGACGTAGAGATTGCTCTGGTTGAGTGGGCCTTGATAACATTAGGAGGCTGTAAGCCGGTTCCTAAGTATGATATTTTTATACAGTCTTTAATCCATCTGGAAATGGAAGCCTTAGAGGCTGCAGCTCCTTTGAATTTACCAAAAAAATGGACGAATAAATTATTTGATTTCCTAAATTGTTTAGTTCTTTGAAGGTAGATAGATATGCCCCGAACTAAATCCAAATTGTATAGTACTTTCTCTTCCTTAGTACTAGGATTCGGGCAAAAGGAAGGTAACACAATCTCCTGATTAAGATGAAAGGAGGATACCACTTTAGATCTGAAACTGGGATCAGTCCTCAGCACTACCTTGTCCTGATGCTGAACCAGATATGGAGATAGTGAGGATAACGCCTGCAACTCACTAACCCTCCTAGCAGAAGTTATGGCAGTCAAAAAAACTATTTTCAAAGTAAGATTCTTCAGGGAAATCTCCTGAAGAGGTTCAAAGTCAGCTGAAGATGACAAATAATTAAGGACCAGGTTCAGGTCCCAAGGGGCCATCAAATCCTTCAGTCTAGGCCTAACCTTGGAAATGGCCTGTAAATATCTCTTAACCAGAACATGGTCTGAAAATTGTTCTGCCAAAACCGCCGAGATAGCAGATAAGTGCACTTTAATAGAGGCTGGCCTCAATCCTAGCTGAAAACCTTTGTGCAAAAAATTAAGGATTTGAGGAACTCCAATAGATTCTCTCGTCAAGTTCTCTTGTTGACTCCAGGCCGCAAAGATCTTCCAGATCCTATCATAGACTTTGAATGTACTCGCCTTTCTACCCTGGATGATAACATCTATGACAGAGTCTGATAGTCCTTTTAGCTTCAAGGACGTCCTTTCAGCCTCCAGGCTGTTAGCTTCCAGAAGCGTGGATTCGGATGCTCCAGAGGCCCTTGCTGGAGGAGATCTTTCCTGAGAGGTAAAGGAAGAGGCTGCTCTATGGACATGTTCACTAGATCCGAGAACCACACTCTCCTCGGCCAATAAGGGGCTACTAGAATGACGTTTGCTCTGTCCTTCTTTATCTTCTTTAATACCTTCGGGATCATAGATATTGGAGGGAAGATGTATGCCATGCTGAAGTCCCAACTGAATCTCATTGCATCCTGCCCCAGAGCTAGAGGATGGTATGTTCTGGAAAATAATTTCTTGCATTTCTTGTTGTGAATCGATGCCATAAGATCCACTTCTGGAGAACCCCATTTCTGTATTATCTGGTGAAAGATTCTT
This sequence comes from Rhinophrynus dorsalis, assembly GCA_037306005.1. Taxonomy (NCBI): domain Eukaryota; kingdom Metazoa; phylum Chordata; class Amphibia; order Anura; family Rhinophrynidae; genus Rhinophrynus; species Rhinophrynus dorsalis. The sequence goes on along the minus strand of CM074720.1, from coordinate 308,611,300 downwards.
GTGTTCAGGGCCCATTCCCCTTGATCCACTTGATTCCTGCTTAAGAAATCCGCTTGCATGTTCTCTTTTCCCGGAACATGAGATGCTTTTATTGCTGCCAGGTTTCTTTCTGACCACCTTAATTGTCTTACTGCCTCTCTGTTCATTAGCTTGCTTCGAGTTCCTCCTTTGTTTCTGATGTACATGACTGCCACCAGGTTGTCTGATCTGACGTGAACTGGCCTTCCCTTGAGAAGAGGCGCCCACTTTCTTAGGCAATAATATACCGCTCTCAGCTCCAGGATGTTTATGTGCAGGATTTTTTCTTCTCTTGTCCAATTCCCTGAAAAAACCAGTCCCTCCAGCAGGCTCTCCATCCTTCCAGGCTGGCATCTGTCTGTATCAGTTCCCATTCTCTCTCCTTCAACTGGAACCCTTTCTGTAGGTTGCTTGGCTTCATCCACCACAGCAACTGAGATTTGATCTGCTGCGGCAGGCGAATTCTCTGCGACCTGTTGTATGGATCTTTGTTCCAATTTTCTAGAAAGAAATTCTGAACTGGCCTTAAGTGCAATTTCGCCCAAGGAACAACTTGACTGGAAGATGCCAAGACACCTAATAGCTGCATGAAATCCTGTGCCGTAGGGATCCTCATTTTTCGGAATATCGAGACTCTCTTTATGATGTTCCGAATCCGCTCCTGAGATAGACATGCTGTTGATCTTCTGGTGTTGAAAGTTATCCCCAAAAAGGTCAACTCCTGCGAAGGCACCAGTTGGCTCTTTTCCTTGTTTATTAGCCACCCCAACTTCTCCAGTCGTGCTACCACTTTGGCAGTAGACTGAACTGCCCCGGATGCAGAATTCGCCAGGATAAGAATATCGTCTAGGTAAGGAATCAGAGTTATTCCGTCTTCTCTGAGTTTCTCCAATGCCACCGCCAAGGTCTTGGTGAATATTCTTGGGGCTGAGGAGAGGCCAAACGGAAGAGCCCTGAACTGGAGATGTTGATTCTCGAAGGTGAATCTGAGGAATTTCCTGTGAGATGGAATCACTGGAATGTGATGATATGCATCCTTTAAGTCCACTGTGGTGAGAAAACAATCCGGATGGACCATATTCAGAATTGATGCCACTGTTTCCATCTTGAATCTTCTGTACTGAATGAATGAGTTGACCAGCTTCAGGTCCAAGATGATTCTGATTCCCCCTGAAGACTTTGGAACCTGGAATATCACTGAATACACCCCTGTTCGTTTTTGATCCTCTGGGACCTTTTCTATCACTTCGCTTTGAATCAAGGAGTGTATTGCTTTCCTCATCTGCAACTTCTTGATAGGATTTTGAGGCAGTCTGGATGTTCTGAAAATATTCCTTCCCGGAACAGTCCTGAAATCCAGCGGATACCCTGTCTCCAAGTTGTGCAGCACCCATTTGTCTGAATTTGCTTCCTCCTGCCAGACACGAAAAAATTGTTGTAGTCGACCTCCTATTATACTTACAGACAGGGCCCGCTGACCTTCAGAACTCCTTCTTGTATTGACCTCTTTTGGAGGCTTCTTTCTTGTATCCTCCTCTGCTGGATTGAGGATAACCTTGCTTTTTCTGTTCATACGATCTTGACTGATAGCGTCTGTTGTCGCGAAAGGACTGCCTACGGTTTCTATAAGATGCTCCCCTAGAAGGAGATGCCCTCAGCTTCCGATCTTGAGGTAGGAAGGTACTCTTGCCACCCGTGATCTTCTTAATAATGTCTTCCAACTGTTCCCCGAATAGCATATTACCCGAAAATGGCAAAGTCACCAACTTGTTCTTCGATGAGGCGTCAGCCCCCCAGGGTCTCAACCATAATGCTCTTCTTGAGGAAATAGATAAGGAGGAGGCTCTAGCAGATAGCTTTACTGCATCCAAAGAAGCATCGCATGCGAAGCCTACCGCCTCTTTGATAGTAGCCACCTCCTTCATCAGTCGTGACCTTGAAACCGATGATTCTATTTTATCCTCCAAATCTGATAACCATAGACGCATGGCTCTTGAAACACAGGCCATAGAGGTAGCAACCTTCATACCCTGGCCTAATACAAAAAACTGTTTCTTCAGAGAGTTCTCCATTTTCCTGTCCATGCAGTCTTTCAATGCTGAACCATCTTCCATGGGGATCATGTTTTTTTTGGAAAGCTGTGAAACTGCCGCATCTATCTTCGGGGAGTTATACCAGGCAGCTGTCTCGGAATCATCAAACGGGTACATCTTTAAAAATTTCTTTGAAGAAGATACTCTCATGTCTCCTTTGGCCCATTCCGCCTTGACCAAGTCAGTGACTGAACTATGAACAGGAAAAACAGGGACTGACTTCTTGGCACCCAGGAAAGCTGTATCCATGACGTCTAATTCCTTTTGAACCTCAGTAAGGCCCAAAGTCTTTCTGACATGCTTCAGGAAGGAATCCATTTTTTCTAAGTTAAACGATGTTGCTTCATCCATAATTTTTCCCTCTTCTTCAGAGGAGTAATCCGAAATGGCCTCAAAGGTATTCTCCTGGTCCTCCCAGTCCATTCTGGTAGATGTTCCTTCATCTGGATCTTCTGTTCTCTGTCTCTTCCTGGGGTCAGCTGCTTGCTGCATGGAACTAAATGTTTCTTGCATGGAAGACTTCATCCATGCTAAAAAATCTTGAAACTGCGTAGGCATATTTTGATTAGATTTGCTGGAACAATCCTGACATAGCTTAGTATCTGGAGCAGCAGGTTTTAACTCACACAAAACACAAGTTTTAGGCTTAGAAGCATTATCTTCCTTATTCTCAGCAGCAGTTTTCTCCTTAGAGGAGGAAGGTTTGGGAGTAGTAGACATAGCTCTAAAACTTAACTTTTATTAACAAACTTCTAAAAAAACTACCCTTCCAGACAGAAATAACACATTAGCAATGCAACATTAAACGTGCCCCTTTAAATCCTGGCTTGCGTTTCACCCTGGAACGCAGAGGCCAGAAACATTGCCGCCCAAATTAGTCATAAAAAAAGGGGAAGGTAGGAACTTACCCAGCCCTTCCTGCAACGCTGCCTCATCTCAAGCCGAACAGGTAGCCACAATCCCCGGTCTGCATATTCACTGGTGAGCCTTGCCGGTATACAGCATCCTCAGGAACCAGAAGTCCCGGTATGAGAGCCTCGCGATGATAGAGAGAGGAAAGGCAGCAGGGCACAGCGTTGCAGACTCCTCCCTGGGCCAGCACAAGCAACAAGGCCGAGGGGGAGACCAGGAGAGCAGGCCTGAAGGACGCAAACATCCTGAGTCGGCCAAAGCAATCAAGACCGAGGGCTGAATGCGGGACTCGGTAAGATAAAAAAACAAACAAAGGCTGTACGCTCCACGAACTCCTTCCTACCCAGCTGGTAGGACCAAAAAGACTGCGGGTAGTGGGGCGGGAAGCCCTTTTGAAACTTTGGAAGGAGATTGGTCCTACGCCAGCTGGGAGGAGGGACAAACCCACGTGTTTTTGTGCCGTGGACGGACACAGAAGAAATTAAATATTCCCATTGATTTAAATGGTGTTTTAAACATAGAGAGATCTCCAACACACTGGAGAGTTAAATGGAAAGTAAGGTTAAAAAAGTTCCACCAGTTATGTTTTCATATTAGTGAGCTTACGCTCAAATGTGCTCCGACTGCTGAGAGCTGCTTTAGTCAAAAGTTTTTGCAGCTCAAATCTTGTGACCAAACCACCTTTCAGTTTTCTGTCAATGTCGATAGAGAACTTTAGTTCCCTGACTGAGTATCTCCATAGACAGAAATAGCAAAAGCACCACCTGGTGACCAGAACACAAGCTGCAGTTTAATTAAAAAAAAAAAAAGTTTCAGCTATAAAAACTGGGAGAGCAGTAGTAGGAGGCATCGGGAGTGTCCTGATGTTCACCCAAAGAGTTCTGACCCAAAATCATTATCCCTGAGAGCATTATCATGGTTCTAAGTTGAGATCAGCTGTCTCTAAGAGCTGATCACTGCTTAGCAAGTCAAGGTTACAGGAAATCAGTGATCCACTATCAGTGAGACACAGGATTTTCAAAATAAATGAGGAATAATTGATTAGGTTCTCACTAGACCCCAAATTACTTCCCATGAATGGGGAATACCCAAGGGGGTTCAATAATAAATAAATGCTAATAAATAAATAAATGACAGGGAAAAAGAACTTGCGCTGAGATGAATATATAAATATGATTTTACACCATTTTCTTGAGCATGTTACAAGGTCAACATAAGGGATTGCTGGGATCAAAATCCTAACAATGGTGGAAGGTGTACTCCATGGCGCTGAAAGATAATGCCAGTGGATTTGCCCTGGCGTGTTCATATTTTCACTTCACCATTTACACAGTCACAGGAAAATAGGGTTTTTTGCATTTAGAAGAGACAGAATTGCATCCATCCAACCACTGGCTGGCTCTCGTGGAAGCCCGCCAATCCTCTATGGCCAACATCCACATAGATCATCTTTTCCCCTGCAAACAGTGGGATGCCATGTTTTTCGCAAACAGTAGCTAATGTATACAGTAGGAAATTACATGGTTTTCAAAGCTTCTAGTAAGGGGTAGAAACCTTATTACAAAAAAAAAAAAAAAAAACTCTATTTTTTGCAATAGCATCACCTTCTGAAAACATTTGTATACTCCATCCTTGGTGTGAAAAGTTAAGAGACCTCTCATTTCATGCAGGTGAATGTCTGCTTTCCAACATGCTTTGCATACCTTTTCTTCATATCTGTATTGTTAATGACCATTTTAGTGCAGGCAGGCAATTTCAAAAAGAAAGTGGCAGGTGAAAGTCAGTGCTCTACCTCCTGGCACCCCATTTGATAAGTCAAACCATACAAATGCAGTGGCATTTTTCTTGGGCAGATAGCAAATATTGAATACAGTTGGACATTCTACGGTGTTCAAACATTTTAGATTCTTTAAAGTGGTGAAAATGTAACAAATATTTATATTTCCCTACAGCTCCAAGTTATGGAAATATTTATGCACACTAGCTTAGGGGTAGAAAAGCAAACAACCCCTCTTTCGATGCAGGTTCATATCTGTTTTCCAAAATTGTTGGCTTTGTATTGGTTTTTCATATGTCATTTTTATGACCAGTTTAGTGCAGGCAAGTAATTTAAAAAAATGAAAAAGTGGCAGGTATATATTTACTGCTCTTGGCACCCCATGCAGTATGTTGACCTATATAAATGGGGTTCCTTTTTTAACTGGTAACCGATACTTTATACAAAAATAAATGCCATAGTTTTCAAAGATTTCAGTTTTTATGGAATGGTTGAAATGCAAGAGAATATATTTTTATCCATTGCACCACCTTATAGAAATATTTGTGTACACCAGCTTAGGGCTAGAAAGGCAAACAACTCCTCATTTGATGTGGGTGAATGCATTTTCTTTCATATATGAAATAATTATGACCATTTTAGCGCAGGCAGCTAATTTAAAAACAAATGCAAACAGGTGTAGTGCTCCTGGCACCTGCTATGGTATGTCAACCCATACCAGTGGGATGCCATTATTCTCAAGTTGACACTAGGCACTGAATACAGCAGAAAGTTCCCTGGTGTTGAAAGATTTTAGTATCTTTATATTGTGTGCTGGTTGTCTATCATTTCTACAATTAGAGATTGTAGTTGGTGTAGTTGTGTGCTTCTAGCATCCACTAGAACATGACATTTTTCTTGGAAGAGAACCAACTAGTGAATGCAGTATGAAATTCCTTAATTTCCAAAAGATTTCTGGGTCTTTGACGGGGGGGGATGTAAAGCATGTCTATTTTTTCTTTAGTGCCATCTTCTGGAAACAAAGCTAGAGATAGATAGGAAAGTTAACCCTTATTTGGCGCAGTGGTATTTCTACTTTCAATGAATGTATTCTTTTAGGGGTTATTTTGATGCTATGGTGTAATTAAGCCTTCATAATTTTACTGCATTTTGATTACTGCCATGGAAATGTCAATCGTAATTCTGATATTTACATTTACCAATATGATACCCCAGGGAAGGACATACGTTAATGCATTGCACCTATTTATATTGAGTATCGGTGAACTTAGAAGATATGTGACTTTCATATTACATACTTTTTTGTTTGTTTGTTACACTAATTTTGCTAACAAGAAAATAGGTGCTACTCACTAATAAGTTCTGACTTGAAAGGAATAGATAACACTGTGCTTGCAGTTAAGGGGTGCATACCAAAAGCAGCGCTCCAACGCTACTATCAAGAAACAATTAAAAAAAAAAAAAAAAAAAGAATCGGTAGCACTCGCCAATCTGCAGCTTCAGCCATAGACACATAAAGATGAAGGAACTTGATGTTCATACCTCAGGCTGGTAAAAACAAACTCTTTATTCGATCATTAAAAATTTGATTGGCATTCAGTTGGTAGAAAAAAGCAGGACACAAATCATTCTGTGGATGGTCACATCGAGCGTATCTTACGCATTTCGCTCTAAAAACAGCGCTTAATCATAGAATGTTTAACAGGGATCGGAGAATTTAAAAGCATGAAGCTCAATCATAATCAGGCAATTGCCTAAAAACAACAAATGAGACCATTATTCCTGGTGGGAGTAATAACCCCGTCTCAGGAAAACAATTACATCAGTGCAAGTATGCAGATGCAGACTGAAAGGGAAACTATTAACCCTACAGCTGCCAACGCAATCCCGCAGCGACACAGAAATTTACACAGAGAGGAGTTATACACACAGAGCCAAGTATAGTTAAAGGCATAGTACCCGTGTGTAACAAAGACTATGTCTATCAGAAGATCACACACTAGAATATATGTGTGTGTAAGGGTGTTCATAGTAGCAACTGGCCTAAGGGAATCACAGATATATAGCTTCAACACACATACATGCAGTAAACAATCCAAGGATAGCTATCTTCGGTTTGTAGGATATAAAATCCATAAAATATTGATTTTCATAGCAGGCCATGCGTCGGCCAAGAAATTGCCAATCGTTGGAAATGTATATGCCAGAATGTGTGCTAGGACCACTCATAACAACATGTCTTCTCTTTAGATGCAGTATATAAATCAAAATATATGGCTAACATCCCATTCGGCATTGAGAGCAGATGGCACCCTGGTCTTCAGATGGAATATCCAGTACGCCTCCCGTTCATTGAGAAGCCTGGACATGTCTCCTCCCCTCCAGGGTTGTCGTACTTTCTCAACACATGCAAGCACAACATATCACCCCCATGGGCATCTTGAATATGTCAAGCTACTGCTGAATCTAAGAGACCTTTCTCTGTTTGGTACGTATGTTCCCTAATTCTCTGTCGTAGATGGTGTGATGTCCTGCCTACATACTGGATTGAGCAGTGAGTACAATTCAAAAGATAGGTAAGATTATGTGTACCACATCTGACATAACTGCTAATGGTGTATTCAATATCCGTAATTGAACTTTTGAATTTCTTTGTTTGAAATATATATTTACAACTTTTGCATCTGCTCACTCTGCATTTAAAGCACCCTTTGGTTTGTAACCAAGTAGGCTTTGGTTTGTCTGACATAAACAGGCTAGGTGATACAATGTTGTCTATAGTAATTCCTCTCTTCACAACAAATCTATATCCATCCCTGACAAATGGAGCCAATTGTTCATCTGCGCTCAGCATGGGCAGAAACTTATTAACTATACCACAAATCTGCCCATATTAAGCGCTATAAGTGGTAATAAACCTTATTTTGTCCGAAAACTTGCCCTTGACAAGAGGACAAGAGGTCATCGATGTACCTCCCGTACCACACAATCTGCTCCCGACAGGGGTTTCCAGCCCCAAAGATGTGTGTCTGTTCCCACCATCCCATAAAGATATTGGCTAGGGATGGAGCAAAACTTGCCCCTATGGCGACTCCACACCTTTGGAGGTAGAAAACCCCATCGAAAGCTAAATAGTTGTAGCACAGGAGGTACTCGGCAGCTTGAACCAAGAAGACAATAAGACTCTCAGAATAGTGAGACAGTTGCTCCAACAGTTGTTTCAAGGATGTTAAAGCCAGATTGTATGGCATAGAGGAATACAAAGCTGAAACATCAGCTGAAACTATGAGTTAACCATTCTCCCAACAGACTCCCGACATTTCAGTAAGGACCTGCTTGGCATCCCTAAGGGCACAGGGAACCACCTCCACCACCGGTTTGAAATAAAAGTCCACCAGGTCCAACAAAGGCTCATCCAGTGCCGGACACAATCAGCTTCCCAGGAGGGGAGACCAAAGACCTGTGGACTTTGGGAAGGTGGTGGAAATTCGGTACCACTGTGCTCTCAGGGATTAAAGCCACTCTTTCTTGTTGATTAAGAACCTGCAGAGAGTCCCCCAAAGAGACAATTTTGGTTAGCTCCAGCCTAAAACGGTCCATGGGATTAAATCCCAGAAACATATAGGTATTAGAGTCTTCCAATTGTTGGAGGGCCTCCCTACGATAATAGGCCGTGTCCAAAACAACCACCGAGCTCCCCTTGTCAGCCATCTTAATGACAATGTCTGGATTCTCTCTAAGGTGAGACAAAGCCTCTTTATCTGAAAGTGACAGATTCCCAGTGGTGTTTCTCGACAATGATCTCTGGTGTAATAACACCAATTCACGCTCCACCATCCCCTGGAAGACATCCAGGTGAGTCCCCCGAGCATGTAATGGGAAAAAGGTGGATCTGAGGCGAAGGCCCAAATTCACCACCATCACCTGGGTGCTTCAGATGTTGTATAACAAATTGTGACTTTAGCGTAAATTTCTGAAACCTTTAAGAAAACCTTTAATTTTTTTAACACAATTTCCTTGATTCATACTTTCAGAAATATATATCTTTATATTGATATTGAATTGTTTAAGAGTAGTTTTTCCATGTAACCAATATGCATTTTAGTTCATAAAGTTTATAACATCATTTGTTCCTGTGAATTAGGGGCTGTGCAGACCATGTTTGTAGGTAAAACTACATATATTTGCTATTCCATACTGGGCTTTTCCTCTTGAGTAAAACATGGGTACTCCCACTTCTGGTAGTTGCTAGTAAGGTGGTAGATCACTTTAGAATGACTAAGGAAAAAATAGATCCCATGACATCATAGTCTGGGCACCCCTTGCTTAATGAATATCAATATCACAGTGCATGACTGCCATTTCTACAGAAACGTTGCCCTCAAATATAATGGGGGGGGGGGCTGTACAAATAGGATTCCACTAGCAGGATCTGGATTCGGTTTTATAGTTCTTCTGAATAAAGCAAATTTATCAAGCTACTTATGCCAAACAAATTTCCCCTTAATGCCACTTGCACCGAGGGGAGGGAATTTCCCTGAGCATGCTATGGGACAGTTGTGAGGAGCTTACTAGCATTAAAGTCTTTACAATGTCTACCAGTATGCATTACAGTGATCTTATGTTGTAGTGCATAGAATTAAAAAGAAAAGAAAAGAAAGAAAACCCTGCAGTACTAGCACTCTATACAGGCTAATCCTAAAGGAATATGTCTACCTATAACTCACAGAAAAAAAAAATCCTAAAATCAAATTTTATTTTATACTCCAAATAAAAATAGCATAAATTCAAAATGTTCATATAGGATGACACACAAATAATATGTGTAATATCACGTGTGTGTTATTTGATTCATCCTATATACACACATATATATATATATATATATATATATATATATATATATATATATATATATATGTAATCTTGATAAAGACTAAGCAACATAGCTGAAACGTCGATTCACTAAAACATCACTGGAATGCTTTCATCAAAACCTGTGAGTGCTGTTCAATTCTTGAATATATATATATATATATATATATATATATATATATATATATATATATATATATATATGTATGTAAAATATGTTACATGCCATTTTGTACTGCAGTACATGTTAGTGTGTACATGTCTATATGATTGACCAAACTGTCTTGGCATTTTTCATTGAGATACAGTGGTGCAAGTGGTGCAATTCTGATACAAACCAAATGTACCATAGGGCTGAAATAAACATTCTGCAAATTACCATTGGTTTAAATGAGGCATTTAACTTTCTGAATGTTATAGAGGACTCCAATGCACTGCTTTCCAAAACACCTGAGACCTCTCTAGCATTCAAGGGGATAAAAGCCACATTTTAATCAATGAGAATTTTAATTTCCCTTTCATGGTGCCATTGGTTTTCTCCAGAATTGCACCTCTTAAACTTCATTAATCCCCTTTGTCTTTTATTTTCGAAGCACATGGACCTGTTACATTAAGACATATTTACTTGGTTTTACAGTGACTGTATGGTATAGCAGTAATTTTTCATGTATCTGAGAGTGGATGTGTGTATCCATATATCTGATAATATAAATGTGCACAAGTTAGAATGGATATGTGTGAATCTGCACTATTGAGTTAATAAATGTCTGTACCTTTTCTGGTTCATGCTGTCATGAAGAACATTCTGTTTTACTGGGTTTACTCTACCATAATGGGATATCAGTATTGCTAGCAAAGGTAATTTTGTATATTTCAATTCTGTCTTTTTTCCAGGATCTTCCTGTCCCTCATACTCAAATATCATGCTTTTTCCATGCTTTTTTCATTGGTCATAAAGCAATGTATTATATATATTGTAGAACAGATCATTAAAAATACTTAAGAGATACTTAAGAGAGATTAAAAAAATAAGCTATATGCCACAAATCCTCTCTCTCAAACCGCTATTGTTTGAGAGATATCTTCCACTAAAGTTCCCCTTTTCCTGATGTCAGCTGTAAAGCTGACAGAAGGAGATCCATGTCAGCCGACACGAGGGGGCTCTTCAGCAGAGCCGCAATAGCACAATTTAAAAATAATTACTTCTTAGTAACAGTCTAAAAAGTGTGCTTGCAAACCAGGCACACTTTGTAGACTGTTCCAAAGAATTATTTATTTTTAAATCACGCTATTGCGGCTCTGCTGAAGAGCCGCTTGTCAGTCCCTGGACCAAGAACTCCTGTTGTCTGCTTACAGCTTACGTCAGGAGAAGAGGAGGAAGAGGGGAACTTTAATGGAGGATATCTCTCAAACCATAGCGGATTTGTGGCATATCGTTTATTTTTTTTAATCTCTACAAAACTCTAAGCATTTATTTTTTATGGGACATTACTGTCCCTTTAATATCCATCTCTGTTATGTCTCTCCACCCCATTGTCCATCTCTGTCCCATTTCTCCACCTTCACTGCTCTACTCTTCTCTCTCCCACTTCTCTGCCTTCACCTTTATTCCTCACCTTGCCTTTGTTCACCTATTTTGCCATTTCCCTTTCCTTTCTTCTCACCTGTTTTCCCACTCTCTCTCCCCTTTGTACTTCTCTTCCCTCCTAATGCCTCTCTCCATCCAGTTGAATTATAGCTACACTAGTGATACCACATAGCTTACAATTTGATTACTACTCATTGGTAATCATAGAAGTGTAAGCTGTGTGGTATTCAGGGCCGGATTTACATCTCAGGAGCTTGTAGGCACAGAAATCTGAAGCGCCCCCCCCCCAATTGGCCATCCCCACAATGCTCCAAATCTCCACATTACCCCCCATATCCATATTGCTCCAACTTATCCCCCATCAACTCCATATTGCCCTCAAATTGCTCCCATCAGCTCCAACTTTCCCTATCAGCTCCAACTTGCCCTCACATTGCCCCCATCAACTCCAACTTGCCCTCACATTGCCATCAGCTGCACATTGCCCCCATCATCTTCACATTGCCCCATCAGCTCCAACTTATCCCCCATCAACTCCATATTGCCCTCATATTGCTCCCATCAGCTCCAACTTGCTCCATCAGCTCCAACTTGCCCTCACATTGCCCCCATCAGCTCCAACTTGCCCTCACATTGCCATCACCTGCACATTGCCCACATCATCTTCACATTGACCCTATCAGCTCCATATTGCCCCCATCAGCTCCAACTTATCCCCCATCAACTCCATATTGCCCTCACATTGCTCCCATCAGCTCCAACTTGCCCCCATCAGCTCCAACTTGCCCTAACATTGCCCCCCATAATCTCCACATTGCCCCCATCAGCTCCAATTTGCCCCATCAGCTCCAACTTGCCTTACATTGCCCCCCATAATCTCCACATTGCCCCCATTAGCTCCAATTTGCCCCCATCAGCTCCAAGTTGCTCTCACATTGCCATCAGCTCCAAAAAAATGTATTTCAATGACAGGCTCCCCTCTGTGGGGTGCGCCTGTAGGCAGGTGCCTACTCTGCATTATGGCAAATCTGGCCCTGGTGGTATTAGAGTAGTAAGCACTATTATTGGTGTAGCCCCATTTCAATAGTGAAATCACTTATGTAGCCACATTTCAATTGTAAGCTCTGTGGTATAATTTTGTAGCTCCATTTCAACTGTAAGCTCTGTGGAATCACTTGTGCAGCACCGTTCCAATTTTAAGCTCTGCTATACACTTTTAATAGGATGGCAGGGTGGTCCGCAGTGCATCACTTGCAATTCTTTGGTGTCCTCTCTAGCATCCAGGGGGGTTGAAAATATTCATATTTGTCTTTTGTTAAGTTGATACTAGTACCTCTAAACAAAAGAATAATGGTCATACTGAGAGGTCTGCGGTGGTGGTGGTGGAGAGGCAAGCGGGGGGGGGGGGGCAATTTGGTATTCTGCCTAGTGCCCTATGGAGTCTTAATCCAGCTCTACACTTACTGATGTTGTAAGCCAATAAAAGTGGAGCTCTCCTGGCAGATTTGTATCATCACCTAAATATATTTATGCATGAGTAGTTTAATAATCTTGATACCAGTACTACTGTAGAAGGCAAGTCTGGATGTAGTGTGAAATTTCTGGATCAAAAACTGAGACAAAGAGATCTTCTCATCTGTCTTTAAGGAGTCATTTCCTTTTTTCCAGTAAAGCATCAGATCTTCATCAGTATAGGCATCTTTAAACAAAGATAGAAAACACAATATGACTCATCAGCACATATTTGAAGGGAAATGGTTATGAAAATTCACATAAAAGATGAGCATGGAATAAAATAATGTTATGTTAAAAAAATACATTAACCCCTTCGTGACAGACGACTTACCTGGTAAGTCCAGGAAGTCATTTGCTATTAAAATACATTTTACAAGTTATAGGGCCCAATGTAATGATAGGGCACCTGGAAATAACAAGGTAAATAGGCAGCAACACTGAATGGGATAATATATTTATGTATTTAGAGTCAGCTGCAGATATATAATAACACCCGCTTATATCAGTCCCTTAATGGCTGGGGCTATTTACAGGGGGGATTTTCTAAAATTAATTGCAATAGATCACCTTATTCTTAATGGAAAATAATATTATTATCCTCTATTTATATAGTGCCATAAAGAGACATTAAAAAATTACAAATGGAACATAGAAAACAAAAGAATCAGAGGGCCCTGCTCATGAGATCTTACAGTCTAGAGGAAGATAGGTGGGACACAGCAGGAGAATGTGCTATGGGGTGTGAACGGTGTGTGGGAGAAAGAAATGCCCAAAAAAAATGTCCAGTGACATATAAAGGTACTGGTCAGTCACACTCTCACATGACCTGGCTGGAAAACAGCTCTGGCTATTTTACACCTTAAGACTCTGTCTAATTGCTTCCTATTTGCATGTCATATGAGGCTTTATCTGTTTATTGTCAAGTGCCTAGTTTATTAGCCTCTGGTACAAGTACACATCAGGTTATCTGGCACATAAACAGGGGTACTTGCTAAAGGGATGACTTGCCAATAATATACAAGTCCCAGGCTGTTCCCAGCATAATTACATATGCTATAACAGTGACTATAATTGCATATGTGCCATCATTTATTTATTCTTATTTTAAAATTATGTTTATGAGGTGTTCAGGCTATCTACATATCAGTCTGGACCACTGAGGAGATATTACAGTTTAAACTCTTATCGTTTTACATGAACAGAGCGCACTAGTGGTAAGATTCCAATGAGTTATTCTGTTGCATTCTCCTGGAGAGGTGAGCCATTGACAAACATTTCTCCATAGAATGTGATAAAATCTGTTGAGTCATGCTCTCAGTTGTCTTGCTATTGAAATGTCAAAACAACAACTTAAAATGCCTCCCTAAGCATGTTGCAAGCTATGTACCCATAAGCTAAGTACCCCTCCAAACGAACATCAACCTAACCAAAGTGCCCTAACCTAACAACTAATGTAAACCATCCCCCAAGCCTAACAGACTGTGACTGCAACTTCTAACCTAACAGATACTAATCTAACTTAACAGATACTAACCTGGCGACAATATTATTCTTTATATAGTGCCAACTTATTCCGCAACGCTGTACAATAGGGAATAGACAGATGCATTAAATAGTACAAATGGAAACAGAAAAGAAAACAACAATCACAGGGCCTTCCTCGTGAGAGCTTACAGTCTAGAGGAAGATAGGTGGGACACAGAAGGAGTAAGTGCTATGGGGTGTGCTTCCTGCCAAATGGAATGTCAGTCAGTAGGTGGGAGAAGGAAGCACTTCTGAGTGCAGTGGTCCAGGCAAATAATGTGTATTTTTGGGAGAAAAAGTCTGTGTGAACAGTGAGGTTATGATGGGGTTGCAGGAGGGAGTGATTTTAGAAGGGAATGAGAGTGAGAAGAAACTGGATAGGCTGTTGATCTGGCCTTGCTCATAACTGTTATGGAGGGAGTTGATAGGCTTCCATGAAGTGGTAAGTTTTCAGGGAGCATGTGAAGATCTGAGGGCTGGGGGAAAGTCTGATGGGATGGGAGAGGGAAATGCAGAGCTCAGGTGCAGCATGGCAGAAGTCTTGTATTTGAGAATGGGAGGATGTAATAAGAGATGCAGAGACAAGAAGGTCCTGTGCAGAGCGAATATGGAGAGTGGAAGTGTATTTGGAAAAAAATGGGGTCAGACCAAAAAAGAGAAAAGGCTTAGTGTATAATAGAAATGATAACAGATTTTAAATGCTGAAATAAAAGCACTACTTACAACTTTCTAGCTCCAAAGAGCATGTCTGTGTATCCAAGGGAAACCGACTGAAATCCATGTTGCACATTGCTGTCACAGTAATCCTTGACAATAAAGAATTAAACAATTAATTAATGTGGAAACCAACAATCATCTTTAATGATTTTAGTTAAAACCACAGTCACATATTTTCATATTCTTCTCTTTGGCAAGATTTATAATAATTATATTGTTATTTGTCGCTAGGCTTTGCCCCAGGCTTTGGGCAGATTTTTACTAATCATGTTAGCCTCTTCCTATTTTTAAGTATAGTACATTGTAAAGAGACAATAAAGAGTTACACCAGGCCTGGATTTCCCATTAGGACAAGCTGGCAGCCTCTTAGGATATTACATTTTGAATGATGCCTCAGCTGTGCTGGCCATGCCCACAATATTGAATTGTGGGAGTAGCCAATGAACTCAATTGTTTGCACACCAAAAATCCAGTTTAAATTCCCTTTAAATGAGACACATACATTATTAAATTAATAGAAAATCACCAGTGCTTCAAAAATATAACTAAAATATATCAAACTAATCTAAATAAATCTAAACTATAAATTAAAAAAAATACCCTCTTATTATTTTCCTGGTTTACAGCAGGTTTTATTTTGTCTACTCCTGGAAAAAACTAATTTTTATATAGTTGTGGGCCATGTAAGGTATACACAGCTTTACAATCTTTTGAAGGAAGAATAAGCATAAAAATCAGGATAAACAATGTTTTTGACAATGCAGAGCTACAATTATTTTTCACGATATATCATATTAATGATAGAGTGACTACAATATGTATCGGAAGGTTACAGAAGTCAAAGTATAAAATAATCAGTTTTCTAACTAAGGTCACCTTGGGGTCTTGGATGATACATTGTCATATTTGATCTGATATTTGCTTAGGTTGTGACTGCAGGATTGATTATGGGGAAATTATAGGTTTTGTTTTTGATAATATTTCCAGTATTGCAGCTTAAAACATCATTAACAAAAGAGCATACCTCATGCTGTAGAGGACCTGCCCGTCTGGATATACTCGAAGCATAATGTTGTCTGTTGTTGTGTCATGAATGAAGGATCTTTTGGAGTGAACAAAGAAGACATCAGGAACCCATATCTTCTTCACAAGTCTACTGTCAAAGGTCATGCTTTTATTGATGCTGCTAGGGAATGACAGCCGCTCATCCTTCCAGTAGTGCCTCAAGTACAATGTCATAGTAAAGTCCTGAATTAAGCAAAAAACAGCATGAAGAAACTCAGTATCTGCTATCCTTATCTTCCAAACTCACTGTAATGTATTTTATAAAGCACATGTGCTCCTATTAGCTGGTATCCTATTAAACGGTCACCATCTATCGGGCGACCATCAAAACAGCGAGTTTAAAATGTTGTATCAGAATGTCAGCAGACCAAGATTTTTATATCACAAGGTTAATGGTCACCAAATACAGGGCAGAGAGAAGACTGAGAGGTGGACCTAAGAGGAGCCTCTCAGTTTCCACTCAGGAGGAGCTGAAGGACTGAGCTGTGAGAGGTGGACCTGATTCACTAGCAAAGAGACAGCAGCAGGGGAGTGAGACACAGCAGGGGAGATGAGGAAGGGAGAAACCAGAGCAGGAGGGCAGTGACAATTTTTTGGTATTGTTAAATAGGTACAACCTTACATTTATCCTTTGAGTGCCAGAAAGGTATGCAACACATTACTCTGCAATGTGTTGCGTTCCCCTCTGGCACCCAAAGGGTTAATGTGTACTTAATTTGTTTTTGTATGAACGGCTTCAAATTGGGACTGACATCATCTTGGGACTGACACCTTCTAATGTTTTGAGGCCCTCTCTGGTACTCAAACAGTTAACCTAAGCGTGACTATTAGTGTCAGAGGTGTCCACAATACATGTTTTACTTGAAAGGCAAAGCATCTTCACTGGCATTAATTTAAGGGTTAAGGCATTCAGCCTATTTATTATTGACTAGTTGAAGAGCCCGTTACATGGGCCACAGTGCCACTGCCAGCCGGTCGCGGGGCAGTCATGCACAGTAGAGACTGCCCACGCCGCGGCTGATACAGTGCCAGCTGGTCGCCGTGGAGTCATGCTCAGTAGAGACTGCCCCGCGCCGCAGCTGATACAGAGCTGGATGCTCCTTCGGAGCGCCCCGCTCTGTATCAGCCGCGGCGCGGGCAGTCTCTACTGTGCATGACTGCATTGTTACAGACTTTCTAGTGAATTATTATATAGGATATGTCACCCTGTATTTGGCAGCCATTAACCATGCAACATCAGAATCTCTGTCTTTTGATTCAGCCGAGATTCTGATATCGTCCTTTTGATTTATGTGACATTTTAAACTCGCTGTTTTGATGTTCGCCCAATACATGGGGACATTTCAATAGTGAACCCTATTAGCTTTACCTATTACCAAGCTATACTTATTATCTGATAAATTTTATGGTGTGT
The DNA here is from genome assembly GCA_037306005.1 of Rhinophrynus dorsalis. Lineage (NCBI taxonomy): Eukaryota > Metazoa > Chordata > Amphibia > Anura > Rhinophrynidae > Rhinophrynus > Rhinophrynus dorsalis. Next base: position 308,593,802 of record CM074720.1, on the reverse strand, counting down.
GGAGTAGGAAGATATTTAAGTTATGTGGTAGTATTGTAAATATGGTTACAGTGCTCTAATTCTGACACATAGGCTTTTTTCTGTTTTCATGTTATAACTTTATATTTGGTAAACCACCCAGTATTACTGAGCAATGCATTGGCAATCTCATTAGCAACCAAGATGTTAAAGTTTTTGTTTGGTTCTTTCTTGTTATATGCCAAGGGTATCTTCTTTGCCAGGAACAGTAGGTGGGACAGGGGTCGGGGTCATGTGAGACACTTGTAAATCCATCCCTGCTCCCTGTAAAGTGTCAGTTTACATTAACAACATTACAAAGGAAATGTTATCTGCAAAATACAGGGTTTGGGGCTCATAGTTAATGATCATTAAACTTTAAAGAGATAGTAATGTTTCATAATAAAAGCAGCTCTAATTAATCATCATAGTATTTGGACTTTGGAGAGTGTTATTTCAATTCTGTTAGAGTTGTAGTTCAAGAGTAATTCAATGACAGAGTATCCCCCTCCAGCCCCTTATACTGATATAACACTGTTCAGCCAGAGCAGAAGGGAGATGCCCAGGTAGACTGCAGAGAGGGTCAATCTTCAAGTTAAGATAAGGGAAAAGCCTGAAAAACTTATCAAGGGGGGCAGGGCTTTCATTGTTTTCATAGGAAGAAGATTATCCCCTTCTGTTATCTGTCTGGTCTATGGACTGGATTCCACATCTGAGAAGAAATTACTTACACTAGGTAAAAGGGGCGGGAGGGGGAAACTTTGATTGTGAATAACTCTCAAACCATAAAGGTTTGAGAGATAAGACTTATATCATTCTTCATGTTTTTTAATGCCTACAAAATAAAATAAAGATAAAACAGAAATATTACTATGCCTTTAAACTGAATTGTACTGTTTGTTTTGTCCCACTTTTAGCAACACCATAAGTAGCTAATGTTTCTCTTTTTTCAGTTAAGTACAGTAGCTCATGTGCTTAGCAGATACATTTCTGATCAATTAATTTGAGTAAAATTGAAAGTTCTCTGATTTCCATCAAGCATGGACTCTCAAAACTTTCATCTATTGAACAGTTAATCGATTAAACTGAAGAAGTCCTTTTGCTTGTAACATTTGTTCTGCATTTGCTGGAGGTCACTAGATGATTTTTACTATTAAATTGATTCATATAGTGCTAGCTCAGTTAAGATTGATCAGAACACAGCAATAAATCAAGCAAGAGCAATCAAAACCCAAAAAGTCTTGTAGTTCTAATATTTGTCCTCTGTCTACTGTATGGTCACTTTGGATCTCTACAAACTTTAACTGAATACTGAGTAGTGTATTATGCTGTATCCAGACTACACAACAACTCTTTGGGTGGCTGAGTGGTGCACTGCTCCGTGTCCAACACAATACACAGAAAGTTCTGTAGAACATATAGTATATTGTATTAGAGTACAAGCTGCATGCATTAAAGTCAGCTGTGTGCATGCTTGTACATTATGAACTTTTCAGTGGATATCGTTATGTACATGTGCATAACTAAATTTATACTATTAGGGACCAACGAGGTGTGTAACATATAGCAATGCAACTTGTTGCACACCTCTTTATTTTAAAGGGTTAAATCTAAGTATCTCAGGAAGAAGGCAACTTTTTACATTTAAAATAAAATAGAATTTTACCCCGCAACCTTTTGAGTGCCAGAGGGGTACGTAATGCGCTATATATCAATCCATTTTGTAGATTTTCCTGCAGCTTAACATAGGAAATTACACTTTTTTCATATATTACATTCTCAAAAACTTCAGAACATATTTGTGAAAAATTAGCAGGTTATAGAAGCTGAAAATGTGATCTGGATTTCTAAAATTTAACTAAACTTCTTATTCTGTTCAAAATATTAACGGATTTAAACATTGGTGTTTAACATAGAAGTTCTATTTCAACAAGGATGCCAAAACATAGCATGTATTTGAAGAAAACCATTTTATTGCATAATGCAGGTTACTTATCAGATTAAACAGTGCCCAAAACAGCAGCCACCACAACGTATCAGTCATTTGATGGCCTCATAGTGAACAATTAGCCCATCAACAACCTCGACTCCTGGTACCACTGCCAGGGAGCCAAAAATTTTCCACAATCACATAAAACCCTCATAAAATATTTCCAGATCCCCTTTAACATCTTGTATGCTAGAGAGATTTCCCAGTTGAAATAATGCATTGGAGATCTCACTTGCATTCAAGGGGTTAAAATTTAAATCAGTTGAAATTCTTAATAATTCCCTATCAGCTGGTTTGCCCCAGATTTGTTTCACTTTGTCCTTATGTATATTGCCACCCTATATGTATTATATCAAAAAAGGTATGTAAGTAACAATAAAATGAAGTGTAAACAAAATGGAAGCTATGGATATAGGGGGCTGTTTTATTTGTTCCTCTCCACCCCAAGGAACTAGGCATTCCTTAGACTCATCATAGGAACTGGGTCAATGGAAGCCATGTATCTATTAACTAAAACTGTTTATGTGAGGGGTCTGTCACTTTAAGGGTAATCACCAAAAATCATATCAGACCTACAAGAAACAGTGGCACTCATTAATAAAAGCAAACTGGAGTAAACCAACTACACCACAGGGCAAAAATAAAAAAATCCTGTTACATTCAATTGGGATTAAATTAACCCCTTGAATGCTAGAGAGGTCTCCAATGCAATGGAAAACAATGCATTAGAGACCTCACTGACATGCAAGTGGTTAAAAAGCTCTATTCAAGTGCATGGGAATTAAATATTTTTTGATCCCTTATTGTGCAGTTGGTGTACCTCAGAATAACTCCAGTTTTATAAATATGTGCCAGTGTTAGTAAATCCAGTTATACAGGTGATGAATCAGGCTGCAATATGCCAAACAAGAGAAGAGCCAGGCAATGTGGCACACAGCTTTATTAACCCCTCTGACACTCAAAGGATTAATGTGTTCTGGTTATCCTTGCCATTTATTGGAGGTAAATATATTGTCAAAAATAAAATATTAGCTATTTCTTTTTCATATTATGCAATATTGCCAGGTAACATTTAACTAACTATTTGTGCGTACTGCTCATGTTTTTGTTCCCAAGTATGCAAATCACTTATATAAATTGTGAGTCACAGTGGCCTAAGATTCATAGTAGATTACACAATGTGCTAATATTTTTGTTTTAGATTAGGTGAAACATACCATATCAACTTCAGAAATACTATCCAGGCTCTCCACTTGTACATCAACACCAACAGGAATCGCAGGACCTGCAGCAAAGAAGATTTAGACCGTGATTGTTTGCATTCCGCATGCTGCAGTCTACACTGAGAAGCCCTATTGCACAGAATCTGTCAGACTTGCACTTTGCTGGAAAAGAGATGTTGCTTATAAACACTGTATAATTTTTTGAAGTTGTACCAATTATCCAAAGGCTAAACTATTCTGTATTGTACAGAGTAATGAAAAGATGAAGGAGAAATAACACCAATTAATAATAGCCCCCATTTACCTTAGAAAATCCTAACGGTCCCTATCAATCTTGCCGTCTTGCCTTTTTTCAAGAGATAATATCTGCAGGCAGTGCTGGATGTCATGTCTATGGAGGTGGGCATGACAATTGCTGGCAGTTTAAACTGAAGCAGACAAAGTGCATGAGCCCACTTATGATTACCATGTGAATGAATAGGTTTTTTGTTCTGTGGTTCTGCCATCAACTGTCATATCCGCCTGCACTGGCATGACATACAAGAACAAAAGTAAAAGGGCCTTTAGGATTTTCTGGGTATAGTAAGGTATTATTAGGAGGTGCCACTTCTTCTTTAATATTGCCAGAATAATTAATTAAAAAAAAGCAATGAATTGGAGACCTAGCTGGCATTCAAGGGGTTAGATAGTAAAATGAGCACTAGAAGATTCAGGTCTAGTGCAAAATTACTTGGAATGCTAGGTGAACCTTCAAGCTGGTGGATCCCTGCTAATTATGCCATTGTATGGTGTGATGATTGACGTGTAGGTAGGCCAGCCAGGCACTCATGGGATTGCGCAGGGGGAAGGGCATGCTCTTTGTTATTTTCAGCCAATAGAAAGACAGGGATATCTCCTCCACCTCTTCTACTAGAATGTGGAGACATATTGCAAAGAGAGAGAAAGAGATGGTCCATCTGTATCTCACATGTTAGTAGAAATCAACCTATATTTCTTGGAATTAGTACTTGTAACATTTAAGGTGGAGGTTATCAAATTGTATCTGAATTTCTAAAGATGGAGGAAATTGTCCACTGCTCTTCATTATAGCTATCATATGATGTAGTCATACTTCTTAGTGCAGCCCCTGGCATTGGAGGCTAACTCCAGAAGAGATGTGCTGGAGAATTCATACATTTATACCATGTATAGGTTTTCTGTGTATTTTGGCAATAAAGGGGTTTCATTTACAAGGTGCATTTGATATTTTCAAAATAAACTCTAATTTTAATTTGATTACTATAATATTTATTTTTTCTCCTATTAATATTTTATTCTTATAAGTACTACAGGTTGTCTGCAGTACCCTGCCCCTTCACTCTTTCTTGTCATGCCACTGTCCTTTTAAATGTGCAAACTATGTCTATTACACTGGTTGCGCATGGAGGTCAGCCCATTCATAAATTCTTACTCTTGAGAACCGTGAATATCAATGTCCAATAATGTGTGCGCGGTGTATGTCACTGAGAAAAGTGTTTCTGTCTGTATGGCCTATAAAACATGGCTTAACAAGTATCCTCAAGGGCAATAACAATTATGACTGAGCAAGTTGGGACTAGTCAAATGCCACTTTTTTCAGACTTTCATAAATATGACTTAAGCATAAATTTGACAATGTAGGGGTCATACTAGTCCCCACAAACTCTGAAAATTTAGTCCAAATACATTTTTTAGAAAAAAATTGCAAAGATCAAGAAAAAATTGTACTTCCTGAAATATAACTTTTCATGCCTTCACAAAAACTTAATCTAAGGTACAGACATAGCTATTGAACACACAGAGACACATAGAGACTATTTGCTTTCATGTGCATCATTTAAAAGGTTGTCCCATTCCTGCGATATCTAAAGTTACAGCTTTGTGCATGCACAGTACCTTTTTAACAGAAAAGTAATAATTCATGAGTATGTAAACAAAAACAATTCAATTCAGGATTATAGTTCTCCACACTTACACTTTGCTCCATCCTGTGCTGTTTCTTAATTATATTCGTTCTCATGTTATGTTTCATGTCATCAAGAAAGCATAGATGAGACACATCTTCAAGGGCAATAAACTCCAACCTTGAAATTCCATACTTCTGTACATTTGAGTCAGAGCTATAACATGTCTACCGTAAGTTTTTTGCCTTTATCCATATAAAAGTTAACAACCCTTCCTTAAAGGACCATTAATTAAAACAAAACAAAAAAATATATACATATATAGAAATATTTACATATGTAAAAGTTCCTATAACTTGATTAAATTTAATCCCTTAATGACCAATGACATGCTAGGAAAGTCGCAGAATTCAGTCTTTTAACCCTTTAAGGAGCCATGACGGTCCTGGCACGTCATGGGTTGAATGTGCAATAAAAACCCATGATGTGTCAGGACCTTCATAGATTTCAGGGCTCCTGGCCATTTGGAAAGAAAAAAAATGCTCCGTGGTCCTTAAGTGCTGCCCATGATCGTGCATAGCCAGTCCATAATGGTTTAAGGAACAATGACGGTCCTGATACTTCATGGGTAAAATGATTGCAGTGCGCCAAAGGGCTCAAGGAGATCATGCCAGGGAGGTTGTAACTGACTGCTCCAAGACAGTTACAATAATCTGATCGAGGCAATTTTCACCTCAAAGGGACAGTAGCCCCTAAAAAGGCACATTGAGGAGGTATGAACAAACTTTCACACCTTTTATCCAGTACCTATTAAAAATGAACCAATTAAGATCAAATTACGACAGGAAAACCTATAAAAAGCTGTGGGGGGGGTCCATTTTTTTATTTTTATCTTATGAAATGGTGGGTTATACATATAAATGTGGTATCAAAATAAAGCCCTACTTATGCTTCAAATGGCATATAGTTTGGGTGAACTATATGGAGAGAAAATATGGTTGAACAAAGGAATACTAAAGAAGCCAAAACCATTCTGGTCTTCTAGTGTAAAAATGTCCTGGTCCTTAAGGGGTTAAAATATGCATTATTAAATGTGATATTTTTAAGTAACCCGAGGGAAGCATTTTTACTTGCACTCCTTATTTCTTTGTGTCTCATACAGTAAAATGTAACTTCCTGCCATGGAAGTGAGGGGGGGGGGGATTATTTCCCCAGCCTGCAAAAACAGTACAGTATTATATCCTCATTTGTGGGACATTTTTATAAACACATCTTATGTTTTCAAATTCTGTTTGAGTATTAGTGCTCGAGTATTAGCTGGAGTATTAGTGTTCCTTGCCTGCTAGAGTAATCTCACAGTGACAACCTCTCAGGTACAAAGATCAGTGTTTCTCAATCATTTTTGGTCAAGACAAACTAACACAGAGTCTGAGATTTTCAGGTTATACCTAGCATTTAAAAACTGGAGTGCCAGAGAAGTATCCAATGTGTTGGATGTCTTTCTGGCACTCAAAGGGTTCATGGGTAATACGTCTACAAATACAGGGTACAAACACATAAAGACATTGTTATTTTAAGCCCCTCTTTAAGTGGGTCAATCCCCCTTTGAGACCCAAATCCCTCTGTCCATCTTTCCCACCATGGTATGCCTCTTTTTAGGAGACTGCACTGTGTGGTGTATATATAAATGTATCACATTGCTTCACAGAAATACAATTCACTTTAATGTTTGTGTAAACTACAGTACAATGTATTTATAAATTAGTCTCTCTAAATAAAATACTTTGGTCTTGCTCTAAATCATTTATTCAATTACACAGAAAAATGTCATGAAATAACCTAAAAATTCTCAGGAATGCCCCTCCCACCAACCACTCCCCCAGTAACACCCCTTATAACAAAAGTGTCCCTCTTTTACCATTTGAAATATTTGGAGGTACCCTAAGAGGATGCCCATGGCACACCAAAAATACCATGGTACCCTTTCAGAACCAATGATATAAGGGATTAACACTTTGAATGCCAGAGGGGTATGCAACGCAATGCGTTGTGTACCCTTCTGGCACTCAAAGGTTTAAATCTGTAGTGAACAGGGATACATTCAGTGATTCTTTTTTTTCACTGCCATCATCTTATACATTGTGTTGTAACCCTCAGATCCAAGGAGTTAAATACATAACTGTTAACACTTTGCATGACCTCCCGATTAGTAGGCAACTAAGCTGTGGGCAAACACAAACTGCAACAAATTTAACGCATGGGAAGTAGTGAAAGGGCTGAGGACTGTAAACTAAGAGATCTTTTATCAAAGGTTTCTTATTCCATGGTCTCCTTTCCATCTGCGCTCTGATGCTACTTACTTTTATGTAGCTAACAAAATCATCTGTATTAATAATAAGGTCATTCTTCTCTTACAGCAAAATCACTGGAGCTGAAACACAATTGTACTAATGGTCTATCTTATTACTGTAAAGCATGTCATCTCCTAATATTCCGCTCGGCTTGTTCATATGGGGTTTCAGATAGATATGAAAGCTCTGTAAGCAACTAAGGTCCACAAATCTAAACAAACATGTCATGCCATCTTGGTGTTTTGTATCCCTAGATCAACGTGTTTTCATCAGGTGGAGGAGGGGGGTGGCCTTATGCTGCATAAAACACACAAACTGAATATTTCAAGTGTCATGAAGATGTCACTCACCAGTGGATGAACTGATTATACCCACAATGCTCAAAACAGAGATAGACACATTCAAGGATCTGATAAATCACAGCGAGGCTCATGTACTAAAAATAACTGGAGTAAACCAACTGCTCTATAGGGGGAAAAATAGGAAATGAAAAAATGTCCATTGCTTGAACCCTTTAAGTGCCAGAGGGATATCAAAAGCACTGTGTCACAATACATTTGACACTCTTATGGTATTCAAAGGTTAAAATGGATCTGTCACCTTCCATAACACCCTCATGTCTTTATAATTAGCAAATTTACTAAAAACTGCTTTCAATCTGATATAGATAGTTTCCCCATCCAAAAAAAACTACTTTGCTCAGATCATCCATGAGGCAGAGCGCAGCCATCTTATGTACATAGGAAAAGAACTGAAATTACACCATGGCAATTGCCAATTACCAGTGGCCACCATAACATGACCTGCTGGCACTAGGCCAGTAGGGCGTTTTTTTGTCTCAGGGTTTGTTCTTCAAATATACCACAGAAACCTATAAAAACAA